>CALNVZ010003434.1:31517695-31617188 GCA_940671915.1 Paracentrotus lividus | reverse complement strand
AGTGTTTGCGTGCGTGTGTGGGTGTGTGTGATAGAAAGAGAGAGAGAGGGGTGTATGTGTGTGTGTGAATGTGTGTGTGTTTTGGTGTTTAATACCTGGATAATGTCCTGTATATAAGCAGGGGCATCTCATTCATACCAGTGCGTTTAATGCCTGATGTGGTGGAGTGTAGGTGAACGTGAGCTGGTAGGTTTGGGTGAGCATGAGATGGTGGGTGTGGATGTGTATGTATTATACTGATGTATATTTTGACGCACTTTGTGTTTAATGTAGATTTCTTTCACGTATGACCCTTTGCACTATTCTCTCAGCCTTTTGATTTTTAATATTTTATTTTTTAAATATTATTTTCTCAATAATTGCATCTTATTACATACATGCACGAATTCAAATCATTTAAAATTGAAAAATCATGACGAACTCAGTTTCAAAACAGGATTTCGCAAGGATATGTAGCAGGTTTAAAGGCAAGTTAAGACGACTAGTGTCACGTCCTAGGGAACACATGTGTCCACACATCCCAAACCGGTAACGAGCTATCAAGGATGCGTTGTAAGGACAGTCGGTTATCTCCCATGTACACATGTCCAACTGTCCACGTACAGGACGTGAAGAAGAACAAGGAAATGATGAGAAAATATATTTATATCCCAAAATAGACAGGGAAAGAGATGGAGATTAATATTTGATGTATAATGAAAGTTTGTATACCGACACCATTAATGTTTACCTGATATCAGGGAACAAACAAAATTCTCATTTAACATTTTTTTAACGTCTTTAAATCCTCATTGCCTGTATTATGTACATGTAGTAATCATGTTGTACATGTACTGTAGTACTCATGTAGTATTAATTAATTGTTTTTATCTTCTTGAACAAGCCTTGCAACATGTCCTAGGCTTTGCAACTGCGACTTTTGTTGCATTGTTAATGCGATCCGCACGTCAATTATATAAAACAGTCACACACAAATGTGCTTAATATATTACGATATGACACAAATGTGATACTCACTTATGATTTATTTACAGGCTATATTGATACATGCTGACTCCTCCCAGTCTCACTTATTAGGTTCACCTGTGGGAATTAACGGCAACCGAACGTTCATTGTTATAATTAAAAAAAATAAAAATAAAAAAAATCTCTCCGTGTGTCTATTCAAAATGTTCCTATACTCTCAAAAACACATGATGATAATGATGATCCATATCATTAATATATATCGCGCCATTATTTTGTTGAAACATTCAAAGGCGTAGTCTTATCCAACTGACCCAAATTAGTGGGTTTGGAAATTGTGTATTGAATTTAATAAACATTTCATTATTTTTTTTTTTAATGAGGGACAATATCACATTGTCCCTCATCATCCAATAAATACCTTTCAGGAGTAGACCTTCTCCAACAGAAAGGGGGTGGGGAACAATACAAAAACACATTATCAGATTTTTACGGGGTGGGGGCACTGGTTCATTTCGCCATAATCCAATACAAAAGTGGACGCAAGAACCTGAAGAAACAATCCTTGTCATTTGTCCACCGCATCTCCAAATAGGCTTGACCTATCAGGCAACACTCTCTAATAGCAGTACCTGACTAATTATCTCCTTAAATATTGAACAAAGAATCACCTGTCATTGATACACTAGGTGCGTCCAGTGATGACGATGAGTCTATAGAAGGAGGGATATACATTTTGATTGGTAGCAAGAGGTGGATGTATCACGACCTAAATTACATTAAAAATAATGTAAACACTCGCGTTAACGCTTCTAAACGACTAACGTTAAACGGTATTTTGACTTTGACAGGAAGCGAGTCGTACGTCTAATGGAAATTATTTTTAAAAATCGGTATAAGGCCTATTTTGTATTACAACTGATTTCTCGTTTTGTTGTTCATTTTTTTAAAGTTGCAATTATAATAGCAATTCTGGCTATTAAATGTACCGTGAATGTAGTCCATGTATATTTGCCCTTGCTGTTATGATATTGAGACAGGATGGAGTCAGTATCCAGGCCAATATATTATTATGTTTGCTTTCCAATCATGTGGCGCAAACATTCAGTAAGTATATCTGAAACTTCCCTCTTTAAATATCAAAATGAATCAATGTAATGACATAGATTCATAACTGAATACATATCTCATGCAAGGATGAAATTTAAAGAGTCAATGATTCCCCGAAAGTTACTGGCCGGGTGTCTATCAAACATGATGTATTTATACATGGTTGTGGCGCAGATGAGAGCGTATCTTTCTAATATTCCTTTGAAGAGCTCAGATAGTAGTAGACAAACATATCAAGCACGAATGTAAGCCGCATAACCGTTATATGAAATATTTGCAATAACGTCTGATGAAGTTGCCGTCTTGTTGAAGATAATTAGATTTTCAAATTTAATACATGGTTTTAGATTTGAGAATAACATGTCATAATTAAAGGCACGTATTGATCTTTGAAAATTCCCAGTCCAAAGACATGGAATACTGTTGCTGCCTCAGTACCCTCTTCTGCAAACCTGAAGGCTGAAACCTGTCACAATTACCAAAACTCATTAAAAATGGTTTTCATTGTACCCTATCCAAAAGATCACGATACAGATCAATCAACGATCAATATATCATATGACATAAGTTTGCACATCTAATCAGCATCATGACGATAGTTCTTGCACGTCTTCGAGTCTATGAAACCAATAAACAATCATTGTGATTTAGGTAAATGGTTGATTTACTATTGCCCTTTAACTCCACGTCCAACTTGGTCTGACGTCCTTGTTCGAAACACGGTAACGACACATTTTCTGGGGCATCAAGGCTAGTAAGAAGAAGTAGATTGTTAATTTGTTCCACATTTTCTAACTAAAGCTATAGCTCGATATGCTAATCGCAGAGACGTGTGTAATATTGTTCAAAGTTTGCAGGTAACAAAAAGAATTGAAATAGATTGACTTAAAGAATCATGGCGAGTTCTGAAGCAACAATGCCAGAAATGGCAACGCTGAAACCAGAGGAGTTCTATTACATTCCTGTCATAATCCTCGCTTTTGGCCTAAATACGATCGTCCTCATCATCATCCACTTTCAAAGGGAACTCCAGGATATCATGCGCTTTCTCTATCAGCTTATGACATGGATAAATATAATTCTTGTGTTAGTTTGGGGACTCTGGTCAATGTTATTGTTTTCTTTAAATGATCAGCATTCGTGTACCATCATGAGTAAACTGTTTCCCTTTCCTGTCAGAGCTGGAATTGTTTGTAGTATGGCATGCCACTCAGCCATCAGTCTTAATCTATACCTCATGGTCAGTATGCCTTTGCGGTACCACAGGATGGTTACTTTGGTGAAAGTTCGTATCCTACTCATAATTGTGTTCGCTTTGATCTTTTTGCTCAACTTCATGTACCTACCCCTCCCTGTCTTCAAGCCATTCTTTACTTTCTTCTTTGAGAAATGCATGCATGTAAGGAGTAATAATGAGAAAGGATGGGTTCCAAAATTGGATGATGCCTCTATTATTGGACCTGCTTCCATAACGCTAGTGTTTGTGATATTCATTTACGTAAAACTCCTCATAATTGCCCTGAAAAAGAAGAGAACTGTTGAAAATTTCGAAGTGTGTCCCAGGAATGCCTTTGACGAAGTCGAACGTCCTGCGGATGGCATGATTGCAGCTAATGGACCCGAAGGCATAGCTCATGGTGAGGAAAGATCCAAGGGACAGCATTTTATAAGGTGCTTTAAATGCGGACGTAGAAGTAACCAAGTGCTGCCTATGCCACCATCGAAAGGCATGGTTACTGTTCTAGTCATTACAGGATCCTCTATCATCGCTTATACGCCGTTCGTGGTAGTTCACTCTAGTTTTCAAGATTATTCTGCAGTGCACAGAGCTATTGATAAAATCTCAATAACAATGACCTGGATAGAACCTTTGGTCTATCTTCTAACCAACCGAGAAGCCAGGAAGTTACTTCAGAGATTCTTCCGTGGTCGTGACCGTGTCCAACAAGCCCTGTCAATCTGATGCCACAAGCAGGAATCAGATTAGACTTGTTCAAATGGTCAAGAAGTGAAAGCTCCATACATGTTTTACAAGGTATTGTTATATTCTATTTAGCCCGGTACACTGTAAAAAAAATAATACAGCAAAGTGATGTCAGCAGAGTCGCCATACAAAAATGTAATTTAAAATAACAGTTTTGCTGTAAATTTCTCTTCTAACAATTAATGAAAGAGAAGAAAATAAATCATTAGAGTTCTATAGCTTACACATTTGGTTAAAACGGAACAAATGTGTTAATCCTGATGTATATTTTGTATTTCTCACGTACTATTATTGCAGGAAAAATTTACAACAAAACTGTTTTTTATAATACGTTTTTTATGGCGACTCTGCTGACAGCAGATTTGCTGTAAAAATACAAATATTTTTTAGAGTGTAAGAGCTAGCTCGTTTAAGTCTCTATGAAAGGTATAGTTTGGAAGGACCCATTCCTTTGTGATTTTTTTGGGTATTTTTAAAATAACTTTAAGCCTGTGTACATGTATGAAAATGACTTTTCATGTTTACTCTGTAAACGTACTGATAGTTTGTTATTAACTTTTTATAGTTATACTCTCTACTGCAAGAGAGAAAAGGTTTAATTTCGGTTGATTGATGGATTTAAGTGTTAAATGTAATGATCTTTCCAAAATTTGTTATGATGTTACCTGTTTGAATGATTAAATGCACCACCCATCAATCATCTCCAACATGGGCTGAAAGCTTTAATAAAGGTATTTTAAATCATTTTCTATGTAACTCTTTCAACCGTCAATTTCCTATGGACATGTTTGGAGAGTCAACAAATCGAAGATTGAATATAGGTTGGTTGCGAGAACCTGGTTATAAAATTCATCAATTTAGTAGTCGGATATGTGTTGGTGCAAATGGCAGTGTGAAACTTGGAGGGTCTATGATTTTGAATCTTACTTCATATTCATAGGCAAAACTATAAGTTCATAATAAAATCCGTCAAGAATTAGCTGTAAAATGTCGACTACGGATACCACATTGCATGATATGGGAAGATTACATGATGTAGAATATTACTACATTCCCATCATACTCCTCGCCTTTAGCTTTAACGTGACAGTTCTTATCGTCATCCGGCATCAGTCCGAAATCCAAGATGTAACTCGATTTCTTAACCGACTAATGGCGGGAATTAATATTGTTCTTGTGATATTTTGGGCACCATGGTCAATGCTCCTATTTTCTTTCCATGATGCTACATCGTGTGACATTTTGAGTAAATTGTTTCCCTTCCCTGTCCGAGCTGGAATCATTTGTAGTATGGCATGCCACTCAGCCATCAGTCTTAATCTATACCTCATGGTCAGTATGCCATTGCAGTATCAAAGAATAGTAACTCTGACCAAAGTTCGTATCCTACTCGCAGTGGTGTTTGCTTTCATCTTTTTGCTCAACTTCATGTACTTACCTCTCCCTCTTTTGAAGCTATTTTCTAGTTTCTTTCTCAAGAAATGCATGGATATCCAGGACGCGACAGAGGAAATGTGGTTGATAAAATTGCAGGCTGGGTTTATGATAGCCCCTGCCTGCATAACACTATCTCTCATCACTTTCATATATGTAAAACTCCTCACTATTGGAATAAAAAAGAGGAGAGCTGTTGCCAATATGGAAGTGCATCCCAGACGTGAATTAGCCAGTGGTCATGACCAAGAGGCTCGCTGCGATAAAACCCCACTCGGTCGCCGGCTTCTCAGAATGCTACAATGCGGACGCAGAAGGAACCAGGTGGTCAATATGAAAAGTTCTAAAGGCATGTTCACTGTCCTCGTTGTTACAGGATCCGCCGTTATTGCATACACTCCCTTTGTTATCTTTCATGCTAGTTTTCAAAATTCATCGTTCCATCCGGCCCTTGATAAAATTGCCATAACAATGACATTTATTGAACCTTTGGTTTATCTGCTAACAAACCAAGAAGCGAAGAGGATACTTCGAAGAACCATCTTTGGTGGTCAAAGAGAGGATGCACTGCAGAACTTATAACTTCAACAGGGATTGTTGTTGTCGCGGTTGGCTTATGCAGTTTTGAGGAACAAGACATTGCGAATGTGAAACCCTGAATTTTGAAAATTTCTTAATGAAAATTTGCAGAAGGGTGGAAAGATGGTTTCTCTCTTAAGAGACCCCACTGTTCAAAATGTAGTGATGTGCTGATGATCCTTGTTCAAGTTTAGACAAAGTACAGTAGTGTATGGTTCCGATAATGATTACATAATGGTGTTTTATTTCGATGTTCTAAAGGTTTCATGTTGTATTATGATATGTACTATGTAGGTACCACTCAGTTGTGTAAATTCAACCTATTTGACCTGTCAATTGTATTAATAGATTACAAATTTTTTTGTTCGAATGATAAAATTAGGTAAGATTGTATTAATTCCAAACATCTGATTACAATTATCCCACTTCCTCTTTTATATAAACATATTGTGAAATCGTTTGGGAGCTAGATGTTTAGATTGATCCTTCAAAATCATTACAAAGGCCTACTCTACCTTCACCGTAAGTTTCATTTGTACATTTGTTTTGTACCATAGAACGTTATTGCTTCGAGTACACATGTTTGTTTGGTTCGTTGTATAGATACTTTTCTAGAAAAATTAATGTCGTCTATACCACGCATATTTTCAAACCACCTGCAAATAATATCAATTTCGGATGACAGAAAACTAATTTAATCCATTTGTATATAGGATGAATTATAATGTACGCAACTGACTTGACACTATGTGACTCATCAAAAATATTATTTTGAAAATACGATATCTCCTTCATTCACCCAACTCATCCTAAATCCTTCGTGAAAGCCGAAGATTGAAGGCAGATTGGAAACTATTCCAATTGCAAACAGACTGGATTAATTTAAAAAAACAATCTGGCGTTGTAATGGAAGAAATTTTAGCAAAAAGTGCAAGCTTCCCATTTAGACTATATGGCCGTATACAGTGCTTATTTTCATAAAAATCCCAAAGCCTTAGAATATCAAATATGAATTGCATTTTTGAAATTTCGGGTCTGCTCTTATTTCCTGTCTATTTTGGTCGAGTACATTTTAATGTCTTTTTATTTTGCAGTTTATTTCTCTTTATTTTGCTAATTAATGTTTAGAAGATATACGTACATATAAAGTTTCAGGCGCGGATCCAAGAAAGTCGAATTGAATGCATTTCGGGGGCCCAATTGTCTGGGGACAAAGAGCCGCTTTTGTTCCCAGACAATTGGGCCCCCGAAATGCATTCAATTCGATTTTCATCGATCCGCGCCTGAGTTTAAAGTAATTCAAGATAATCTTTGTCATCAATGCATTTGCTACCTGTAAATATTGTACAGTAATAACCTAAAGAGACAAATGCTTAGGTGTTTATTAAAAGGAATAAACACTATCTGCATTGTCATAAGTTCTTTTATTTATTT
Organism: Paracentrotus lividus; assembly: GCA_940671915.1. Taxonomy (NCBI): domain Eukaryota; kingdom Metazoa; phylum Echinodermata; class Echinoidea; order Camarodonta; family Echinidae; genus Paracentrotus; species Paracentrotus lividus. Next base: position 31,609,681 of record CALNVZ010003434.1, on the reverse strand, counting down.
ATTTATTTATGTATTTATTTATTCATATTTCATTTATTAAAAATGATAAAACACGGTGAAGGGTAATCCGGTTCAGTTATAAGAACTTTTTTTTGTCTCCATTAAAAAAAAAAATTAAGTTGAAGCTCGTAATATAATGTTAATGCTTTTACACGATGCCTATGATTTTTTTTTCCTTCTGTTCATGTGCGGTGAAATAAACTTCTTTCAAACGTGTTCAGATCAATCAGCATTGGTGTATTTGATTACAAACCCACACCCTCTTTAATACGCGCACCTTCAAATGTTCACATTTATACTTTCTTCATATGATCTTTATATCTTCCTCTCATGATTTTCGTTAAGAAGAGGTCGAGTAGACTCGATGATACACACAGGAAATGAACTGGAATCAGATCTATCATCGCTAGTTATGTTTCTCTCTGCTGTGTCTGCGCTATATGAACGTTGAAAACTGATCATCATTCTCAAAATATTTCTCCGGATGCGGTTGGAAATCCTTGACACTTGGATTTGACTTTGCAATCTGAAATACACCGATACATGCATGTTCATCACAAAAAAAAAAAGTAAATAGATAATAACTTGCCTATATCACTGATTTATGTAATGAGGCTATAAGAAGCATACATGAAATTGTCAGAAAAAAAAACACGGTTATATGTGCCTCTGTTTGAATAGCTGTCTGTCAGGTAACATGGTAAACAACATCAAACCTAAATTGAGATACAAAACCTGACAATGTTTTAAATCTTCACGTATGCTTCACAAGGATGATTTCTAAATGTTATGAAGATCACTAAATATATGTTAGTATGGTATGATTTCAACTCGGAGACGATTGAAGATTATGACCTTCACTCGAGGGGACCTTTGGCCAGAATAAACTTGTATGATTCCGGGTCATTGGGATCATACCAGATGGAGCGTGGGGGTATATACAGGGTGTGATATTGTAGCATACATCGAAGGGAGATGCTTAATATTTACCCCCTCCAACGTAACAAAAACAACAACAACAACAACAACAACAATAAAGCGGGGGAAAAGAGAGAAGCAGACGAAAAGACCATTTATGACATCCTTCTTACATTTCCGGAGATAAACAGTGAGGTTTAGATTACCACATGAATTTATGGCAATAATCAGGCGCGGATCCAAGAAAATCGAATTGTATGCATTTCTCGGGCCCAATTGCATGGGGACAAAAGCGGCTCTATTATGTTTACGCATGGGTCCGATAAATTCATTGTATAACATCGGTCTGCGTCCGCTACTGATAATTGTATATATAAAATCAGAGAATCCCTTATTACTCATTCACATCGGCGAAACCGACTTCAAACCAACCATTAACTTGTCATTGGCATTAATGTAACATTTTGGTCGGTCTGGCTTCGGTTTGGAGTTTGTCCTGCCAGTGTGGCTCAGCTATTAACACGATTAAGAACCAATGGACTTGCAGATCTACCGAGGTTCTACACAACGACAAATATTATTATTAATATACGCAACCTTGATCCTGATAACTGAGATTTGTACACGATGACCATCATCCTTTTGAGATCATTCATGTTTACCTCTAAATTTGAGCCTCTTTTGACTTATTTTTAGAACTTTCACCTAATCCAATGCCTAATCATGTGTTGTACATGAACCGAGGATCAAGTGGCGAAAGACAATCGCCTGTTTTTAGCCCTAGGTGGAAGTATGCAATTTGATGGATTTTACTATGTGAGTGTGTGAATGACATTATGAGGTTATTTTGAGTTAATTAATGTACTCCGAATGTCATTACCACGTTCTTTCTTTTTTTTCTTGTAAACCAATTAAGGTTTGCCTTCTTTGGAGCAAGGTATCAAGACTGCAAATGCGGTCCATATTTGCACATGTTTTCGGGGCGGGTGTGGATGATCAAACTTTAAATCACAAAATTGTGTGGAAAACATTTTCAATTTTCCCTTTTTAGGTCTCAATGAATATGAATCTGTTATCATGGGATAGAGTATTTGATGTATTTGGTGAGACAAATTAGGATTTTACACTTGATGCTATGTTTGGATTCAGCGATAACCTTAAAAACATATGATCTAAAATAGAACTTGGAGCATCAAAAATCAACAGTATGTGAAGCTAAAGTACAGTTGATAGAAATAAATATCTATTAATACATGTACCTCAGTTTGGTAACGTTCCCTTAAAATTTTTGGCTTTATATGGATTTAATTATCTTACAGGTTTTAAGGATTTGTGTCAATCTAATTCTGTACTTTTCCTCCAAAGTCAGTCGCACATCTTTATATACAGATGCGTGTATGTGGGTGTGTTTGTGTTTGTGTGTGTGTTTGTGTGTGTATGTGTGTGTGTGTGTAAAAAGATGTATATTTTAATAAAAATACAATAAACTGTAAAACGAAGAATACAGTTTATGTCTAAGGAAGGGTTAAAATAAAGTATACTGTCAAAACAGAGAAAACTATACACAGCAAAACTTCATATTTGCTTTCCTATTTATAATAGAGTACTGGTATTTAAAAAACACATACACTATGTTTATTACATACTGGGACAACACATATCTTAAATCGGGCACGATATTATATTCATATGTCAGTGTATGTGTAGGAGTAGCACATCGCCTTATCGTATTACTAGGCATATCAACAGACAAATCTGAACTAACGACACTGCTAAAAACCGCGGATTCTACGAGACCCCTTGATGAATATCAAATTCCACCAAGCTTTATGTAAGAGTTAATTATGAGGTTAATTTAAGGAAAATACAACCACATTTCGGTAATATTGCATTAGGTTTGGGAAAGACGTTTGCAACAAGAGGGCAAACCGAAGCTTATCTGTGATTTAAGGGACAAACCTTTGATCTCAATGGAACCCCTATGATTAACGTCAAGAAAATCCAATAATGAGGCTAAATGTTTCCCGGGTTTTTTGAAATTTCTCCGAGAAAGAGTCTCTGGATATAAGTATTGTAATAGAACATTGCAGTATTCAAGATAAAGAAGTTTTTGTTAAAATGAAGGTGATCGTTACCTAGTAACAGAATGTTTTATAACATTAGATTAAAAAAAATGCCCCCTTGCTAAACTTGGTCAATACAATTAAAATAGTACTGTGCTTGTACGGAACACAGAAATAACAGGGAATAAGAACAAAATACGTGTTAAACAAATATTTCTAAATACTGACAAGACTCATTATCTCATTTTTGGCATCTAATTTAAAACGGAGACTGCATATCGAAGGATAAAAATCTTCAACGTACTGACAGAATTAAACTCGAATACTAGTAGTTTGTACTCAGTCGAATCGAATCTGTCGCTGGTCAGTTATTCACCATAAAGAGTCACTGAAAAAAAAAAACGTGTTAAGCAAAATATTGGTCAAAGTTTGATCAGACTCATTATCATATCTGTCAGCCTCTGATTGACAACGATGACCTTCAGAGAGACACAAACGTCTAGCAAACTGAGAAGATTACCCTCGGACAGACGGACAGATGTCCCCATGTCATCACCTCACACCTGTTCTATTCTTCATATGACATTGTGTTACTCATTCCTATTAAAGTCTAGGAATTATGAGGTACCTGGAATCCTGTCAACTGGTCATTGGCCATTTCGTCTGGGTCAGGTGAATCCTTCGTGTATTCATTCTGAGTTGGTTTCCTGTATGTCCAGTCAACGCAGTAAGCACCTTGGCAACTTGCTGGTAAAGGAAGGATGGAGCACGGATACCTTTAGAAACATTAATCTTTCTTCGTCTGAGTTATGGCACGTTAAGAGTTAAATCCTGAACCACTCGTGTATAGACAGTACATAAAAAACTTTAGATATCATTGTTTCATATTTTTCTTTCCAGTTGTTGATTGAAATTTGAAATCTCAATGAATAGTATTGAATCCTCAACTGTTATTATGCGAACGGATTTTTTTTTGTTGCCCAATCTGGCTTGGGCTCGGCAGCCACTGGGCAGCGCCAGATCTACATTGTTCTATCCCTTTCTTGTTGAACTATGTAAATATGTTGAATGTTTGAGAGTTATACCGAGTGAGTCAGAAAAAAACTAGACACCTAGAAAACTGTCATTAAAATGAAAACTAATATATAAAATTCACATTATTATACTTATTCTAAAAGAGTAACTTCTCCCGCATCTTCTGGTACCATTTTTGTCTGGTATGTATTTATATATATTTTTACACTGAATCTAGTTGATAAGTGTAACAACACCCTTAACAATTTATTTGGCTCAAAACATTTTACTTAAAAAGTTATGATATTTTAATCAGGATGGAGTTGTTTTTTGTTAGCTTTTGTTGTTTGGATTTTACTCCCACTTTTTGCACAATTCGAAATTTACATGTTCGCAAACAGTACGGCGTGTTCATTAAAGTGTAAACACATACCACACGAAAATGGTAAGAAGATGCGGGAGAAGTTACTCTTTCAGAATATGTATAATAATCTATATTTCATGAATTAGTTTTCTTTTTCATGACAATTTTCTAGGTGTCTATTTTTTTTTTGTGACTCACTGGGTAGTAAGCTCAATAATATACGACATTCTACGATAAATCTTGTATTCGGAGGAGGAAAAAAAAAGGAGTTTGAGACTTTGAATCACGCACCTGCTTATGTAAAAGTCTACCTGATAGCCTTTAAATATATTAGATCCTTCAAAATAAGCAAAAGAGCAATACTTTGATACGTTTATCCCCAGTGGCCTTAACTGACGCAGGATGGATAAAGGGGTCACATGCTCGCTCCCTCTCCCGTACAGAAACAAATTCTGTATTATCTCCTGTTGGATGAACTCTTGAGCATTTGAATATACAATTAATGTATTTCTTTGTTTTGTCTTTGGACTTTAGAGCAGAGCGAAAGGGTTATTAGCCATGTTAAGGTTTATGAAAAAACAAACACAAAAAAAACATAAAGTAAAGCCAAAAGGTATATAACCTTCAATAATTGTTATGGGTCATCTACTTTTGATGTTAACCTACTAAAAAAAAAAAAAAAAAAAAAAAAAAAAATCTAGATGTTGTAAATTTTTTCAGATGTCGCGAACACATTGTTTCGAATAATCTTGGCACAGCTCCTTGATAAGAAAGGGTGCATCGTTCTGCATTCTGTAGAGTGGTTTGATGTGTGTGTCATAATGTGAGGCCTTTTGCTGATGCCAGACAAACTCTTTATCGTTTCCTTAAAGTGAACTTATTGTTCTGGTTCTGAGATTGAAATTTAAAGAACACTGTCTAAAAATGCTTTGGACAGGTTCGGACGTCATAGAATTACAATTGTGACAGGGAAGAAGGATAGAGGACAATTATATTCATAAACATATAAATACAAACATGGGAACGAGGAATTGAATTTAAGAACAAGTTAACAAATAGCCCATAAATTTGGTTGCTTTCAACGGACATAGTGTGTACATAACACTAAAAAATATGAGTCAAAATGAACCCCTGGTCTGGGCTGTACCTTATTCTAATATTGGACAACGTGTGTCCCCAGTTGACCCGGAATAGATTATTGTCGTTAAATATTAGGAGCCAGATTTTTTAAAAAAAGTGTAATTAATTGTCGGACACAAATCAATTGTCTGTGATGCTAATTTCGTACGTTTTAAGTACCATAGAAAAGGAAGATTCTAGTACTAATTCTTTCTAGAACTAAGTCATTCTGTTGAGAAATTCACCTAAATAACTATTTGTTTGTGATGTAACTATAGTCGATGGGAAAGGGCCCGCACTCGGAAATTTGTAATTCCGGCAAAATATGGGTAAAATATGAAATATTTCTTCTCTATGTGTACTCTACACTTTAGCATGTGTTATTTCTCGTTCCAAAACCTCTATTTTTGGAAAACCTCTTGGCAGCAGTCCTTGCTAATAGAGTCTGAGTGGGCACATGATCAATTCGGTTTAGGCTCATGTTTGGCGCAATGTGATTTGATGAAGTCACGAAGTGCCCACGTGGTCTGAGTCACAGAATACAGTCATATGAGAGTACCTGGGATAAGAGGGATTAGGTCTTCGGGGTGACTTTTCTTGGACGTATACAACCATGATACCATCTTTGAAGTACTTAATATTTAATATCTAGTTAGTAGGGTGTAAATATGTGCGTTAGTATAAGAGTTAGGTAAAACACATATTGACTTTTAAATATTGCTTTTATATTCGCTTATTCTTGAAAAAATATAACATTAACGAATTCTTCGTGAATTGTAGGCTTACCCCCTTTTTTTCCCAGAGCCGTCAAACTTTCCGTTACCCTTGGAAACATTGAAGACTTAGACGAACTTCAAGATTAAAAAAAAAAAAACATCTGTTCTGTGAGTCTCAACTTTTAATAACTTATGATTGCTTTAGCCAAGCTCTGAAAAAAAAAAAAAAATAGCAAAGAAATGTAACAAAAATTGAGTATCTTTCAGCCCACACAAGGGCAACAGCAACATCTTTATGAATATAAGATATACCTGAATCAGGTTCTTCTTTCAATGCGCTTGGAATATATTCGATTAACGTTTGACACTGTTTGAGGAAAGCCTCATATTATATAGCGGCTTCGAATTCTAAGTGTCCTGTAGCGTCATTATGACGTAAATATGACGATCTCATTTTGGGATGTCAAGGGGGGGGGGGGCCTTACAAAAACCTTACTTTGCCTGACGTCCCGGAGACGCCTCCAATAATGGAAAATCTCATAAATATAAACATTTTTGATTTTCCCGCGAATCATGAGACGTCGCGGAGACGTTTATGAGACAATACCGCGATTCCACAGCCTCGGAGTCGCAAACTATAGTATCAAACCCGTTTCATGTCAGGTATATACATTAGTCATTAAATCAGTTTTAAGCAGACGGGAAAATACAGAAACTTGCGTGTCGATCGAACGATGTAAACAATAGCAAATGTAAAGCGTGTTTGGAGACACTTGGTTACCACTGTTCAAAAGATGCATTTTGTTCAGAAGAATAATCTTGCTCCTCCAAGACAGTCTGCTTAGATGACATCAATACCTGTAAATAAGCTGTCATTGTCTTACTGTTCTCTATGACTCAAACAACAAACAATGTCATGAAAGTAAGGTGACTAATCTCTCCCAGGCAATGCAAAAGGTTGTGAGTACCTCGATATACACGTATATTATTGTCTTATTGTATATTGATATTGATGGACTGTATACACCTGTCTGGGTAATTAGTCATTATGACCTCACTCTGATGTCCGAATGAACTTCTAATTAGTTTAATCTCTTTTACCCTTGGCCTTTCGAAAAGGATTTGCACTGACCACGTTTACAACAACAATTCGACACGTTAAAGATTTCGGTTGCTTGCATCCATTAACAACTCGACGATTGAATTTAAGATAAATATATTCCATATTTCTAACATTTAATTGGATATATGTATCGCTTGAACTACACCATATTTGCTAGATTGCAAGCGCTAAATTTTCAGGCCATTGCTTCTCATCCAGGGTACCCAGGTTCGAATCCCAACGAAATCACGCCATTTTTGCCCATTTTTGCAGAAAGTTCAGCTCACGTGAACGTGCTAAAAACAGCACTTTGAGTGCAGTCACTATACAAGCTCTTAAAAGTGCTGATTTCAGCCTCTGAAGTGCTAAAAACAGCACTTAAAGGGGAAGTTCACCCTGGAATTTTATTGGTCTTAAAAAATGAAGAAAAATAAAAGAAAAATATGAGTGAAGGTTTGGAGAAAATCGACCAAAAAATTATGAAGTTATGAATATTCAAAGTTTTGATTTTGTGACGTCACATGCGAGCAGATCTCCTATGTGTTGTGTAGTGTAAATTCCATAAAATGTCATTTTTTTCAAAAGAAATTAATTATGTCACATGTGCGGTCGATGTACCATCAAACATAATGTTTATATACATGACTATATTGAACTGACCCATTCCTTTATCAAGAACCATGACAAAAAGACAAATTTATGGAATTTACATACACAACCAATGGAAGAGCTGCTCGCACGTGACGTCACACAATCAAAACTTTAAATATTCATAACTTCGCTATTTTTTGTTCGATTTTCTTCAAACTTTCACTAATATTTTTTTATTATTTTTCTTCATTTTTTAAGACCAATAAATTTCCAGGGTGAACTTCCCCTTTAAGTTTTTAGAGTGTAGGTCGCTGACAACATGATCTAATTTTTTGTAACGTGTCATTGATTTACATAAAGATAAAACAAATATCACCTGGCCTCATCTTCATAATCTTTTGACGTAGCTATAATCCTTTACCATCTATTGGAAATCTTACATAATTAGTCTCGACCACAGACATGACAGAGAGCGGTAAAAGAAAACCAACCCAAACGACATAAGGAGAGTGTGAAATAGTGCGAGATAGATAGAAATTGGGAGAGAGAGAGAGAGAGAGAGAGAGAGAGAGAGAGAGAGAGAAAGAGAGACGAAGAGGAGAGTAACAAGAATAAGGTAGAAAATAACTAGCTTTTAAGGAAAAGAAGGGGGAAATGAGTGAAAACTATAGTGGAAGTATAAAATAAGAGAGCGGGTAATAATGACTCGTGCCAACGAACAGCTGTACGAATTTGATATCCATACTTTTGTCCAAAAGTATTGTAAACACTGTTACAAAGTTACAAATAGGTTCATGTGGTGCCCAGATGTTAAACAGTACACAAATTGCAAAGATATAAACTCTCCCAGTATACCATCATGCCCCATTATTTCTGTTCTGACCGAAACAACAAAAAAAAAAAAACTTTCTAGCTTCTTGTCTGGTGCAAACAATAATTTCAAATCGTAAGTACTGTGTCTGACAAAAGGGCGCAAACACAACTTTACGTACGTTTGTTAAATGAGAAAATGATAAGGGAACCACATATCTTTCTAATATTGAGCCGTAACGTCGTTTATGACTTTACTCCCGGGAACATGAAACATATTATGAGAAAATCCTTCGCCTTTCAACCACTAGTAATTCATGTATTTTGATCCAAACTGTTTATTCGTGTGTTTTCTTCACTGCCTGGCAATTAAGCGCCGAAATATCCGAGTCTGTGGAGGACTTCACAATCCTCAATTATCAAAAAAAAATAATAAAATTTTTTTTTTTTAAAGGTATTCTATTTGAAATGTGCCATGAATCTCATTAATATAGAAGTACCATGTCCTAGTGATTGTAAAGGTTTTTTTTTTTTTTTTTTGCAAGTCAAGTAACAGGGAAGTTTGAGTAAAGGCTTCAAGATACCATACAATTTCCCCTCCGATTTAAACATGCAAAATGAATTTTCCCCCCAGACCAACGATAACTCAAGATTAAATATATATTGTGAGCACCTTTCGGGGTAGCCTAGCTAAGCCGGGTAATAATTAGTTAACACTAAAAGCGCTTAGAAACACCTAGGTGGATATATGTATTAAGCGCTATATAAATGTAACTATTATTATTATTATTATTTATTGCGTTTCATTTCAAACACATTTACTTCTTCTTGTTGTGCGCAGTGTGTTGCGCATGTATTGTTCATAAACCGTTGACGTGTAAGTAAACATTTCATTTTCATTTTCATTTTCATTTATTTTCATATCTCTCATGTTACATCGTTATACATATTCAATGAACAAAATAATACATAGTAAAATAACATGAAAAGGTTATAATATGCCAATATGAAGTAAGAAATTACATTAAAGAAAATGATGGGACTAATGAAAGCGAGCTTGGTAAGGCGATGTAGGCCCCAATGGTATGATACGTGGTTTAATTGATAGAGACGGATATTGATATTTAATTATGACCAATCAAAGAAGAAGTAAAATTAAAAAAAAGTAAAGAAAAAAGAAAAAAAGCAGTTTGTTATAGTCTTATCCTTAGCTGATGTATATAAATTGTACAAGGTATAAATGCCTCAAGCTTGGTAACAGGGAATACATTTCTATTAATAAAAGTATTTTCGTAGCAAACATAACATGCAAAACATAATATAAGAGTGACAATCAGGTCGTGCGGTAACGGTTCTCATGTATACATTGACATCATACGTTTTTAAAAAAGCAGTTCTTTTAGGTTTTACTGTTTAAAAGTTATATAAAGACGGACTTTCAATAACTCTGTAGGGAGGGCGTTTCAGTAACTTGGCTCCTATATACATGATAGTTTTTTGGGCAAAAAATTGTTCGAGTACGTGGAAGGTGAATATGCGTTGCTCTGACGTTTTTTAGGATAAGTATGTTAGGGATCTATTCCTTCGTAAACATTTGTAAAAAGATTTCAGGTAGGGACTATTTAGTTGATTAATTCGTGTACATTAAATATTACCTACGTTGAAAAAGAACAAGTCTGATATTTTAGAATTTGTTGATATGAATAAAGGTTATTAGTGTTGTGCCAGATATTCTAACATTATTGACATTTCTGATCGCACGCTCTTTGTATGCGGAAAAGAAATTGTTTTATTCATAATTTATAGAGGCGTTCCCCACGCTGAGAATCCATAGCTTTAAGTAAGGAGTAATTAAAGTAGAATATACCGACAATACAATCCTCTTAGGAAAGAAGTGCTTGAGTTGCTTAGTTATACCGGTATTTCTGGAGGACCCTTGTCTCAGATTAAATAATTGTGGTCAGATAAAAATCACTTTCTATGTAAAGTCACCAAGAATTTAGTGCCCAATCAACTTGTTTTTTAATTCCGGTATAACTTTAAAATTGACTTGAGTAGGAAGTATTTTTATTGTATTGCTAAAAAGCATATTAATTTGTTTTATCTATATTAAAGAGATAATCTTGTTTGCATAAATCCAGGACTGTTACAGAAACAAGTTCTTTATTTAGAATATCAACAAGTGTTTGGGGGTCGCGATGTGTTAGGAACAGATTAGTGTCGTCTGCAAAACAAATAAATGAAAGGAATGGTGAAGAATTCCTGAGATCATTTATATACATGATCAATAAAAGCGGGCCTAAAAGGGAACCTTGTGGGACACCACAGGTCACAATTTTGGGGTGAAAATCGTGGCCATTAATACTTACAAATTGTTTTCTATTTGAAAGATAGCTTATAAACCAGTCTAACGGAACACCACGTATACCATGGTGACGTAATTTCTCAATTAAATTATCGTGGTTAATGGTATCAAAGGCTTTTGAAAAATCTAGAAAAATCTAGAAAATCTAGATCTGAGGGACCTAGATTTATGATGATTCTGTAAAGGGTACTCAATATGACAGGCATTTCTGGTAAAAACAGGTTTGCTGTTATCTGTGGGCCAACCCAAGCGCGGATTCAAAATAATAAAAAAAAAAAAGTGACTAAAATCGAGTGAATAAGAAAGAAACTTTTTCCTCTTTTTGTTAGCGAGGCCGACCCGAGTAAAATGTGATTGTGAGTAAGTCATCAGCAGAATACTTTCTTGAAGGAATAAATAAGAACATACAAGCTTATAGGCCCTAACATAAAATGAGATCTGTGTACTGATCACATATAAAACATCCGTTATAGGCCTATATCGTGACCACCATTGAGCCAAATACGTACGTCATCACTGCAAAAGATTAAGAGTGTTTCGATCACTTGGGTAAAGCGTTTACAGCAGGTGGTAGGCCCTACTCGTATACATGCAGGTAAGTACAATTTTTACAGTACCGCACTCACAGCTTTCACCATTTACCATTTTGTGCGCATACACACACACACACATACACATACACATACACACACCCTCACCCACACATGCACAGACCCTTCCATAGACACATCCTCACACTCGCATGCCTTCTACTCACTGCACCCTCACACACCCACGCTTCCCCCTCCCTGTATTCATACGTGTGAAAGGGAGTATGAACCCTGTCATAATGGAGGCTCTTTGCAATTCAATGTACAATACTCCATACAGTAATGACGGTGTCGCGAATACCCATAACATATTAATAGGGTAATATCAAACATACAGAGTGAAAATAAAGGGGCTTAAATACGACATTTAGATTCGTATCACTGTTCATACAATTTTGAAATTCAGAGTAATTATATCGAGATAATTATGTGAGGGTACACGGAATGGGTGGAATGTCATATTGAAGCGGAAAAGATGTTAATAAAATGCTTTATTTGATTTCCTGCACAGACGTTTTTCACGTCCCACTTCACCCCTATACACATAGAGTCGTGTTTCTTTCAAGAATTTGGTATGGATCATGGCCGCATCCCTTCCTAGACCCGTCCCACTTCCCCAACCACCCTCCGTAGTTTCCACTCAAAGATAAACACACGTTTACGCTGACAGACTTAAATGTTACTTATGTTTAAAGGGCAAACATGACAAATGTCTCACTAAATTAAGTGTAGTCATGTTGCGTTCGACTCAGAAAATAGCTCACATCATGGTGAAACTCACTAACTACTAGATGTGTCTTGAAACCTCAACGAAAATTTAAAATTAATATAAAATAAAATAAATTCTAGAAACTCAAAAAAGCATCATGATTTCATTCCCACTATTTCAAAAGAAACACAAACCTAAAACTGAATAGAATGCTTCGTCATGAAATCATGAATGCAGCAAGTCAAACGTGATCTAAATTCTTATTCATTTATTTTTGATTTTGGTATGAATTGATCATCATATTAATGCGCATTATACAAAAAAAAAATCCTAAACGTTCGTATTGAAGCTAGTCGCGTATGTTTTCTATAAAACTCCATTGTAAATGACCTCAATCTTTTTAGTTAGGATCTGGAAAATCGGTAAAGGAAATGTGAGTAAGCTGGAGATGGGCTTTTGAATCTGAGAACCGTTGTCAACCAAAATACGTTCACATTTCAAGCACGGGGATAGACAAAACGGGCTTTCGAATGCATTTACGTCGAAGACTTCGTCACGGTATAAAAGTATTAACACCACCTGTTATCTACAAATCTATTAATTCATTCACATAAGACCTGAAAATGTCACGGTTCATGGATTAAATTTCAAAAACAAAAAATCCATGCGTATTCATCCAGGTTTTATCACATAATATTTGTAGCGTTTGTGGTGTTTACAGACAAGAGAAGTCGAGGGGAAAGTTACAGAAGAAAGTATGGATGATCTGGAGGAGAAAGAATAACTCACAATGAAAGAGGAAAAGCGATTTCATGGCAATATAGCACACTGCACTTCGCCATAGGAAAATCACGTTTGCTCCCGGGCACGTATTTCATATATTTTTTAAAGTTTGGCCAAATCGGCTCAAATGGGTTACAACATAAGGTTGTTGTTTTTTTTTTATAGGAAAGGTGATATAATGTAAAAGAAGAAAGTATGTCCTTAAATAATGTAAAAGTTGCTATTTTTTAAACCCAACTGCAAACGTGTTGACTCTGTAACGCCTCTGGTCCATTGCATTTGTGGGAATGACGCCCTCAACATATGTAATTGAATAGGACGGAATTGATCTGCTCTGATCAGACATAGTACATGAAGATCATAATTTACGTTTGATATATTTCCCACAGCGGCTGTGCCAGATCAAATGAATGTTTCACTCTTTCGAAATACAATATGGGCTTCCCCCAAATCAGTCATTAATACGATTACCTAGATATCATAATGATATTGTATTTGACCAGACCAAAACCAAAATAGTCATGTGACATCGGTAACTGAAAACTAAGACCTCCGAGATTTGAGGTTTAAAAGTCCTAGACCGGACCGACAAATGAAATAAGCCAAAAACGAAAGCTAACGATGCGTATATATATATCAACAATTCCAAAGTATAAGCACGTGTTTTATTGTCGCCATCTAAAAGTATTTAATTACAAAAGATGAACCCGAACCACAACCGGCCACCCTCCCGAACCATACTTTGTAAAAATTTCTCCTAAATTTAAACGTGCGATCGATGACTCAAAAAATGTAATGGAACTGCCTACAGCAGTCCTGCCGGACTTGGCTGATTGCGTTTGCTTTTAAGACAAACCACGTTTGTATTGCTATGTCAGGACAACTAACGACGCCCTGTGAGCTAGGAATTCTATTGTTATGAAATTGAAAGGGCAAAGTCAATCATGCCCTGGCCACAGGCACTGCTTGTAGCACATTCACATAACATATATTTTGACGTCAACCTCGCACTTTTAAACTAGGGAGTAATATTTGACAACGTATTCGGGGTACGGCGGTGGCACTCTGAGGTTTGAGGTTTCGGTCAATCTTTTTAATAAGTATTCAATATTACTTGATCCATAATGAACAATAAAAAAAAAACCCATCAGTTAATTTGGAAATTGTTGTATTATATAGCAACTCATTTAGCTCTTCGTTTTGGCTATTTCATTGTCGTCCGGTCCATTGGGACTTTAAAGGGAGTCCCGTTATTTTCTCCATGGTAAATAGAAAGGGAGCATCTATGAGTCTTTTGATAATTATCTGATTTGTTTTTGGCGACAACAGACAGTAGCTTTTAAAACCTGATAAATACAGTGTATAGAGGAGTAAGCAGATCAATTTCGTTAGATAGTCCATTTATTATGTTATTTATTTCTATTTGTTTTATTAATGACCTGATGTTTGCGATTATCTATTATTGACAGCGTATCATAGATAACCGTATATTTCCTTGCTTAGTAGGAGATGAATCGTTCTGAATGCATATCTATGGCAATGAGTTCTTAATAAGAAATAAGCGGAAAGAAAGATAAAATGTTTCATATACCTTAAAAGGTACAATGAAACCTTGATTCTCGTGCTCTAACGATGACAGTTCAGCTGCTTATTAAAAATCTGATCTTATTTAGTCACCACAAAATGTATACATTTAGGAACACAATCCAACGAAACGTGTAAATCACACAACATCAAATTATATGTAATGAATAAGGGTATATAAAGAGGTCAGAACATAAAAATCTCCCTATGAGTCAACCACCTCTTATCAGATAAAATGGATAATAGTAAATTCATATGACTTACACAGCACATTGACTCCCACCGCCATGAACACATGAAAATATGAAATTAGGGCAGTAGGGCAGGTAGGCGCCACCGCGAAGCCCTAACACATTATATGAATAATAGAATACTCGTGATAAAGAGATATAGGGGTACTTCTTTCTTCCGAATCCATATTTAAGCACTATTACTCAAATTTAGTAGTTAATGATATCCTGCACTGAAAGTTACACTGAATACTCAGTTAAAATTCAATATGATCAATTACTACAGGTGACGATACATGTACAAGTGCATGTACATGTAATATAACCACGGGGATGAATCATCTCTGTTCTTGGTGCATTTGAAAATCATCATTAGAAAGATATGAACCCAGGCGCGGATCACGATATCCGAATTGAATACATTTCTCGGGCCCATTGTCTGGACAATAGCAGCTCTATTTGTTACGCATGGCCCATGCTTTTATTGTGTTGACGTCAGCTGCGTCCACTATTGTGAACCCTTTCAGCTTTCAAATTACCGCAGGCGTATTGTTTGTAAAACAAAAACACCATAGCCTTCTACAATCTATAAATATTGTTTCTTGAAATATAAAAATAACAGTTTCATGCAGTGATTTCTTTCCAATGTGAAACTCTCACGTGCACTTTTAATGCTTTGTCCAACATTTGAAGTAATGAATGCACTCCGCTACAAATTGGTTTAATCGAAATGCGATTCGTGTTTATCCGAGAAACAAAATATCTTTCCATAATTAGCAGCAGGGGATGGTAAAAATTATACTTTTTCAAGGAGCGGCACAGTTAGCATGGTTTTAGGCAGGGATATTTAGGTAATTTATATCCTTTGGATCGAATAGTACTTGTTTCTCTGATGTTCATTAGGAGTTAATGACCGGGCCTAAGTTTTTTTTCTATGCTGACACACAAAGTTTCCTGACGCGAAGAACCGAGGTTGGTGATCAGGGCGTGGTTTATATGGGGTCACGTATCGTAGCCCCCTTTCCCCTTCATAAATATCGAAGGGAGCGTACGCTTGTCATTTCCGTTTCCCCTTGTATATAATTAGATTTTCTTCAGCCGGGTCTCTAACGTTACTTACTAATAAATACCGAAGCTTTTGGATTTTTCTAACATCTGTTGTAGGTCTTAGGGGCCAAGGAGCATGGGGGGGAGGGGCTTCAGAACCATTTTTTTTGTTAGACGTGTACAAAAACAAGAAAATTAACATTCCATTGTGATGATTTGCTTGTTAAACCCATCCCCACTTTCAAAAACTCATCGCGGCCTCTTAGTCTGTAATCGGAAGGGTGAAAGGTGTGAAAAACGGTAGCATAACTTACGGTATATTAGCTATTAACGCATTTCGTGTATGAAATAGTAATATTATCGTTTTAAGTTTATTTTTAAAAATTACATCTGTTGACTTGATAATTTGATATTTTCAGAGGACGAAATGATTTAACAGTGGGATAAGGATTAGTGTGTACATACCAGCGTTTTTATTTTTTATCCAAAAGAAAAAAAAAATAGTCGACCTATCGACCTCGCCCGCATCCTTCCTTCAAATAACATTCGTGTCTGGGAACCCTTAATCCTAACGTCACCAAAGTAGTCATCAAAGATGGGTAGCCCTTAAATTCAGTTTCCTTAGCTATTCCATGTCGTCACTAAAGAAAGGCGCCGAACTGTCGGATGAATACGCTAGTCACAACGATGAGATCGTTACGAAACCGACCTAAGACCGAAAATTAACCCAACAAAATGTTTATATTCTCCTGACTTTCCGAGATTTTTCCGGCTTGAGTTGGTTTGACGACCTTAAACGTCTTTGTGCTTTGTAGCCATATGGCTACATAATTTTCACTCACCTTTTCTAAGAATAGCACAAAGAGGGTTAATATGGTATTTCATGAAATCATTGTATCTTCGAAGTACAAACGCCAATAAAATCAATCTAATCTTTTCCCCGTGAATAGTGACCAAAAGTAGTATACGATTTAAGAAGTGGTGGATCTGGGGGTTGGGCAGCGGCAACAGTTTGAAAAAAATTGGGGGAGCATCTGGAGATTTTATGTATGTTCAATTAGTGGTTTTCTAAAAGTAATTGGGCACACATTTTGATACGCCCCTCTCCCTGGTTTCGCTTCTGATCCGAGAGTAACTTGAATAGATTCCGGGTCAAGTTTAGTTCTTTCTCACAACAGATCTATCGATATACAGATATAAGCAAAGAGAGAAAAGAAAATAATTAACGTTTTGCTTAATGAAGAGTTTGCTTCATCGTAAAATCTAATGAATATACATACTTAAATGTTTTCTCTTGTTTCAACAAGGAGGGTAAACGGCTTAAGAACAACAATTTCTTTAACTTTCTATGACCTTGCTTTATAATCTACGAATGTCTCACCAAGAAAAGGAATGACGGAGATTTAGTTGAGAAGATTTTGTGAATTAGTTTGAGGAAGCCGGTGATGCTATCGTCATCGTCTTGAGATAAAGGGTGGTTTAGAAGAAAGCCTTTTCGTGGATACGTCTTCTTTTAGCAGACGACAGTCTTAGCAGACAACATCACATGTGATGTCATATAAAGTTGACGCCTGGCAACTTAAAAGCAAACACTTCTTCTAACAAAAGTACTAGCATCGTATTTCCATGTTTTGTGTATATATTATTTCAAAAAAGCTAAGGTTGAGTGGATGCTGCAAAATTGAAGTTTGAGCCATTGATTGTAGATGTAAAGGTCACGGGTTCGAATCCCATTGTATAACCCACTATAATTCCACACTATTCCACAATTCCCCCCCCCCCACACACACGCAGCCGCAGACGACAGTCTTAGCCGCCAACAACACATGTGATGTCATATAAAGTTGACGCCTGGAAACTTCCAAGCAAAGTTGCAAACACTTCTTTTTACAAAATTGCTAGCATGGTGTTTTCAAAACTTTTTTGGGAGGGTGTCGAAAAAAACCAGCGTTGATTGGATGCTGTAAACTTGCAGTTTTTCCCATTGACTGTAGTTGTGAAGGTCACCGGTTAGAATCCCCAATGTGCACTAATTTCAGACGATATCTTTCGAAGATATTAATCTATTTTGCTATTTCAATATTTATTCCACACGAAACCTGGAGGTTTCATTTCAATTACAATATACATATCACTCCAATTGTAAGTAAATACTCCGTTTAGTCCTACATGTATATCGTAATGCATGACTTTGCACTCTAAATCAAATTGGGTGAAAATGAACTCACATCGCGTCCATTGGGGCCATACCTTCATCCGGTATGGCCCCATTAGTCCCAGAATTAGTTAAATCTGAACAACTTAAAACAGATTTTAAGAAGGAAAGAAAAAAACATGTAGATTGTGTATGCCTCGTATCTCTGATGTTTGCCAAAGATGTAACGTCGCTCTAATTCCATTTTGCTGACAAATCGAGTGACAAAGTTTAACAGATCAAATTATTATCTAGGTCAGGATTTATCAGAACATGACCGGCATAATAAATAGATATGGAGCAAAAATGCATTGACGAATAATTTGAGCTCGGAACTTCCAAATAACACGTAATGGGGTTTTAACTTAATTGCATATCTTAACATTTCGAAACCCCAAAGCCTAGTTTTAATGCAATGTCTAATATTTCGGATGTACGAAGTCATGTATAACATTGTAAGTTCTAGTGGGCGTTAATCTAATTTATCACTGTGCTATAAATTCACTTCCTAACCTTCCTAAACGTTTTTTTTTTTTTTTTTAAATTTAAACTTTGGTGGTTTAAGTATGTATTCACGATTTGCCCTGCCCTCGACCATCAGAATGTGATTATTTAGTATCTCAGAGCGTTGAATTCTGCAATTACTGTAAGCTGGAGAATGGCTTATCCTGCAGGGGCACCACACCAAAAGGGAGTCGCAGAATAAAAAATTGTTGTTAGATTTGTTTTTGATTTGATTTGATTTTATTCTGTATATTTTTTTTAAGGTGGGGGAGGGGGGGGGGTGGTAGGTGAATTTTAGAATTATAAACATTTGACAATGAATAGGTTATACTTAATAAATGCTCATTTAAAATTATTTTAAAAGACAAAAATACTCATATGAATATCGAAAAGTGACATTCTCAACCATTTGCTCGTCTACTATATATTGACAAGTTTGCATACAGAAGAAGTGTCGCATGCCAAAAGCGTTAACAGAAAAGTGGCAATTACTCTGAGTTTCCCAAAATAGAATGGTTTCATCTTTCTTTAGCTCTTAGAAATAAATTCACCCTTCAAATTCTTGGCTCTCAGCCGCGTTACTCACACTTTGCGGTCTCATGAAATGGTTTTGGCTGCTATATCTTTCAGATCAATTGCTTTGGATATCATCTAAGCATGTATTATGTCTATGTAATCTTTATGATCTTTGACCTCAAAATGAATACTACATGATATCAGAATCACAACTTTGATTTACCAGATTTTCGTGTTTTTATTTTAGGGGATTTCCCATGGTGAATCAGACTTTCTAGAGCGGTGGGCAAAATATGGGCACCTTTAGGTTTTATGTCATCAACCAGAATTTACCAAAGATCGCGACCAATGCACACTCGACCCCTTTGGATCCATGCCTGAAATTTAAGGGAAAGAATTGCTCATCTTGTGTTGGTATGACTGTAATGAGGTTGGGAGTCGGGAGTCTTCGACAACTTTTGTGATGTGACTTTGAAAATCTTAGAGCTTTGAGATCCTATCGCAGCGTTTCTAAATAACATTAAAGAAATAAGGTTTTATTTTAATTGTCTGACATTCATAATAAGGATAATTCTGCACCCCATCTAAAACATTAAGAATGTTCAAAATATATAACAATAACTATAGGCCATTTGGAATTTAAAAATCATATTGATATGGGCGCCACTAGAGGGCGTGGGGTAACTCCCTTTGTGACCCCGCCTCAAAATCACCAATAAGTCGCTAGTAGAACAACTGGGAAAATAGGAGGAGAAGCATTTTTTTTCTGCATAGGAAGGCATTGATTACCTCTTCTCCTAATTTGGTATTTAGATTTGTTGTACTTCAGGAAACAAAAAGTGTTTGGTATCATTAGAAAGCTTGGAACCAGTTTCTCAAAACACAGAAAGCTCAAATATGAACTTTGACTACTTATTGGTCGTTTTTGAGGCGGAGGGTCACATTTTTACCCCCCCCCCCCAAAAAAAAAAAAAAAAAAAAAAAAAAAAAAAAAAAAAAAAAAAAAAGAAAAAAAAAAAGAAAAAGGGCTCTACTTTTTTTTTTCAAGCCCTGTGGTCAAATTAATAAAATTATATGAATATGATGACGTTCATTTTGTTTGATTGAACAAAAATGTCCGGATAATTTATTAACAAAGTTGCCCCTGCAATCCACTATTCATTTCCTATAGTTAAAATTCAAGAAAACAGTAAAGTTTTATTGAATTTAGCTCATCGGCAGGTCTCCAGGCAGTCCCATTTTCAAGATTAATGACAATCGATAGGATTTAGTAAGTTCAAACATATGGGCGGTATCTCACTTCGCGGAGACGTCTCCGCGACGGATAAAAAGTATTAGAGACGTCTCCGAGACGTATCCGCGACAATTTTCAAAAACTGTTTCAAATCAGTTGCAAAGAACCGTCTCAATTACAATGTAGTTTCCGCGACTTATGAAATGTCTCAAAGTTGTCTCAAAGTAGTTTCCGCGAAGTGAGATACCACCCTATGTTGGGGAAGGTTCACTTGGGTGTTTAAGAAATGGGCGTATCAAGGATTTTTTTAAAAAGGTAGAATTTTTCTGCTGTTGATATTCACGGAACATGATTTCTGGAATTCCACAGCCTCCTGCCATCCTTTTGGAACTGTTTTATCGAACACAATTTATTCTATACGCGAATTACGGATACCCTTATTATTTTTGTTAAGAGTTTTAGTTCTAGATCTTAAAACAAGCTGACTGGACCAAAAGTTGGACCAAACTATAACGGTCCACAGACTATAGTTTCATTCATTCTGCTCCATCCATCCTTCACGGCCCTTCACACATCACCGAGCCATGGTAAAACTATTACCGTCCCATCCCAAATCAAAAGTTTCCTCTGATGTCTAGGATGCTCAGGCGTCACATCCCTGCATTAGTGAAAGAAATCTTGCAAACAACCTCCCTAGTGTTGACTCTCTCAGGGTTTCTATTACCGCAATTGGGCCTTAAAATATTAAGTTCGCAGCCCCTCGTTCGCACTTTTAGGAGGGGTAATAGAATGATACCGGCGTCATCTTAACTGCATAATATAATAGATTCTCTTCTCGGATGTACTGAACGAGAATTAATTGGTTAGGAGGAGATGAAGGAAATTAGTTAATGAAGGAAATTTTCACCTAAAAGCGTTTAAGTTATTGAATGCTTTCAATGTTATTGAGTGATGATACATAGCCATAATGTGTTGTATTATGCACGAATGTGTTACCATTCATTTCGGGTAATCTGTGTTATTGTAAAAACATGATGGCGCATCTGTTTATAGATTTCACATTGATGAAAACGTTAAGCGGCATGTCAAGTAAATTTCCGAAAGGAATTAAAGATCCTAAAAACAATGAAGATAAAAATAGATCAATGTTTGTGAATGTGCTCAGGGGATCATAAGAATGAGGGGAGAGTAACATAATACGATGATTGTATAATGTACGTGCAGTGTGTCAAATATTTTGCTTGCCAAGAAAGGAAGAAAGGAACATTCAGGATAAAGGATAATTATCTAATTAAAGAAAATTTATCTTGAATTATCTTGGAATTGGCTAGAATAGAAGTATGACATGCTGAAATCAGTAGGGGGCTATATATGGAAAGCTGACTTCTTTCGAAATGATTTTCACATTTAAAAAAATAATCAGAATATGATGGCCATTGTAATCTGCATAGGGTTGTATTTAAAAAGCAGGAAAAGCACTGGGTTGGGGTTTATATATTGAGCGGGATTGAAATTAGAATTCAATAAATTTCAAAATGATATGAGAAAAAATATATTTTCAAAGCATACGTGTACATAATATAGCAATAATACGAGATTTAAAAAAAAAAAAAAAAAAAAAAAAAAAAAAAAAATATTGTAATTGGAGAGCGAGGATGAGGAATGACTCTGTTATTACAGTTATTGGGGTTTCTTGTTATTCTTTCTGCATGCGAATCACAGATTTCTTTTAAATAACATAAATATCCATAGTTGTTGCTGATAAAATGAAGTGGTCAGTAGTCCCTTGTTTTACAGAAAGACGTATGATGATTTTCGAACGCAGGGTGATTAAAGAATTTCCCATCGAATTTCCTTCAGGCATTACACAAACACGTGTATTTGAGTATTTTCTCGTAACTTTTCAATATGGAAGGAAGTTCGATTTGGTTAAAAATCGTATAAGATTGAAATGACCAATCCATCAAGCTATCGTTTCCGAGGGGATATGAGCTTCATGTCAACATCAAAAATCAAGGTTTAATTTTTTCCTGAAATTACCAGCATTAATAAGGAAATTGAAACATCTTCTTTATCCTGAGTATTCGTGGTATGGTGATGATTGCCTCATGTCTTTAGCACTGACTCAAATCCGTGACTAATAAAACGAAGATAATAATTTGCATTTTGGGGAGGATAGAAACTACAACTGAAGAGAAAGTGTCAAAAAAATACTCTTATATGTTTGTTTATGTGCCATTCTTTTATATGTACACTCTAAAAACTGAAGTGCTAATTTATGGGTGCTGGTATAGTGACTGTACTTGAACAAAAAAAGTTCATGGTCGGTATGGGATTCGAACCGGGTTCACCTATATAGACATGGAAGAGTACCGCTGACGTTACCAAAAGACCAAATGAGATCTCCCTAACTTAATTGAATTATGAAAGCACAGAAGATAATGATGGCAACTTTGAGGAAAGTTCATCATGAAACAATATGATCTGCTAGCAATCGTGAGATGTGAATTGGTCTAACGTGCTCGTAAGCGCTTCTCATCCAGGGGACCCAGGTTCGAATCCTAACGAATTTCAGCTCACGTGAAAGTGCTAAAACACCACTTTGAGTGCAGTTAAACAGCACTTTGAGTGCAGTCACTATAAAGTGCTGATTTCAGCCTCTGGAGTGCTAAAAACAGCTTTTCAGTTTTTAGAGTGTATAATTATGCTTATACTTATGTTCCTTTGTTGAAGATATACAATAAAAGTGATACAAAATAAAATTCAGAGAATTATCATTCGGCAGTACATGAGTACAGACCAAAAGTTTTTAATTGATGTAAATCACAAACATTATATAAACAAATAAAGTTTTCCTTATTTCAGCTGAGATCTTGTATACAACTTTTTGATATGAAATAAAGCGGAATTGTTGATAATCGTATAAGTTGTTTTCTTAAATTACAAAAAGATGCTTTAAAAGCGAAGCATAATTATGATAATCAAATAATGCATTATGACTGACGTTATATTTACTAGTATAATTATTCAGTGAAATATACTACATAAGTATGTTAAAATATAATGACGCATAATTATTATTAATTATTATTAATTATCGGTATTATTCCCCAATTAATGAGATAACCTGGACAATCAATCATTATTAAATGAAATCAATTTATCATCGTTGTTTCCAAGTCATTAGAAATATGTCTCAGGGATACTGTCAAAAAATGAAGTCAATTTTTGTTACTCTTCATCCGGTCAAAAAATTGACCCTTTTCGGAGACATTAACCAGATAATGACCCAGAATCCAGATCAATCAGAGCCTTTGACGGGGAATCCGGGTCGGTTGGAGCCATGTTTATGCGGAATCTGGGTCCATCGGAGTCATATATACTGACCAGGAATCCAGGTCAACTGGATCCTTTAAACCGGAATCCGTGTCAATCGGAGCCTTTGATCCCGAATCCGGATCAAATGGACCCGGGATATTGTTGGCCCCGGGGGGCATTTCATCAAAGGACTTGTCAGACGTTTTATCCGACAAACTGTTACAAGCTACTGAAATGCTTGCATCTGATTGGCTGAGAGCAAACTTGTCGGATAAAATATCTGACAAATCCTTTGATGAAATGCCCCCCAGATGGACCAAGAAATAGTCATATTTGACTCTACATTTTTGAGAGTGTAGTGATGAAACACACTCTTAAATCTGAAGTACTAATAGGGATGTCCTCTAAAATTCTAAGTTATTTTAAAGTTGTTTTTGCTAGGCTTATTGAATAGAGCATGTAAAAAGAAACATTTTGGTGCTTGAATTATCACAATTGGAAGTTCCATTTCAAAGATATGACCCAAAAAGTGTCTCAGATTACCAATGAGCTGCTAGAACACTTTTACAAGTTTCAGACAAAGCCAGAAAATGCGATAAAAGCTCAAGTTTATGGTCCTTTTGTCTTTGATTTATTAAACCAAATCATACCAAAAATTTTCTGTGTGTGTATCAACATGAAATGAGATTATAGTAACACAATTAAGGCGTATGAGTAGATTATACAAAAAGTTATGGCAGTACAAAACTGATGGTTTGACATGTATGTTACCGCATGTGATCCAATATGACCACCGTGGAAAAATACTCCATAGGGCATGTTTCAATAGAAACACCCTAGACAATAGGCTTTTTCATGGTGGTGTGGCTCAGAGCTGAGTGTTGGATAGGGTAGAGTAATTTGAAAACTTAAATGGCCAGTGGTAAACATTGTTCTTTGTTTTTCACCCCAATACATTTTTTGTTCAAAAATAGTTAAATTTTATCGATACCTACTTCTCCTTATTTGAATGTATTCCAATCATGAGAAATTCCAGTCATAACACACATCACACAGAAGCATCACTTTCAACACGCTGTAGTTTTCTTCATATCAATTTTTTCAACAGGAGAAGTTGATCACCTGCTGAGGTATTTTCTAAGGAAGAAACTGACCAATTTGGAATAAAAATGATTGATATTTATCACTGGCCAAAAGACAATTTCGAAAGCTGTTTTTTATTGAAAATTTTGCTATTTCTCTGCCTGTGTATTATTGAGTAGGCAGAACACTTAGTGCATGGGTTATTGTTTGCATTGTAAATGCATGGGTGACTACATCCATACAGTGAAGTGGAAACCGTTCTAGTGGCTTTTTGCTTTTCTGTGGCCATCCCTAGTACTAATGGGTGTTCGTATAGTGACTGCACTTGAAGTGCTAAATCATCACCTGAAGTGCTATTTTAGCACTTGCCCAAGTGTTAATTTATCAACAAAAAAATGTTCAATGTCGGTATGGGATTCGAACCGGGTTCCACCTAGACATGGACAAGTACCGCTGACGTTACCAACAGACCAACGGAGATCTCCCTAAATTGCTTCAATTATAGATGATTATGGCAAATTTGAAGAAAGTTCATTATGCAACAATATGATCTGCTAGCAATCGTGAGATGTAATAAATTGGTCTAACGTGCTCGTCAGCGCTTCTCATGCAGGGAACCCAGGTTCGAATCTCAACGAAGTCATGCCATTTTTGCCCATTTTGCTTCAGTTCAGTTCACGTAAAAGTGCTAAAACAGCACTTTGAGTGCAGTCACTATGCAAGCTCTTAAAAAGCGCTGATTTCAAGCATCTGAAGTGCTAAAAAGAGCACTTCAGTTTTTTAAAAAGTGTACATGAAGATTGTACTTATTGGTTTTAATTTCGATCTTATTCATTTGATAAGCCCTTCTTTTATTTTGAGTTGTGAAATTGTCACTACTGAAGTCATTTTCAGAAGACCCACATGGTCATATTCTTAATCTGCAGTGCTTCCAAACAGCGGCGTAAATTCCGTGTCGAGGGTGGGGGGGGGGGGATGAGCGAATATAATTACAACTAAAAGTATGCGATCTAGTGAACAAGCGAACGTTTTAATACCCGATATATGGAGTGGCGGCGGGACGGATTTGAGAGAAGGGGGTCGATAGAATGTGTCTCTTGAATTTATGCCTTTTAGGCTCTGCTCGCCCTGTGATTACTGTTCATTTTAGTAATGGAAAAAATAATGCGAGCGCGAAGCGCGAGCCGAAAATTTTAAGCTAAAAGTTGGAGATATTTGTGCACTATATTTAGTATCAGCGAGCGCGAAGCGCGAGCCGAAAATTTTAAGCTGGAATTGGATATGTTTGTGCATTAAAGGTCCTAAATAGTATCAGCGAGCGCGAAAAAAAAAAAAAAACCCCAAAACAAAAATATATAATAGAGGCAGCGGAACGGATTTGAAAATGGGGGCCTCGATAAAAAAGGGCACTTTTTCTGAAAAGGGGCACACTTTAGATCACAGGCATAGATCTAAAGAGAAATGTATTCGGAGAGCGAGGGGATACGAGGAAAATTTGTCTTTGAATGTATGCTTTTAAGAATCATAATGGCTGCCTTGATTAATGGTTATTTTATTAATTGAAAAAGTAATGCGAGCGAGAAGCGCGATCCGAAAATTTTAAGATAAAGGTTTGATATATTATTTTGTGCATTGTAGTTGCTATTTACTATCAGCGAGTGCGAAGCGCGAGCCAAAAATTTTAAGCTGGAATTGATTATGTTTGTGCATTAAAGGTCCTGTATAGTATCCGGGAGCGCGAAAAAAACCAAAACAAACAATACAAAACAAGAAAAACACACACTAGAGGCGGCGTAACGGATTTGACAGTGGGGGTCTCGATGGAAAAAAGGGCACTGTTTCTGTAATGGGGGAAACTTTAGATCAGAGGCATAGACTTAAAGAGAAATGTATTCAGAGAGGGAGGGGTTACGAAGAAAAAAAACGTCTTTGAATGTATGCGTTTAAGAATCATAATGGATCGATGCCCTGATTCCTGTTCATTTTAGTAATGGAAAAAGTAATGCGAGCCGAAATTTTTTAAGCGAAATTGAGAAAAATTTCGGGCAGTATAAATCCTATTAGTATTAAGCGAGAGCGAAGTGCAAGCCAAAATTAAAATGTATCCATTTAGAAGATACATTTTTTACATGCTTTGTTAAAATAACAGCCGATAGAAAAACAAATCCCACAATCTTGCTATGAAAATTTTGTGGGCAGCAGCCCCAAAGTCCTCACCAACTAGCCCGCACACAAGTACATTAATGATTTTTTATTGTCGACAATACCCTTCCTAAGGTTTGTCCCCAAACCGAGGGCATTGGATCCAACCTTTTTACTTATGTTACTGTTTGTACTAATGCGAGTTCGCATAGCGGACCGAGCAGGACAATTTATGGGTTTTGGAATTAAAAAATGAAGCATTTTAGTATGAAAGCGCTTTTTAACCATTAACACAATTATCTATTGTATTTTTTTTAAATTTCTTTCTTGAAAAACTGGGGGGGGGGATGTTTGTACGGCCATCCCCCCTCCTCAAAATTCTGGGGGGATGTATCCCCCCCCCCATCCCCCGCGGATTTCGCCCGTGCTTCCAAACATGGGACTGTGTTATATCTTCCCTTTTGTTTGTCCAACGGGAGATGAACTTACTTGTCAATAAGAAATCTTACACTCTAATACAAACATTCCCACTTGGCGTTTCTTGACAAGTTGGTCTGACCCAAGTACACCCCTTTATCATATTTATGACGTAATCTTGTCTTACATTCGGTTTAATTCCGTATGCTGAAGATAAATTTGATATGTCTATATTCATTGGTGCAGGATGGCGGTCCACGTCGAAACTAGGTCAGGCTCTGCGTCGTTTGAGTCTTTCCCCTTTCTTCTTATGATTCTAATTCTCATCAGTACACTTTTCTCACCAAAATTCACTTTCCTCAGTCCCTATTATGTACTTTTCATAATGATAAATATACACACGTTATGACGTTATGTGACCGTTGAGGAGAAAAACAGGCAGTTCGGGCATCAAATTGCGCCGGAATATTTCCCTTTTCTTTTTAAATATTAATTTTCTACATTATATCTTTTATCGTATTCTAGACTTACCAAAAACTATACCAAGATTCAAAGTGTTTGGGTGAGCAAACAAACTTTTGACAAAGGTTGCTTATTTGCACGAAAATTATTGTTAAGACCCTGGGAATCAGAAAATTGTAGCGGGCGGTGACATGTTCTAGTAGTATCAGTGTATTCGGTGTCTCAGTCCTATTGTGTATTCATGTTTTTTTTAGAACATTCGTCCTTTGGCAGGAACAAAGCAAAGGAGCAAGCCCATTCTGAGTCTTTGTATAAGTTGAGGATATCAGGAATTATGCATACTAAGTTGAATCTTGTCAGACCCAATAAGAAGAGGCCATGGTGACTTGGCCACCTTTACTCTCTCGTGGGACAGTTGAGGAAGAATTGCTGAAGTTTGTATGCAGAAAGAATCTTCTTGAGTCCGTGACGAAAGAAGGTAGGAACGCCATTGATGATCGCATGTTTGGAAAGGACTCGAAGATGGTTGTCAAGTTCTTATTAGAGAATGGTGCCAAAAAACCCAACTCGAAGAGCCTGGAGCGGGAGGGCAACACCCCTTTTGCATTATGCGTGCATGGTGGAAGAAGATGACATATGAAAGTTGATCCTACACATCTCGAGCTTTCCGAATCCATCGCTAAAACTTCTCATAAGCCTATGGAGCAATCTATACTTGTACGGAACAAGACGGATTGGAGTCCCACCCTGTGAAGCCTGGATTCACAAGCTGAGGGATCTTGTAGAACTTCTTCTTTGGCCTATGGATGTTTGGTGTGTGATTGATGTGATTGTTTTTTTTTGACTTTTCTTATACTGTTTTTTTGATGATTGTTGTTGTTTGGTTTGTGTGGTATGTTTGTTGTCTTGAATTTTTTGATGGTTGTTGTTTTGTTTCTATTCTTGTGAAGTTTTTTGACTTTCTTTTTGAATGTGTGTCTGTGTTTTGTGCTGATTTATTTATTTCTTTTATGTTTTGTTTTGTTGTTGTGATGTTTGTTTTTGTTTTTGTTTTCTTTGGTTTGTTCTTGCCGCTTTTTTGTTGTGCCTTCTATTTTTGTGTTTTTGTTGGCTCATTTTGTTTATCTTTTTTTGTTTTGTTTTGTAGTTGTTGCTGTGTTTTGTATTATTGTTGAAACTTTTGATTTTATTGATGTTTGTGTTTGAATTTCTCGTTGGTTTATCTGGTTTTTACGTTTGTGTTTTGTGTTTTGGTTGATTTTGCTTTTTTTGTTTGGGATCGTTTCTTCTGTTGGTTGTTGCTTGTATTTTGGTTGTCTTTTTTGTCTTGAATTTGTGTGTGTTGTGTGTTTTGTGTGTTTTTGTGTTTGGTATTTTAATGTCTGTGTTTTGATCTGTTTGTTGTTTGTTTTTTTTTTGATTCTTAGTGTATTGATTTGAAGAGATTTGTGTGTGTTTTGTGTTCTCTTGATTTTGATGTCTCTGATTTTTGTGTTGTATTTTTTTGGGGTTTGTTGTTTTTGATTGATCCTTTTATTTGTGAATTGATTGTGAAGCTTGTGAACGTTTTTTCTGTTGTTTGTTTGTTTTCTGCCTGTTGGTGTTTTCTCTTTAGTTTTTGATTGTGTTTTGTTATTGATGATTTATTTTTAGTGTCTTTTAGCTTTTTATTGATGATCTGTTGTTGTTTTTTTGTTTTCTTTGTGTTTATGTTGTTTCTTTTTGACTTTTCATTGTTTTTTGTGTAACTTTTGTTTGTTTTGTGATCTGGTGTTTGAAGTTCCTTTGGAGGAAAAATAAAAAATCGCTAAATTGCTTGCAGTGTCAATCGCTCTGATATACCAGATTATGTTATTCCTGAAGGGTATGGATCCCAGGTTAATAATACCCCCATTTCTCGCGAGCCATTAGTTCTGCAACAAGGTACAGGATTTGAAGCAGCGCAGCCGGTATCATCAGAACTTGCGGCTCGTTTTGCAAAGGTCTCCTGGAAGGAATGCCAAACAGAAGAAGATTTAGAGTCGATAAAGGAATCAACTCTTGCTTTGAAGGCCCAAGCGTATTTAATCGGGGAAAGGCTATACCCCCAGTCTCTCAAGCATCGATATCTATACACAATCGCTGCTTCACTTTGCAAGTGACTTGTATTACAGAGAAATGTGGGACGAATCCTTTGAAGCAATGTCCTTTGCGCTTGTATGAGCTTCAAGGTGGCTTCGAGCTCGGAAGGTAGCAAGTGAACTAGCTAACCTCTTTTACTATAGAAAGAGCCAAATGACCAATACAGCAACATGTTGACTTTGCTGTGCGAGTATGAATCTGCTTCTTGAACATGTAGATATTACTCTCACAGAGAATGATTGTTCAGGAAATTTTGAGTCCGAGTAATTCATATGATGGTGTTATTCCATTGCTGAAAAGCTTGGCCTGCAATACTGTTCAATGAAGCTTGCTATTTGCCTCAACCGTCGACATCTTAAAATCCCACATTGAAGTCAATAGAAGAGGTCTGTAAGGATCATCGAAGCAGAATTGAAGAGAAAACCCTAGTCAATAATGCGCAATTTGCAAGTGCCCTCAGTAGCATATGAAATCATGGAGATCTCTACCACAAGAGTTGGCATTAAGATCCTGTGTCCTCCGCTAGAGTAAGATATAATCTTATTGAAGATCTTACTCTGGAGAGTGCTTTCCTACAAGACTACCTACTATCAGCGGTGCAATTTCTACACGAGTAGCGACCACAGCACGCTTACTCCACTTACTGGCGCGACTATCGCGTGGCCGCTACAGAATTGGAAACATCTCCATACGATGTTTTCCAGATAATATCGGCATATATCATAGATCTCGGAAGAGCCTTTGTGCGCCATGGATGTCCGACCGATGCCAGTCAATACAATGGTAAAAACTGCCAAGAAGTGTTTTGAAGACAGGAAAATATTCCCGGTTAAGATGATGACAAGATACCTGACGAATACACGTATTTTTGCATTACTGTGTCCACAAACAAACAGTGCTTACCTGGGGAAATAGCCATCAGAACAATCTTGAGACAACACCTGAAATACAAGGACGGTAGTTACCCCACTTGTGTTGAGAAGATAAGAAGCTTGGGGCGGAAAGACTCTGACTTGTAAGCGGATAGGCGGACTCTGACTTGGTAAGGATCAGCGCGACTTTGACTTAATTCGTAAGGATAGCGACTCTGACTTGGTAAGGATAGCGCGGACTCTGACTTCGGTAAGCGGATAAAGGACTCTAACTTGGTCAGCGGTAGGGGACTCTGACTCGTAAGAGATAGGTGGACTCTGACTTCGTAAGAGATAGGAACCTCTGATTTCGTAAGGTTTATAGCGCGAACTATACTGATAAGGGCATAGCGTCTTGACTTTGTAAATAGGGGAATCTGACTTGGTAAGCAGCAGGCGGGATCTTGCTCTGGTGAGAGGAACAATTACTTGATAACTTAGCGATAGTATTCCTCCAGAAGTTCCTGGACCTAAACGATTACATCTAGGGAAATGTTCGCTTTAAAAATTATCAGTAAATTTATATGGATATTAGATATGTGTAATGTGATTGTAAAAGCGCTTTCCGATTTATTGTTCGTATTTTTAGTATGTCTAAATATCTTCTAATAGCTATTTTGTAGCTAACACATTTCCACTGTACAGTGCTGGTATA
This sequence comes from Paracentrotus lividus, assembly GCA_940671915.1. Taxonomy (NCBI): domain Eukaryota; kingdom Metazoa; phylum Echinodermata; class Echinoidea; order Camarodonta; family Echinidae; genus Paracentrotus; species Paracentrotus lividus. The sequence goes on along the minus strand of CALNVZ010003434.1, from coordinate 31,578,119 downwards.
CGTCGAGTCGAAAACAGTTGTGGTGCAGTTCTTTGAAAAATACATTATTAAAAAAAAAGAAAAGAGAAAACTTTTTCATAATTCACCCGATTTTGCTCAAGAAGACAAACAATAATTATAACTACAAATCTCGCTTTGCTTGTAGAGATCTTGTGATATCTCTGAAAGGCTATTTGCTCTTGTTAAGAATGTATTCTTTGTGATATTCATAGCAATTGTAATTTTTTGTTTTAAAGCCTCTGTTTTTCACTTGACTGCTCTTTGAGAATTCAGACGTATTCATGACTACGTTGATCATGTTTATTCCCGTATAATGATATTACCAGATTTGGCCAATTTCGCCATCTATATATTCGCCTGTTGAACTGATTTTAGGTTGTTCTAAATAACTACCAATGTATACAATATTCATTATATCTTATCATCATCTTTTCAGTTCATATGTAATTAGAATGGAAGTCATATCATGTCATTGTTTTTTTATTTTGTTTTACCTTTCAATTTTCGTCGGTTCTTCCACATTATTGCAAATTTCTTAATTTTATTACAAATTTCAGCAACCTGTTCCGTAAATTGTGAATTAGTCTTTTCTGCTGCCAGTGCATGTACATTTTTAAAATTCATTCGTCCTGGAATATCAAAATTTTGTCCACGTGCAATAAGAGTTGTTTAAATTGTATCTTATACAAGTACACTGTACATTTGGTTAATGCCAAGATAATTATGTTCACAAGTAATGTCAAATATATATGTGTCACTCATATGGTATATATTTCTAACAATTTGTTATTGTTTGTTCATGTTAAATTTAACGTAAAATCTTTAAAGACTTGTTTGTAATTTATACAGGAATTTATACTTTTACGAACTTTCCTTTTGATGCTAAGCATAGGTTCCTACATATTTCACTGTGCTGCAAAATGGGGGAGAGAGGGAAAAGTTTATTCATTATGAGATGCAACAAAATTAGAAAAAGAACTTATGTATGTATAGTAAAATAATTTCTTTCATTTGTTATAATGCGCTATTGATCTGTGTATAAATTGAAAATGATTGAAATAATATGTATATGGTTGAAATATAATTTAAAATTACTTAGACGTTAATAGTCCAAAACTTTGATAAAATCAATGTGTACATATTTCCGTAGGTATATCGACTGGTGTAATATAATTTCGTCACTATTTTACGTTTGAACGGGGCCAACCCTGGCTATAGCAAACAGTAATGGTAATGTAGTTAGTATGTATATTTAAAAATAACAATGTATGTAATAAATGTACATGTACAATATAAAGGCATTTAAAGTAAAAAAATAAAATGAATGAAATGTATATCGTTGAAAGACAATCTGAAATTAAATACGTTTGTAAGAGATAGAGAGTGATAAAATGAAATATTTTATGGAAAGAGAGGAGGGAATACAAAGACGTAGGGATCGGTTGAGCAGAGAGATATAGAAAGAGAGAGAGAGAGAGAGAGAGAGAGAGAGAGAGAGAGAGTGGGAGGAGAGAAGGAGAGAGACAGAGACAGAGAGAGAGAGAGAGAGAGGGGGGGAGGAGGAGAGATGAAGAGAGATAGAGTGAGGGGAGGAGAGAAGGAGAGAGAGAGATAGAGAAAGGGTTGGGAAGAAAGAACGAGACAGAGAGAGAGAGAGGGAGACAGGAAGGAGGAGATGGAGAGAGATAGAGTGAGGGGGAGAGAAGGAGAGAGAGATATAGAGAGAGAGAGAGAGCAAGAGAGAGATGGATAATAAAAGAGAGGGAGAGAAATTTTCATTAAAATTGAAATGAAAGCCATAATGGTGCCTTCTCACCTGGGATCGGTCATTCATTTATATATTTTATTATTATTTGTTTAGGTCTGTAGGGGTGACAGAGGCCCCCAAATTTAGGTTTTAGGTAAAGTTGGTTTTGGGGCCCAGACCCACCAGGCCCCCATGAATCCGTGCCAGATAATGGATCATACTGCAGTATAAAGTTTAGTTTCACCAGCTTCAAAGCATGTTTACATGTAGAACGTACCCCAGTTAACATGGCATATAAAAATTGTAGCAGCTCAAACATATTTAATGATAAGATCAAATATATGGATCTAAAGATTGCTTTGCTGAAAACATGTACCCTGGATGGTTGATCAAACAAATTCCAGATTAATATCTATAAAAAGGTACAGAATCCGACTGATATTGTTATAAATATAGAGGGCATTAAACTGTTTTTTTTTTCCAATAACCGTATAGGCTATAAGCAACCTATCAAGAGAATAATAGTATTTAAAAAAAAAAAAAAAAAAAAAAAAAAAAAAAAAAAAAAAAAAAACATGGTCATGCGATACCTATTTGTTGTTGTTTCGTTTTCCTCTTTCAAACTTGGATCTCCTTTATAATTCTCTATTATCTATCATTTTACTTACCCGAGTTTTAAAGGTCGTTATACAGTGAGTTCCTAAAAAAAGGTAATCGAAGTTCAAAGGTCAGTCATTTCAAAAGTATATGGTTTATTTTTGTGATTTGTTTACTTAAATACTAAGTAACTCATCAGCTTTAATTTGAGATATTACTTACGTCCAAACTGTAATGGGTCACAGAGTTAGGGTACTTTGAAGGTGATAGGTACAAAACCCATTTTTTCCAAGTTTTTCGTTTTTATGGTAAGAAACCAACTTTTTATAAAAAATTTTGTTTCACAGTTTTGGGGGTTTTGTCACACAAAGTTTCAATGAAATGCAATCTCATTTGTCAAAGGACCTATCTCACTGGCAATGACATGGGTTCTCGATTATGAATGAGTCTCTGGAGTTTCGGAGAGGTCGCCGCGAAGTCTCTTGATTCTGAAGTCGCGAGAAAATCTAACAAATGTCAAACATGTCTAATCTTTTAGTAGACTTCTTTAATACACTGTAAAAAAAAATGAGTAAAATCTTACCAAATACTGAGCAAAAAGGTAACTCGCGTGAAATTGAGTAAAAAATATTACTCATGCAGTAGAGCCAAATGTTACTCAGAAAAGAGTAACTTTTAGTCAGCTATGTATCATTCCTAGCTTCGAGAGGAGTAAACAATTAGTTTACTCATTTTCTTGCGAGTTACCTTTTTACTAGCTCTGTCAAGCGTAAACAAAATTTACTCCGTTGGGAGTAAAGCATTAGTTTACTCATTTTCTTGCGAGTTATCTTTTTACTCTGTTAAGAGTAAACAAAATTTACTCCGTTGGGACTAAAGCATAATTATGTTTACTCATTTTCTTGCGCGTTATCTTTTTACTAGCTCTGTTAAGCGTAAACAAAATTTACTCCGTTGGGAGTAAAGCATTAGTTTACTCATTTTCTTGCGAGTTACCTTTTTTTTACAGTGTACGTGAGCAAGTCTCTGTGACATCTTTGCGGACGGTTCCTACGACGTCCCTTAAGTATCCACGACGTCGCAGAGACGTTGTCGGAACTTGCTAACGATCAAAAGAAATCGAACGGGCTAATAATTTTTACTTGCATCTTAAAGAAGTCTACTAAAAGATTGAACATGTTTGACTTTTGTTCCATTTTCCCTCGACGCCCTAAAGTCTCAGAAGACGTCATCACGACGTCTCCACGACTCAAGAGACTCATAATTGCGAACTTCACTCATTGCCACTGAGATAGGTCCTTTGACAAATGAAATTGCATTTCACTGAAACTTTGTGTGACAAAACCCCCCAAAACTATGAAACCAAAAATTAAAAAAAAAGTTGGTTTCATACCCTAAAAACGAAAAACTTGGAAAAAATGTGTTTTGTACCTATCACCTTCAAAGGACCCTAACTCTGTGACCCATTACAGTTTGGGCGTAAGCAATGTCTCAAATTAAAGCTGATGAGTTACTTAGTATTTTAGTAAACAAATCACAAAAATAAATCATATACTTTTGAAAGGACTGACCTTTGAACTTCGATTACCTTTTTTAGGAACACACTGTATAGGGCAAACAAATGTATAGCACCTTGTACATGTTGTGAAAGAGCCATGTTTGGAGGCACGGGGGGGGGGCGGCTTTCATGAAAGGAACTATCGGACGTTTTATCCGATAAATTTGCTCTCAGCCAATCAAATGCAAGCATTTCACTAGTTTATAACAGTTGTCGGTGAGAATCAGTGAATATTTGTTTCATGAGCAATCATTGCAAAATGTGCTAACTAGTGTGTCTTTCGAAATTGACTTTCAGAAATTGGACACTGAGACAGATTTCGAGCCCAAAACTAAAAAAAGGGCTTCTTATCAAAATGGAATAAGCCCCAATTAAACAAACTTTTTCATACAACTTTGTTCACTTGGCTTCTTGAAGAGTACTGTTAGTCTTTGAACCCAAGGAGATCCCTTTATCATATTTATGTACTGTAATCTTGTCTGTACTCTAATGATCTGTATCAATCTTCAATTTCGTATACTTGAAGATAAATTTTTATGTAACATTAATTGAGAATGGCGGGTCACACCGAAACTAGATCAGGCTCTGGTTTTTTGAGTCTTTCATCTTTTTCTTAAGATTCAAATTCTCATCATTTTACTTTCCTCATAAATTCACTTTTCAAAGTTCCTCAATGTGCTTTCATAACGATAGTGATGTACATAGGCCTATATGGCGTTGTGAGCGTTGGTGAGAAATAACAGAGCAGTCGAGGCAGAGGACTATAAAAGCATGAACATTTTCCTTTCTTTTAAATGTTGTGTTTTCTACAAATGTTCTATATCATCTTTTCATGTTCTTGGATTTACCAAAACTATACTCTTCTTAAGATGTTTGAGTGAGCAAACAAACCTTTGACCAAAGGTTGTATTTGTACGAAAAATAGGTCAGTAGACAGAAAAGTATTAAAATGTAGGGGGCGGTGTCTGTTAGTGTAATAGGTGTCGAATCCTCATTGTGCATGTTGTGAATTCATATTTCTTTGTACATTCAGTCCTCTGGTAGGAATACGCAAAGGATGTAGCCCATTCTGAGTCTTCGTAAAAGCTAAGATATCAGAATTATGGCATTTACTAAGTTTGGAATCTTGTCAGACCCAATAAGAAGAGGCCATGGTGACTTGGCCACTTTACTCTCTCGTGGGACAGTTGAGGAAGAATTGCTGAAGTTGTATGCAGAAAAGAATCTTCTTGAAGTCCGTGACGAAGAAGGTAGAACGCCATTGATGATCGCATGTTGGAAAGGACTCGAAGATGTTGTCAAGTTCTTATTAGAGAATGGTGCCAAACCCAACTCGAAGAGCCTGGTGGAGGGCAACACCCCTTTGCATTATGCGTGCATGGTGGAAGAAGATGACATATGGAAAGTTGATCCTACACATTCGAGCTTCCGAATTCCAATCGTAAAACTTCTCATAAGCTATGGAGCAATTATAGTTGTACGGAACATGCACGGATGGAGTCCGCCCTGTGAAGCTGGATTCCACAAGCTGAAGGATCTTGTAGACTTCTTCTTGGCTATGGATGATGATGAAGTTCCTTTGGAGGAAAAAATAAAAATCGCTAAATTGCTTGCAGTGTCAATCGCTCTGATATACCAGATTATGTTATTCCTAAAGGGTATGGATCCCAGTTATATATACCCCCATTTCTCGCGAGCCATTAGTTTGCAACAAGGTACAGGATTTGAAGCAGCGCAGCCGGTATCATCAGAACTTGCGGCTCGTTTTGCAAAGGTCTCCTGGAAGGAATGCCAAACAGAAGAAGATTTAGAGTCGATAAAGGAATCAACTCTTGCTTTGAAGGCCCAAGCATATTTGATCGGGGAAAGGCTATACCCCCAGTCTCTCAAGCAACGATATCTATATCCATCGCTGCTTCACTTTGCAAGTGACTTGTATTACAGAGCAATGTGGGACGAATCCTTTGAAGCAATGTCCTTTGCGCTTTGTTATGAGCTTCAAGGTGGCTTCGAGCTGGGGAAGGTAGCAAGTGAACTAGCTAACCTCTTTCGCTATATGAAAGAGCCAAATGACCAATACCAGCAACATGTACTGACTTTGCTGTGCGAGTATGAATCTGCTTTTGAACATGTAGATATTGACTGTCTATCAGAGAATGTTTGTTCAGGGAATTTTGAGTCCGAGTGTTCATATGATGGTGTTGATTCCCTTGTGAAAAGCTTTGGCAGCATTCTGTTCAATGAAGCTTTCTATTGCTCAACCGTCGAAATCTTACAATCCACATTGAAGTCCATAGAGAGGTCTGTAAGGATCATTCGAGGCAGAATTCAAAAGGAAAACGATATGACAATATTGCACAAGATGCCCTCAGTAGCATATGAAATCATGGGATCTCTACCACAAGAGGTTGACATTATAGATCCTGTGTCCTTCCGTAGAGTAAAATATATCTTATTGAAGATCTTACTCTGGGAGAGTGCTTCCTACAAGACTAGCTACTACTACGATCGCAATTTCTACACGAATAGCGACCATAGCACGTTACTTCACTTGCTGGCGGACTATGCGGGTAACGCCACAAATTTGGATACATCTCCATACGGATGTTTTCCAGATATATCGGCATATATCATAGATCTCGGAAGAGCCTTTGTGCGCCATGGATGTCCGACCGATGCAGTCGATTTATGGAACAAAACTGCCAAAGAAGTTTTTGAAGACAAGATAGATGACCAGTTTAAAGATGATGACAAGATACCTGATGAATACACGGTATTTTTGTCATTACTGTGTCCACAAACGACAGTGCTTACCTTGGAGGAAATAGCCATCAGAACAATCTTGAGACAACACCTGAAATACAAGGAGGTAGTACCACCACTTTTGTGTGAGAAGATAGAAGGTGGGGCGAAGGACTCTGACTTGGTAAGGGATAGGGGACTCTGACTTGGTAAGGGATAGCGCGGACTCTGACTAATTCGTAAGGGATAGCGGACTCTGACTTGGTAAGGGATAGCGCGGACTCTGACTTGGTAAGGGATAAGGGACTCTAACTTGGTCAGGGATAGGGGACTCTGACTTCGTAAGAGATAGGTGACTCTGACTTCGTAAGAGATAGGGAACTCTGATTTCGTAATGTTATAGCGGACTATGACTTGATAAGGGCATAGGCGTCTCTGACCTTGTAAGAAATAGGGGAATCTGACTTGGTAAGAGATGGGGATCTTGCTCTTGGTGAGAGCGAACAATTACTTGATAACGTTAGGATAGTATTCCTCCAGAGTTCCTGGACCTAAACGATTACAATCTAGGGAAATGTCGCTTTAAAAATTATCAGTAAATTTATATGGATATTAGATATGTGTAATGTGATTGTAAAAGCGCTTTCCGATTTATTGTTCGTATTTTTGATATGTCTAAATATCTTCTAATAGCTATTTTGTAGCTAACACATTTCCATTGTACAGTGCTGGTATACGTCGAGTCGAAAACAGTTGTATGGTGCAGTTCTTTGAAAAATACAATTAAAAAAAAAGAAAAGAGAAAACTTTTTCATAATTCACCCGATTTTGCTCAAGAAGACAAACAATAATTATAACTACAAATCTCGCTTTGCTTGTAGAGATCTTGTGATATCTCTGAAAGGCTATTTGCTCTTGTTAAGAATGTATTCTTTGTGATATTCATAGCAATTGTAATTTTTTGTTTTAAAGCCTCTGTTTTTCGCTTGACTGCTCTTTGAGAATTCAGACGTATTCATGACTACGTTGATCATGTTTATTCCCGTATAATGATATTACCAGATTTGGCCAATTTCGCCATCTATATATTCGCCTGTTGAACTGATTTTAGGTTGTTCTACTACCAATGTATACAATATTCATTATATCTTATCATCATCTTTTCAGTTCATATGTAATAAGAATGGAAGTCATATCATGTCACTGTTTGTTTATTTTGTTTTACCTTTCAATTTTCGTCGGTTCTTCCACATCATTGCAACTTTCTTGATTTATAACAAATTTCAGCAACATGTCCCGTAAACTGTGAATTAGTCTTTTCTGCTGCCAGTGCATGTTCATTTTTAAAATTCATTCGTCGTGTAATATCTAAATTCAAATTTTGTCCACGTGCATAAGAGTTGTATAAATTGTATCTTATACAAGTATATTGTACATTTGGTTAATGCCAAGATAATTATGTTCACAAGTAATGTCAAATATATGTGTCACTTATATGGTATATATTTCTAACAATAATTTGTTATTGTTTGTTTATGTTAAATTTAATGTAAATCTTTAACGACTTGTTTGTAATTTATACAGGAATTTATACTTTTATGAACTTTCCTTTCGATGCTAAGCATAGGTTCCTACATATTTCACTGTGCTGCAAAATGGGGGAGAGAGGGAAAAGTTTATTCATTATGAGATGCAACAAAATTAGAAAAAGAACTTATGTATGTATAGTAAAATAATTTCTTTCATTTGTTATAATGCGCTATTGATCTGTGTATAAATTGAAAATGATTGAAATAATATGTATATGGTTGAAATATAATTTAAAATTACTTAGACGTTAATAGTCCAAAACTTTGATAAAATCAATGTGTACATATTTACGTGTGTATTTCGACTGATGTAATATATTTTAGTCACTATTTTACGTTTGGACGGGGCCAACCCTGACTATAGCAAACAGTAATGGTAATGTAGTTAGTAAACTATGTATATTTAAAAATAACAATGTATGTAATAAATGTACATGTACAATATAAAGGCATTTAAAGTAAAAAAATAAAATGAATGAAATGTATATCGTTGAAAGACAATCTGAAATTAAATACGTTTGTAAGAGATAGAGAGTGATAAAATGAAATATTTTATGGAACGAGAGGAGGGAATACAAAAACGTAGGGATCGGTTGAGCAGAGAGATATAGAAAGAGAGAGAGAGAGAGAGAGAGAGTGGGAGGAGAGAAGGAGAGAGACAGAGACAGAGACAGAGAGGAAGATGAGAGAGAGGGGGGGGGGAGGAGAGAGATGAAGAAGAGATAGAGTGAGGGGAGGAGAGAAGGAAGGAAGAGATAGAGAAAGGTGGGGAAGAAAGAACGAGACAGAGAGAGAGAGAGAGAGGGAGACAGGAAGAGGAGATGGAGAGAGATAGAGTGAGGGGGAGAGAAGGAGAGAGAGAGATATAGAGAGAGATGGATAATAAAAGAGAGGGAGAGAATTTTCATTAAAATTGAAATGAAAGCCATAATGTGCCTTCTCCCCTGGGATCGGTCATTCATTTATATATTTTATTATTATTTGTTTAGGTCTGTAGGGGTGACAGAGGCCCCCAAATTAGGTTTTAGGTAAAGTTGTTTTGGGCCCAGACCCACCAGGCCCCCATGAATCCGTGCCAGATAATGGATCATACTGCAGTATAAAGTTTAGTTTCACCAGTTTCAAAGCATGTCATATAAAAATGTAGCAGCTCAAACATATTTAATGATAAGATCAAATATATGGATCTAAAGATTGCTTTGCTGAAAACATGTACCCTGGATGGTTGATCAAACAAATTCCAGATAAATATCTCATAAAAAGGTACAGAATCCGACTGATATTGTATAAATATAATGAGGGCATTAAACTGTTTTTTCCAATAACCGTATAGGCTATAAGCAACCTATCAAGAGAATAATAGTATTAAAAAAAAAAAAAAAAAAAAGCATGGTCATGCGATACCTATTTGTTGTTGTTTCGTTTTCCTCTTTCAAACTTGGACTCCTCTTATAATTCTCTATTATCTATCATTTACTTACCCGAGTTTTAAAGGTCGTTATATAGGGCAAACAAATGTATAGCAACCTTGTACATGTTGTGAAAGAGCCATGTTGGAGGCACAGGGGTGGGGGGGGGGGCGGCTTTCATGAAAGGAACTATCGGACGTTTTATCCGATAAATTTGCTCTCCGCCAATCAAATGCAAGCATTTCACTAGCTTATAACAGTTGTCGGTGAGAATCAGTGAGATATTTGTCATGAGCAATCATTGCAAAAGTGCTAACTAGTGTGTCTTTTGAAATTGACTTTCAGAAATTGGACACGGTCCAGACAATTTCCAGCCCAAAAAACAAAAAAGGCTTCTTATCAAAATGGAATAGACCCCAATTAAACCAACTTTTTAATACAACTTTGTTCACTTGGCTTCTTGAAGAATACTGTTAGTCTTTAAACCCAAGGAGACCCCTTTATCATATCTGTGTACTTTAATCTTGTCTGTACTCTAATGATCTGTATCAATCTTCAATTTCGTATACTTGAAGATAAATTTGTATGTATGAGGATGTGCGGGTCACACCGAAACTAGATCAGGCTCTGTTTTTTTTTTTTTATAGGTTTTCCCGGTCACTTTCATACAAATATCATTTGAATCTATATTAAGATCATTCAATTTCACCACAGTTGTGATCGTTTGGGCCAACCTCCATTTAAACTTATATAAGTTCGTTCAATTCATTTATTTATGCAATGATCTTTTAAATGTGCCAAGTCGATTTTAATAAGTAGCATAAGCTTTTAAAGAATTTTGATTTAATTTCATTTTTGCTTCGTTTGAGATTTGAATCCTTGTAAAGCATTCTTCGAATTAGTCATCTAAGTTTAGATAAAGAACATTCAACTTTAGAATTGGAAATGTTTAATATAGGTTTTCCCGGTCAATTTCATTGTTTTATCAATCAAGTTGTATATTAGAGGCATTCATTTTCGGAAAAAAACACTGATGCGTCGAAATGTTTAAAGTCAAAATCGTATTCAATCATCAAAATTAACGATTGTTGTGATTGATTTCGTATTTGCGCATTCTACTTCACATACTAAGCATATACATTCGGCAATAACTATTCAATTTCGTCCTCATCCCGTCGACATTTCATTCCGTATACTCAAATTGCACTAATTTGAAATGCACAAATAATGAAATTAACATGACTATATCCGAATTGAATACCTGCAACCTTACTCTGTGTGCCTAAAAGCGAATTTGAGAGCATGAACAAGAAAATTGTTTGACTAATGTCAGTCCGTCGCATCAAACACACGAATATGAATAGATATTAAATGAAAACGGATGATAAAATGTATGAAATTGGCCGGGAAAACCTATATTTCTTTTCGCTCTATCGAATTAATTATCCGTGCAACTCATTTAGAAAAGAGTCGTTCACATTGAAACGTTTAGCATAGATTATTAGAAATATGCATTCAAATTCAAGTGGGATGGCCTCGGACTTTCTTAGGTCATTCAAATTCATTACAAGGCAAGCATAAAAAATAAGTGTATTCTTTTTAAGATTCATCGTCAAAAAGATATGATATTGTAGGTTATTAAAACGTTACCATGACTTGTTTACCCTGCAGCCATGAATAAGTCCCTCATAGCAACGAAAATGAAATAATGGATGCAAAGGCAAAAAGAAAGGGCTGCCAAAAGAAAGAACATTGGCCACGCACATAATGATTTATTATTGAAAGTAATGGCCAAGACTGTATGTTTCCCTATTAAATATCGAGACTTGATTTTCACATGGACCTATTATATGAAAAGAAAACTCTAAGAAAAGGCCCGTAACGCCCCATATAAAAATATCTTTATATGTAAATAAAAAAAAAAAAGAAAAAAAAAAAGAAGTTAATATCTGTAATGTACGAACTAAAAAGAAAAGAAAAAAAAAAATCCATTATGAAATGTGTCTCTTTAAGTGTCTTCGACTTAATGCAGGAACGTAAAGAATAAAAGAAAGAAACAAAGCAAAATAAAAAAAAAATAAAAAAAATGTTCTTTGATATAGGGTACATGCAGGGGAATATGGGACAGCAGGTAATATGGGACACCTGAAGCAAATCATGTTCGTGACCGTCGACCGGTGACCGATGACCGTGTGAGCACCATAATGTTGTTCATATGAACTGTATACGTAAATATATCGTGTGTGAGAGCATCTAATGCCGAAATTTCTCTGAGAAAATTGCTGAAAACCAAAAAGGTAGGTAAAACTTACCGCATTTTTTTACCCTGATGTAAAATTTGATATTTCACAGAATATGTGATGGTGAAAAGATGTTTGAGGGGGTAACCTCAATTGTTTTGTATATTTAGTAAGCTTATAGTTTCATTTTTTATCATACTAGCGTGTACAGGTCAATTTGTTTTAGTGAAGGGTGCAATGTTGCATTAAATGCTTGCCTGACACAGCAACATAAGTGCAGGTAATATGGGACATCCAAAATGGCGGAAATGATTCTGGTACTTAGTATTGGGATGAGGCATCAATCTCTTTGCTACGATTTTTAAGGGATATATTCACAGTATATAAATTAATATAAATAACTTATTGTAGCCTAGTTGAATAATGAAAATAATATTAAAATAATAATTAGAAAAGAAATAATATACAAAATACATAAACAATGAAATATATAGTCAAAGGTTTTACTGAAGGGTCTTATAATTTCAAATTATATCTTAAAGTTAATGATTTTCAACATTTTAAGCAAATTCCAGACACATATCAATTCTACTCCACGTGAAATGTAAATCTAACGCGTATGACATTAAATCTTAACATAAAGACGCTCCATTATTTAGGAGGGGAAACGCAACATTACATTCACGAGTTTAGTGGAAATACATCGCAGCTCAGCGCGCGCAGAAAATTATACGGCTCTACATTAATGTCAACAAGCCCGCGCTAACGGCGGGAGGCGACCGATTGACAACTGCATGCAATTATTACTTAGCGTACAAAAACTCGTCTAAGAAAACTTCCCTGTCGGTAAAATCGTTATGTCAGTCGATCCGTTCGAGGAAATTAGTCATGGACATGAAATAAATAATTGAACTTTTATCATAGTTTCGTAGTAGATGCTTCAGACCAGATTGGGGAAAAAGACATTTTGGCAAGCTTATAAACACCATTGTGCTAAAGTTGTAATCAGAATCTTTATTTCACATAGATTGATGTTCCTAACGATTATTGATATAAATAGTGATCTTGTCACATCTTGCGAAGACGCCGTCACAGTGCGATATGCATGTGATATGCGGAAATATTGACCCATCGAGTAAAGATTCGTTTGTGATAATGTTCAAAGTGACAGGACTTTTTTTTAACCAATCGAAATGAATGTACCATATTTGGAAAACTGAGAATTCAAGCTTTTAAAAACTACTTGATCATTAAGGTGTAATATAATTATGCGTAATCGAGGAAGATGACTATGCAGCGTATGAGCTATTTTGAGAGCAAAATTGGCCATATTGTACAGGAATTTGACTTATTAGGATTCGAATTGACACAAGTGACAGGACTTTTTTTCCCCTTTGCAATAAGTTATTCCTATTTTTGTAACATTCAGACTCTTAGCCGTACTTATTCAAGTGATTCATTCTTTGAAAATGTAGTTGCTCGCCATAATCAAGAAAACAAAGTGTAAAAAACTGTGCAAAATACAAAAAGTCTATGGCCGCGTTCGCTTTGCGTAGAGTTATAGGCCCCTCTTCCCCTTAAGTTTAAACTAGAATTGATATGTGGTAGAGAAATTGTAGTTTTAAAAACGTACAATTACATACATGTCCCATATTACCTGCACATGCAGGTAATATGGGCACTTTGGTAATGACGTCAACATTTGAATATTGCAGACAGGGGGGTTGGTGATAATTGTTTTTCTTCACAATAAAAGTTGCGAGCAGTAGTTATTGATTCATATAAACAAAGATTAGACTGTGTGTCATTTCGTAATTTTATGCAAATTAGGCAAATGAGCTTAGGGGGTCCATATTACCTGCATGTACCCTAGATTAATATCAGATGCGAATAGAGCAAAATACAAATAAACACGGACAAAATAGACAACAGCCTATATTATATATTTTAAATGACCTTAAAACAAAAACAATACAAAGCCCCAATTTTAACAGTGGCGGATCCAGGATTTTATGGGGCCAAAATTTATATTCAGATCTTGTACATCGAATTTATTTTGCTTATACGCGGCGAGCAAAAAGGAGCGGGGAGGTAGGGAGAAGGGGGGGGGTACGTCGTGGAAGATAATTCGGCATTCGGTCATCCTCACAGTCATATTTCACCATGGTAGGGGTAGGGATAAAGTCGGTCATCCATAAATTAATGTATCCTTGTTTTATTTTTTATTTTTATTTTTTCTTTGGGGGGATTAAGTTGGGCGCTCCGCAAAATACCAGATTTATGCACTTTTTTTTTTAAATTATGGGCTCGGGTGAGGTGGGTTACCAACTCGTCAGGCTCCTTTGAATCTCCCTCTATGGAATCGCGGATTCGTAAAACGATAAAATCCTAGTTTAAAACATGATTTAAAGAACAAGCCTAAATAATTATATGGCACACCAATGCTATGAAAATCTTGTATAATGCGAAAATTATAGAGAATGAAGGGAAAAAAAAACACAAAAAACATAAATGGAATAAATTGAATGGAAGTTTCTAAACTTGAGTTCCTCAAAATGAAATGATTGCCTCAAGAGGCTTAATTTGGCTCCTAAAAAACGATGCCTCGTAATTTGAAAATGAACATAATGCGAAATGTACAACAAAGAACTTGTAGCACGAAAATCTGTTTGCTTATAAATAAAATAAGTACGTGTAAAATAAGATTGAATGCAATACATGGAAATGGTTTTGCCCCAATTATGAAATTGAATGCTCTTAAAACAAAGCTTCGTGAGTATGAATGAAACTTGATTCCCCGTATTTTAAAATTAAAATGCCGATATCGATCGAAAATGGTATCGCTTGAATTTGAATGAACCTTCTATAGGTTTGAATGACAAACCTATGAATTGGGCGGAAAACCTATATTAGTCTTTCATCTTTTTCTTAAGATTTCGAATTCTCATCATTTTAGCCATGTTAGGTTCCTACGTCCTCACTAATAAAAAATAAATAAATAAATACGCCACGACCTCAATCACTCCCTTTTCTGACGACCTAAACCAGAATATAGATTCCATATTACTGATTAAGTTCAAGCTCATGAGTCGCCCTGTAACACAAAGACTACGATTGATAAAAAGACACGATTTTTTTTTTTTTTTATCGGTATAGCCTTATTTGGAACGCAGGTTGATGTTCATGGGTTTAGATCATCGATTTTTGAGCCACCTCAGCCTGTCCATGATCGATGAGAGGGGGGGGGGAATCAATCGTATTTTTTTTATCAATCGTTAAGTGCACAGTCTTCTTCTTCTTTTCGTGTCCACCATTTACAACATTAAGTATAATATCGTAATATATGCTACATGTTAATATAACCCTAACAAAATTATATATTTGGCCATGACTTTGCACATAGTACTGCCCTCTCATTTGCAGCCATGAGATCATCCTGGTTGCAATGTGCACATAACACAGTCAATAGCTAGCAGCCATGAGATCATCCTGGTTGCAATGTGCACAGTCAATAGCTAGCTATCGACTTTTGTCAGCAACTCTTTTTTCAGGAACTTGAGCAGCATTCCGAGCTGCTGCCATGCCATGCCGCCCACACGGAAAAAAGTCTACCATTCCGCTTTTACAGAAATAGAGAACAATGCATTTTGATTATTGGGCGCTCTGATTAGCTACTGGTAGCTATCGCGAAGAGATCCGCCTCCCGGTTGCGATGACTGAAGTGCGTTGACCGTAACTGAACAACGCGATTCCGCTTTGTCGTGCGCGCTAGCTGTCAATCATAACCAAATTGGACCCATTTCGCAAGAAAAACTGCAAGACGCGACTTCAAAAACGGTTGGGCGTAGACCCACTCTTCCAATATTTTTTAGAATAAAGAAGAGAAATATAAAAAAGGAACTTCAACGAATCCACTGTCGGACGTACGCCCAATATTTCAAAACGCATAAAGAAATGAGGACTTACCAAAAAAATAAATGACAAATCTAAATTTTATCGTGACTATTGTTCATTGGAAGGCACAATGGTAGTGTATTTCATATGCTAATTCGTGATCATTCGAGCGTCATGCATAAATTACTAAATTATGGAGGAACTTTTCTCCGTGGCCATGGCATGGGCCATGCTGAACAACATAAATGTTGACATTCGATGCATACGAGGCAGGTACAAAAGGAAGACTTTCCATGTTGACAGCTGAAATGATCCTGAGTCAAGCCTGGAATTTTGGTGTGAGTTTTTAGCAGGTAAATACTGGTAAAGTTACACCGAGCAAAATAATGTTTTCAGTTTAGTCCCACACATACAAGTGCGCGTATCCTGTACTGGAGTCTGTCTAGCGAGCCCAATTATTGGTCTAACGTTAACGTTACATGTAACTGTTGGGTCTGCTGCACAGAACTATTTCATAATGATTTCTATGGAGTAGATTTCTATAGGGATTTCTATGGTCTACGGTCTCTAGTAAGTATACTAAAGGTGCTATCTCACTTCGCGGAGACAAAATCGAAATTTCGTCTCCGTGGCGGACAAATAGTATTAGAGACGTCTCCGAGACGTCTCCGCGAGCCCGCACAAGTATTTGAAAAAAAATCATCTCGTGAAAATTCAGGAGACGTCTCTTATCGTATCGAGAGAAACTATACCCCCCGCGAACAATTACCCCCCGTTACAAAACGTACCCCCCGGACAGCATTACCCCCCCCCCCCCACCCGGGACAATACCCCAGGACAATACCCCCCGGACAATATCCCGCTTGGGCAAGGATCAATTACCCCCTATGAAGTAAGGACAATTACCCTCCCCGACAATTACCCCCGTACGACAACTACCCGATATGATACAGTATCTCTCGTACCCCACCGGACACATATACCCACGGCAGAACACGGCAATAATGTTACCCCCTGCATAATTCCCCCCTGGAGAAATTATCCCCCGCCGGGTAAACAACCCCCAGACAACAGCTACCCGAGGACAAACCCCCAAAACAAACCCGCGGACAACTACCTCAAGACAATTGCCCCCGAACAACTTCCCCGGATAACTGCCCCCCGGACAACTTCCCCCGGACAATTACCCCCCCCCCCTCAAGGACAATTACTCCCAGACAACTACCTCAAGACAATTAACTTGGCAATTACCCTCGGACAATTACCCCGAGTGACAATTTACTTTCCACGATAACTACCTCCCGAGAGACAGACTACCAAACCTAAGACAATTACCTCCGATACAATTTACCCCCCACGACAACATACCCAAAGAAAAAGGACAATACCCCCGGAAATAAAAAATTATGGATATGAATACCCCCGGGCAATTACCCCAAGGAAAACTACCCGAAAGAACGCTTGTAAGAACCACGTAAGATATTTGTATATTAATATCGCGTCCAACGGCAATATTGAAGCATGAAATGCTTAGTAATAATGTTTTGTCGTAAGAACGCTGTAAGGAGACAGCAACAACAAACATCAGACGAAACGGTCTTGTACAAGTTGCAAATTTATCTTTAATTTCTTATCTTCCCCAATTCCATATATCGTGTTTATTCATATTTTTCAGGCCTAATTACCAGTAATTGATTTCATTTATGGGATACAATAAAATTCTATAAAAATCAATAATTTCTAGGAGAATACTACGTTTTTGTCTTTAACAATTATCAATTCTCGATAGTTTATACACTAACCCACATTTAATAAAGGTGGTGTAAATCAATCAAAAAAACTTATTGGCCCGAATTCTTGACAGCGGATTCTGCAAAAATCCGTAGTCTGAAACCCATTGGTTTCTAATGGCGCGCTCTATAAGGGCATAATTAATGACTCTTATAAATAACAAATAAAAGTGAAAAATAAGAATGTACATGTATGATATTTGAGTTTCACGGATTAACCTTATTTTGCATAAATTGACATTGGGCTTTAGGTTATATGTTCACTTTATTTTTAATTTATGGAGTATGGAAAAACACTGTATATTGTTTACAATTTAAATTTGGTACTTAATTACCTTCTTTGACGTTAATTGCCATCACCCTAAGTGGTAAAATTACAATGTGTTATTTGTGTATTATCTTGTTTTAAAGTTATTAAGCCACAATCTTAATCTGGAATATTGGGAAGGAAAAGGGGAAAAAAAGAAGAAAAAGAAGAGAAAAGCAAGGGAAAAAGGAAGAAAGAAAGTGAGGGAGAAGAGAGAGAGAAGAGAGAGAGAAAAGAGAAGGGAAAGAGAAATATAAAATAGAAAGGGAAAGAGAAAGAAATAATTCGAAAACCTGCAAAACACCGGTCGAGACTCACTGCCACATGGGCCGGTCTTGATTCCAACATCGAATGCCGGAGAGGGGACATATGTAAGATAATAGCGGGTCGGGGCTGAATTTTCCGGGTGGAGTAATTGTATCCTCGGGGGTAATTGTCGCGGGATGGTAATTATCCGAGCAGGCCAGTCGTCCGGCGGGATTGTCGTGGGTAAATTGGTCGGGGGTAATTGTACCACGTATAGCGCGGCGGGGTAATCCTGACCGGAGGGTGTTATTGTCCGGCTTGGGAGGTAATTGTAATCCTCTTTGGGGAAGTAACTATGTTCCTCCGGCGGGGGGTGGAGAGCGGGGTATGTCCTCCGGGGAGGGTATTTGTCCCGTGTGGGGTAATTGTCTCGGGGGTGGAGTGGTAAAATTCACCGCGGGTAGTTGATCCAGGATGTCCTAGAACCGTCTCTTATACTATTTATCCGTCGCAGGGACGAAATTTCTATTCTGTCGCGGAGACATCTTCGTGAAGTGAGAAAGCACCCTTAGTAATGATAATGAAAATTGAAATAACCAGCAAATAGCAACTAGGCAAGAAGGTCTTAACCCTAATTGTCCTGAGGGGGGGGGGGGCCTAAAATGTCCCCCTTGACATTTTTCACAATAAATTTTTAACGTAAGAAGCTATGGCCGGGATATTTTTTCTTTGACGTCTCGTGCATCTTTTAACCACAAATTTGCATAGCCCAGGTACCCCGTTCCGGAGACCCAAAATTGCTCTAAAACATGATTTTATGTAGGCCTACGTCTTGGGCCTAAAAATCTAATGGCAAATTCTATCTCTAGCCAAAATCTGTATAATTATTTTTATTTTCACTGATTAGAATCAATTGATTTTATGTTATTTGTGATCAAAAAATTGTCGGCGACAATTTCCATTTAAAAAACAACAGAAAACAAAAAGTCAAAAAACAAAGAAATAGATCTAGACCTAGATACATAAGAAATAAAAAAAAAACAAAACAATAAAATGCATAACAAAACATTTTGATACCAAATTTTTTTTTAATGTGCAATTGATAAGAATCTCACACAGAGTCTGTAAACAAAAAAATTAGCTCTTCAAGGGCTTTAAAAATTATTTCCAGCTAAATTCTTATTTCCTGCATAAATTAGCGTAATTAATTTGAAAATAAATTTGAATAATTTTTGAACAATCTAATATAGGCCCTACAATTCTGTAGATTATGTCATGGGTGACATGTGTGTCGATTTTCATTGCGATCGCGCGATCAACGGCCGAGATCTAAAGGGGAGGATCTTTCCAGCCTCCAAAATACCCCAGTCAAATTAGGATTAATACACAGAAAATAGAATAAATGATGACAATATTTTACCCTCTAAGTTAATGGCCCCCCCCCCTCTCCTCAAAAAGAAAGCAAAGTCCAATGCCAATGGAATGGCAATGCAAGTCAACATGATGACAGTCTTTTTCTCTCTTTTCTTTCAAGTAAATAGATTAAACCTTTTGACACAATCGGTCAGTTTTCTTAAAGCATACATGTGGAGAGTTCTGATCATCACCTTTTGAAAATATTTGATTTAAGGGCAGAGGCATAGGAAATGCAGTCGCTTTTGTATTGTTTCTTCCTCATGTGGTTGATTCATATAGATTCATATTGTCCATGTTGGTTTACTATTAAATGCCCAGAATTTTAGAAAAGTGAATCAATAATTCTGTTAATGAAACTTTTTGCCCTGGCTTTAACAATGTGATGTGATTGAATGCCTGATTGTGTTCTTTTTTGCGTTCTGTTTCTCTTCAAAAGGCAGCAAACAATCCTTGAGCAATCATTGGACTGGAGACATTGATTCAGGATTATGGCATCAGACAGTGGTGCAGCATCTACCAATCCAGAAAGTGACTTGGCCACTTTAGTTTCTAAGGGAACAGTCGGTGAAGAAGTGCTGCAACTGTATGCAGAGAAGGGTCTACTTGATATCCCAGACAAGGATGGAAGAACCCCTCTGATGATTGCTTGTCTGAAGGGTCTTGAGGATACTGTCAAGTTCTTATTGGCAAATGGAGCGAATCCCAATTCCAAGTGTATCAAGGAGGGCAATACTCCTATGCATTATACATGCATTGTTGATGAACCAGATGAAGAATATGCGTTATCTGGACGTTTTTACAAACCATCTAAATGGGCAAAGCTCAAGCTTCCTGTTATCACACATCTGTTAAGGTCTGGTGCGTTAATTCTTCCGGAAAACCTAAATGGATGGACTCCACCATGTTTTGCTGCATTGTACATGCTGGGGGGTAATATATTTAAAAAAATATTTTTGGATGCTAAAGTTCCTGTGGAGATGATGATAAAAGTTACTGAAATACTGGGTGTAACAGCAGTTACTTTCTATCCGGATAACGCTTTTGAAGCAGGGCTTGACTGTCTTTGGCAAGCAATAGGATATCGACAAAATGTAACACTTCCAGAAGCGCAAATGGAAACGTCTGAACTTGCGGCTTGTTTCTCGAAGGTCTCCCTACTTGAATGCCATACAGCAGAGGAAATCGAGTCAAAATCAGATGTTGGTGTGCAGGCCCATGCATTTTTGGTAGGAGACAGACTATTTTCCAAGGAACTCAAGCAGAAGTATCTCTACCCGTCCCTTGTAACCTTTGGATCTGAATTAATGTGGGACCAAGACATGTTGGAAGAAGGCCGTCAAGTATTTTCCTATGCAATCGCGTTGGAACGTCTAGGGGAATTAAAGCTGGGGTCGGTAGTAGAAAACTTAGCTGAGATATGTAGATATTGGTACAAGAATAATAAGCCAAGTGATCAATACCTTCAATATGTTCATGATTTGTTGTGTGAGTATAAATCTGTTCTAAACCATGTACACCTAGACTCTCTATCAGATCGTAGTGATTTTCTAATGGCAAGCTTTAGTGACATACTATACGATGAGGCTGTGTATTGCTCAACCATTGACATCTTGCAATCAAAATTGCAAGCCATAGAGAAGCTAGTAAGGATCATCAGAGGTAGAATTGGAGAAGAAAACCCTGACAAATATCTTGAGTTGTCATCAGTGACATACAAGATTATGGAAAGTTTTAATCAACAATTTGATTATAAGTTCTCTATAAGGTCTCTTCTTAGAGTAAAATTTATAATGCGCAAGACCTTATTCTTTGATAATGCTTCCTACTGGGATAGGGAGGATAGGTTCACCCTCCTTCACATGTTGGCTGACTGTATGTATAACCTTGGACACCTAGAACACCTAGAACACCTTGAAGACCTTGCCCGGGCCTTTGTTCGACATGGATGTCCTATAGATGTGATGAATACAGATGGTGATACTGCCAGAGACATCCTGATAAGCGAAAGAGATGCCTTGATAGGGAGAGGGCTATATGACAGAGAGAGATATTCACGACTTCTTGCATCGGTTAGTCCGCCGACCACAGTGCTAACACTGGAGGAAATAGCCATTAGACAGATCTTGCAGAAAGACATCAGTTATGTGGGTGAAGTTCCTACATGTTTGTATGGGATGATAAAAGGAGGACTTAAGGACTCTGACTTGGAACGGGCTAATGCTGAGATGGGTAATAATGAGGAGATGGAATGATCATGTCTTTTGGTTGTCAGTCTGGACATCTGTCCTGTTTGCTTGTTATCGTAATGTCTCAGGAACCAATTGAGACATGACCTGCAAGCTTGAGGATAATATGTATCACCATCCACATGTATGATCTGATTAGATTTTTTAGTAGGAATTCAGAAGGTTAAAACTCAGATCAACTTATTTAAGTTTGTGATACCTCAATAATGAATGAGATATTTACTTCAAAATTTAGATTAAAAGAAGATCTTAGATATGGAGGACATACATGTGTGAAAAAGTTGAAAGGTCACAGGTCAATTCATGAAGTTCCATGTATTTCCTTTTTCATAGCAATATCTAAAGAAACCCTTAAGATTCACTTTAAACCATTAAAGCTGACTATATTTTTTAGTGATGAGGTCAAAATTCAAGGTCAAAAAGGTTCATTTTGACATTATTATTTCTTCTACGTGCAGAGGCATTTAGGGGACACAGTAAAATATATCTTTTTATGCTTTGGTGAATTTGTAATTCAACCTTAATAACAGGGTGCTCAAATGGGAACAACAATTCTCTAACGTAGGAATTTGAAAGAAATGAATGTTTAAAGAAAACTTGGATCACTTAGTGGTTCTGGTAACCTGTCATCCCTCAATATGGCTATCCCATCAGGCATTTCATTACTACTTGCTTTGGAAACACCCAATACATAGGACCTGATAATGAAAAGATTATACTCAGTAAATGGCCATTTATTTAAATTCAAATTAGAATATTTAAGTTGTATTATACACTCTAAAACCTGGTTGCCTATGAGATATTAATAAAAGGATAAGTAGACCAGAAATCCTAAAAGAATATATCAGTACCTTCAATTGTCTACCCATTTGAAGTAGTTTGTACACATATGTTGGACGAAAATATGTCGAGTGCCTAGTGGTGTACACAGAGATATACAGTCCACTCCCATAATATTGAGGAATCTAATGAACAAGATTTTAAAGAGGCAATTTTCTAGTCCCAATATCAACTACTACTACTACTAAGGCAAGCTGGATGTACACGCTATCTCTCCTCAGCTTTGCTTCGGAGGAGATAGCTTATCCAGCTTGCCTGGGAAGTGATAGACTTCCCATCATTTGGGTCAACGGTGATTATTTGCTTACTAGTTTGATCCTGCTGATCAGTGTTTTCAGTATACAAGATATCATTTTGATCTAAGTCGTGCATTTTATAATTAAATTTGAGTTTTTTCTTTCTTTCTTTCCTTTAACGAAAGATTTTGTTCAATCATTCCAGAGCAACATATTTATACATGTAACAAGTTGTGATAATACTTGAATTAAACAAACGAATGTAACAAAATTGTTACATCATTTGTACAAGTCTCCATCTGTCTAGCCAAACCACAAACTTATTATTCTGAGTGTAAAGAACCTGTTCAATTTCTTAACAAGTCTAAGCAAATTTGAGCAAGTTGCACCCTCATTGTGAGGTTACTCTTCCTTGTTAATCCTGAGAGATTGGTCACCAATAGTGTACACAACACGATGAATTGATTACTGTACTTCTCTTTTAAAGCGATTAAAAATCTCATTTAAACACTATAGTTTCCCTGGATCAAACTTGTAGTTATACTGATAAATCCTTATTCTTCATCTGCTTGTGATTCATAGTTCAATTTCTGTAATTTTTTTATTCATACTCAATGTGCGTGCTATAGGTCTATTGGGAAAAGCAAGTTTCCCACAAGAAAAATTAGGCCTCTCACGATATTGAATGTTGATGGCGCATGTATTATGAATTAGTATTTAATAATAGGAGTGGACTGTAATCCGTGTCATTTCAGTCCTTGCTGAAGGTTGGGAGAGGAATTTTTCCCTAGGGGATGGGGCATGTCCCCCCTTAACGTCACTATCAATGTCAAATGAATGGACGACATTGATTGATTAACCTTGAAATATAATGTAGGCCTAAATTTACATAATTACCTTTACTACATAACCTTCGACGTGCAACTCCCTACGATGGATTTCGTAGAAAATTTGTGCAGTGTATGTACCATGCACGCACGTTGCCTCTGCGCCGTGCATGAAGTTTTTCCAATACCGTTACTACAAAAATGCAGGAATCGCAGAAATTGACCCAAGACATGTGCGTGCATTGTGCATGCAACGCAGGTTGCGTTGGTTGCACGTGCCCCATAGCCTACGACGAGTTGTGACCGCCGCATAAGCAATAAAAACACCGGGGACAGAGAAAGTTAACTAAATTTCTGTGGCACAAGGACTCCTGTCCCAATTACAATGGTTGATTTACAAGAATAATAAAAAGCAATTAAAAGTACTAGTAATGTAAAGAAATGCAACATGCGATATGAATATACCTTTCCTATTTTATGGCGTCCTATGTTTACATGTTTTAAGTGACATATTATCATGCTAGGCTGGGGTACTGACATTTGCTCTGAGATTTTTTGTCCCCGCCGAACGAGTTCGAGCAGGGGACTATGAAACGGGCTCCGTACGTGTGTATGTGTGTATGTATGTGTGTGTGTCCGTCCATCCGTCCACGTGCGTCCGTATGTGAGTTCAATTTGCTACTCCTTCGCCATTTTTCATCCAATTTCGATTCCGTTTGCTTTATATGAATAGCACTAGGTGAGGGCTACAAAACTTCTTCACACGGAATTTTGACTTTTGACCCCTTTGACTTTGACCTCGATTTTTGACCATATTGTTAATTGGCTAAAAAATGCTACTCCTTTCGCATTTTTCATTCCGATTTCGATTCTGTTTGCTTTATATGATAGCACTAGGTGAGGGCTACAAAACTTCTTCTCGGATTTTGACTTTTTGACCCCTTTGACCTTTGACCTTCATTTTTGACCTATATTGTTTAATTGGCTACAAAAATGCTACTCCTCCCATTTTTCATCCGATTCGAATCCGTTTGCTTTATATGATAGCACTAGGTGAGGCTACAAAAACTTCTTCACGGAATTTTGACTTTTGACCCCTTTGACCTTTGACCTTTATTTATACTTATATTGTACATTGGCTACAACTGCTACTCCTTCACCATTTTTTCTTCCGATTTCGATTCCGTTTGCTTTATGTGATAGCACTAGGTGATGGCTACAAAATTTCTTCACCGAATTTTGACCTTTGACCTTTGACCTTTATTTTTACCTATATGTTAATTGGCTACAAATGCTACTCTTCGCCATTTTTCATCCGATTTCGATTCCGTTTGCTTTATGTGATAGCACTAGGTGAGGACTACAACCTTTGTCACAGAATTTTGAATTTTGACCCTTTGACTTTGACTTCAATTTTACTTATTTTGTACATTGGCTACAAAATGCTACTCCTCACCAATTTTCATCCGATTTCAATTCCGCTTGCTTTATGTGATAGCACTAGGAATAGCTACAAAACTTCTTCACAGAATTTTGACCTTTGACCTATATTGTTAATTGGCTACAAAATGCTACTCCTTCGCCATT
Source organism: Paracentrotus lividus (assembly GCA_940671915.1). Classification (NCBI taxonomy): domain Eukaryota; kingdom Metazoa; phylum Echinodermata; class Echinoidea; order Camarodonta; family Echinidae; genus Paracentrotus; species Paracentrotus lividus. The sequence goes on along the minus strand of CALNVZ010003434.1, from coordinate 31,552,848 downwards.
TTTCATCCGATTTCGATTCTGTTTGCTTTATGTGATAGCACTAGGTGAGGACTACAAACTTCTTCACAGAATTTTGACTTTTGACCCCTTGACCTTTGACCTTGATTTTCGACCTTTATTGATAATTGGCTACAAATGCTACTCCTTCACCATTTTTCATCTGATTTCAATTCCGCTTGCTTTATGTGATAGCACTAGGTGATGGCTACAATACTTCTCTTCACAGAATTTTGTCCTTTGACCTTTGACTTTTTGACTATATTGTTAATGTGGCTACAAAATGCTACTCCTGCCATTTTCATTCCGATTTCGATTCCGTTAGCTTTATGTGATAGCACTAGGTGAGGACTACAAACTTCTTCACAGAATTTTGACCTTTGACCTTTTGAACTTGATTTTTTTTGTTTAATTGGCTACAAAATGCTACTCTTCGCCATTTTCATCCGATTTCGATCCGTTTGCTTGATGTGATAGCACTAGGTGAGCTACAAAGTTCTTCACAGAATTTTGACTTTTGACCCCTTTGACCTTTGACCTGACTTTGACTTATATTGTACATTGGCTACAAAGCTACTTCTCGCCATATTTTTACCCGATTTCGATTCTGTTTGCCTTATTGATAGCACTGGGGACGTGATATAATGGGAATTTTACATTATCGGCGGGGACATATATTACGCATCGCGTAATTTACTAATCCACTTGTTTTCTATTTTGTCAGAGATGTAAGGTTTATAGTGTTGAGATAGTGTATAGTGTTAAATTTATAGTTAGGATAAAGTGTAGCATTCAGTTTAGGGCTGAAGTAGGTCATTCAATTAGTTTTAGAGATCATGAACAGAAAAAAATATGATACCTTCATTTTGTCGAGGCTTATAATGATAATTTTAACATGCATGTGAAAAAAAGATGTATGGTTATTTTTTTGTTTCATGTATTTTGTATACTTCTTACGTATTGCAAAAAACGTCTCCTGCATTGGTGTTTTCTCTTTAACAAATTAATGTATGATTTTGGAAATATCTGTTATAACGCAAAACAGTAGGTTATAGAATGTAGAATTTTTAAGAAAGACAAAGAGTTGAGATGTAGTAGGCCTAAAACATTTTACAAGTAGAGCTGATTGTAAGCTCATTCATTATTGGGCCCTCCAGAAATACAAATGTATGCACAATAAAGTTGTCAAATTTTGTACTTTTACTTGAAGTAGTCCAATATTCCTTTCATTACTGTTATTTTTTGTATTGTGTGGAAAGAAAATGAAATCGAGATTGGGCCTATGTGTATAAGGGGAGAGGCAAAACATAGAGAGACATATAAATCAGAAATAGAAAAGAGAGAAACTAACTAGAATTAGAGGAGAGTGAGAAGGCGATGAGATATCCCCGGAGAGAAAGTGATTGGAAAAAGCGAGAGAGGGAGAGATAGAGAAAGAGAGAGAAAGAGACGGGGGGGGGGGGGGGAATTGAGAGAGAGAGAAAGAGAGAGAGATGTAGAGATAGGTAGAATGAGATAAGTGAAGGGAGGAGAGATGTGAATGTGTAGGTGCATGTGTGTGTGTGTGTGTGTGTGTGTGTGCGCGCGTGTGTGTATCTGTCTGTCTAGTTATCTCTCTATTTCTACGGTGCAATACAGACACAGTGGTTAACAGAGAGGGGAAATCGAAGAAAAATAAAGAAAGAAAACAAAACCAGATAAAAAAATCATGGAGAATCGAAGATGGAGGGCAATAATTATAATTATTATACTTTGGAGAGGAAAGAAAGAAGGGGGACCAATAATAACGTATAATACCGTTAACGTGATAGAAACAATAAGGGTGGATATTATTTGCATAGCCATAAACACAGACGCACGGACGAGCAAAAAGGGTATATAAATTATTCTGCATGATTCATGTAACATTTTGGGCGCTCCCAATATATTTTTGAACTCTCAAAATTGTAATCTTGAATGCTAATTGTTCAGAAAATCAAGCTTCCTGGCAACTTTTCTTCTTTTTTTCTTCTTTTTTTTAATACATAGTCGCTATTGCCAGTTTTTGTTCAAAATATGTTTTTTGATGGTCACTTTAGACAATTTGTTTCGAGCCACACCCCTTTCCATGAAAGATGCACTGCAACCTTGACCGTTAGATTATATTCATAGTGTCCTATTTTGATAATTGAGTTACGAATTTAACATGTAGTGCTCAGGGGCCGCGGAGCGTTTTTGAAAGTGGAGGGGGGGGGGGGGGGGGGGGGGGGCTGAACAGGCTGAAAATCACAAATGTATGGTCATTTTCACATTTTTGTACACGTTTCGCGGCCCCTGGTGCTTTTCGATGGGAGTTAGCGTTGATTATTTTCATTGCGTATTCCGGTGATGAAGATAGACTTTGACAGGACTATGATTGATTATATCTGAAAGAGTGATCGATAAAATAAAGTTTCAAGACAGCATAAATGAATGTGCAAAAGAATATATGTATAAGAAATGAAGAATATATTATTCTCTGTATCTGTTCATGAAGTGGATGTTTTTTAAGTTCATAAAAGCCATAAATTTTGTGCGTGTCTTGAAATTAATTCGGAGCACAACAATTTGTGTAAGTTTTCTTCCCCCACTTCGATATAAACAATGAAAAATTACACATGTATAAAGTGTGACACCTGGTTTTTGTGAATCACGTGACTATTCACAGTCACGTGATACCTATGGATGAAACACTCATCCAGACAGGATGGTAGCAGATGGCATCTCGCTGTCATGTTTTTTAATCCCACCATAGCTTAACGCTGGACATGGGCGGTCCTGTAGAATTAACCTGATTAGGATCTGGGACAGATTAAAATTTCGAAATTGTATTTACCTGAAAAAGAATAAATCCCAGATAAATGTGATTACTGCATTTTGTTTTGCCTGGCAGGAACACTTCACTTCGTTTGCAAAAGACTAATCGACAACATATCCCTTGTCACTGACAGGACTTACGTCTGTGATTGAAATAATCAGGAACAAAGACACACCTTAATATCAAAGAATTTTCCTTTAGATTTGATTTGATTTTTTTAAAAATCAAATTAAGAAAAAAAAAAAAAAAACATATAAAGCTTGACAGGATTACCCATGAAACATCTAGAGCTTATTTGGAATGGGGTCTCAATATGACAGAATAAAATTCGTTTTTTTTTTTTTTTAATTTTAAACTGTGATATACAGATTTCCAATAAATTCTAACAGAAAAACACCCCCAAAAAGTAACATAAATTTACATGCCGTAGATGTATCATACCTCTTTAATGGGCTATAGCTTCTGAAAAAAATTTTAAAAAGTCACAATGTTAACTCACTTAAATCCTTCCTCTTTCCATGAATTATTTGGCAACAGCATCTTTTGGAACGAAAAATATCTTGATAGAAATATTAATTAACTAACTTTAGAAAGCAGCTTTCTAAAGTTATCAATTTGAATCGCGAGAATGATAAAAATCAACGGTTCCTGGATATGTTTTAATTATGTGTTTTGACAAGAGAAGGTCATCAGTATGATCATTTTATTTCTCTATTCGTTTCACAAAAACAATTCTCTATTTACATTTTAAACACAAGTTCCCCTTGATGGCCGAAAGGTTAAGGTTGCTTGTGTTCACCTGCATGACGGCACTCGATGGATGTAAAGATGTCCAAAATGACACTTGCTCATCAAAAGACTGGCGAACATAAAAATAACAATCACCTCTTGTGCAAGAGGCAATGCATTTGCCAAGTCGAAATTTTAACCGAATTGTTCATTTATCAGCTATGACAAGTTTTCTGAGTGTTTTTTCTTCAATGATACTAATGCAGTACTGCCAACCTAAATTCGTATTTTTGTCTTTTTCATTTGGATAAGGGGTACCAAACTCATTAAATGTCAATAATTATTCAGATCATAAAAATGTCAATCCCCATCCACCTGTCGACCTGAAAACCTTTTATTATTCAATTATTTTCAATAGAAAACAAGTGTGTCATCCCTGCACCAAAGGCATTCGTTCTGGTAAATGAGGGACATAGACAATTCATTGAACAATTAAATGTTTTCTATGAAGACAGGTGCGATGTAGTATGGCATGATGGTGATGTGCATTCATAGACATCTATAGATCTTAGTACCCCCTTAAGAAGCGAAAGAGGATAGAAAAAGTACGGAATACGATTTTTTGTTGGCAGGTCTGCTAATGTTCAAGTTCGATGGACATATTGCACAAAATAAATCCAAACGTTTTTACCTCGAATCGGCGATGATCATTCGTACACAACCATTCAAAGTTCTAATGGGAACTTATTCGGTGATTACTCGCAAGAAAACAAAGTGACATAACACGGAGATGTTTTTGACTCGCAAGAAAACAAAGTGACATAACACGGAGATGTTTTTGGCGAATTATTATTTAAATATTTCGAGACTAATCCTTATCCCAGGTCAGCAGGTCAGGCATAAAATGAATTACAGGACAGCCAAATTAATCATATTTCGCTGACTCCGAATAGGATGACGCACAGGCACGACCTTGTAATTATTCAGCACGAGCTTTCGGACTTAAAAACAAGTAGTCATCATGACCAAAAATTTGGTAATTTTATGCGTTGTCGCTTATATCATTAACAAAATTAATGTCTCTAAAAACTATCCACCATTTTTAATTCCTCCTTTGTGCAACTGTCACAGATGGCGCTGAGTGTACGGCCCACACGGTAGCTAAAAGGCTTAGGGAAAGCAAGGAAATTTGATTATAAATTTAAAAAAAAATAAAAAATTGTCGTTATGATGTTAGCTCCCTAATTGACGACTGTCAATAAATGCGTTCATACTAGCATTCAATCTTTTAGCTTTAACACTCTCATGCAACAGCAAAAAGTGACAATATTAAAAACACAGAATTCATTTGAGAGAAAAAAAAATCGGTATAAAAATATTCTTTACCCTCTCAATTTCTATAATCGCGTTCAAAAGGACTCTAAATCATTCAGACAAGTACAATATATTATGAACATGTTTTTCAATTTCTTATTTCTCTGAACATTTTATTATGTTTAAGGTCCTAACAATATCAGATTGGCTGACTCAATTCAATTTTACCTCTTTAGCAGAAAAAAAGTCTGAGTGTACAGTAGTTTTACAAAAATAGCTCGTAACCATGCCAAAATGTAAATGCGAACAGGATGGGGCCTGGGCACAACGTTGCTTTCATAACGATGTGAGCCTAATGGTCTAATCCTGTCTGAAACAATTTAAATTATTCTACACGTACAAGAATCAATATTAATATAGCATACGTGTATGAAGTCAATGTCACTTTGGGAAATATGGCCAAAGAAATGGCTTATCGAGAGAAATCACTTTTTCCGAATTAATTTAAACAAAACTTCCTATTGACATGATTGAAAAGCTTCATTCTACTTGCGTTCATGAAGTATTTTGGCATGACTTACATGGCGTCTGTTTCTAATATCGTGATGTTTTGATGCGATCGATAAAACATGGGGGTGCATTATGCTACATGCTTTGAAAACAACAATGAAAAATATGAGATACTTAGCCTGAAATCGAGAGTAAATTTTGTATCACGGGGATATTAGATAAAGATGACTTACAGACGAAATAGAAGGTAAAGAGGGAAGGGGGATGCAAGGGTTTCTAGAAATGAGAAGTGAAGTTCACACTGATATAAAGTTGCCTTCATTCAAGGCAGAAAATAAAATAAACACATTAGTGAGAGTTTTACGAAAGTCCGATAGAAGGAAAATAAAACAAAAATAAGTACAGAGAAGTTGGGAGAGACAGAGAATAGGACAGATAATGACATCTACTGAAGATGAAGACATATTAGACTTATTTTAGGGGAAGAAAAAAATGTACGAAAGAAAAAGAGATGGAATAAGGAAAATGAATGAAGATTATATTTCAATTAAGAGAGAGAGAGAGAGAGAGAGAGAGAGAGAGAGAGAGAGAGAGAGAGAGAGAGAAAGAGATAGAGGGAGAGATGAGGGTATATAAGGCAAAAATACATCTACTTGAGATGAAGACTTATTAGACCACCAACAACATGGGGCAGGAGAAAGAGAGAAGGGGAAATACAGGAGGGGCAAGATTCGTAAGCATAGTAAGAGCATATTTATTCGGAGATTATGCTGAAAGGGAATAAATTTCTTAAAGGAAAACAAGAAAGGATAGAATAAGGTACATGAATGAAGATTATAATCAATTAAAGGGAGAGAGAGAGAGAGAGAGAGAGAGAGAGAGAGAGAGAGAGAGGGGAGGGAGATTAAGATAAGACGGAAACAGAGACAGTACATGGGAAAAGGAACTGGGTAAATATGGGGAAAATGTCATACAGAAATGGGAGAAATAACGAACGGAAGGAAGGATAAATAGAAAAAGATAATCATCTCTTCAATAACGTCATCAAAAATGAACGATTAGCAAGCCTCCGTAAGTTGACATGATTCTCACAGAGCTCAGAATTTGAAGAACAATTATCTTTGATACACTGTCATAAGACTTACTTCGATCGGAGTGCATGGTCAGCTGAGGCAGAGAGTCGAAAACACGCGCAAGGTTTTCCGCAAAAAAATGATAAAATTAGAACTCACGTGGATTGACCCGTGTTCATATGCACCCGTGCGGGAAATTTTGAGTAATATTCAGGAAACGATCACTTATCTATCATAAATCATTGAATGCACCTGATCTTAATCATCCCCAGATCACCATGGAGATATAAAGTATAAAGTGGTTCTACAGTGCGTCCCAGGAAAAAATAAATCCAACTTTGAGAGCCTCATTTTAAAATGGTATAATAATGATAATCATGTGAAACTGAGTAACTCATACTGTCTCCAGGTATAATTTTGGTATCACTGGATAGAATATGACAAAAGTAATAGCCCTTTCCCTTTTATTTTGCTTCTCATCTTCTTATTAGATCAGCATTTTCTTTTCTTTTTTTTTCAAATTTCGCTGGACTGTTCTTTTTCTTTTTTCAAATCTCCTCTTATTTTCTTTTCTACGTAATTTCTCCTTACTTTCCTTTACAGTTCTTCTTCTGTTTTTCTGTTTTTCCTTCTTTTTCTTAAATTTCACGTTCTCAATCTTGTCCTTAATCTTCATCTTTTCTATATTCTTCTTCTATTTCTCCCTTTCTTCTTCAGCATTTCTTTCTTGATGCTTAGGACTGATGACTTTTAGATGAACCTGAACCCTATTCCAATGGTCTGTAGCTGACGAAAGATATATCCCATCCACTCAGTGTCACACCGGCCAAATCAAGTCAAATGGCGAAACTTTTTGCTCGTTTTTTTCCCCCGCATATTTTTAGATCGTCTGCCAAAAAGATTATATGCTTGACATCGTTTTAGGTCAGTGATCGGTTTTGATTTCAAATCTGTGTCATCAATTTTATTGTCTCCTTTTCAATGGGATTTGAAAGGTTAATTTTGTCACTATTGGTTACATAAAATTAGTTTAGTCAGCTAACAGCCGACACCACTCCCTTCAATATCAATTTAATAATAGTAATCGGATTGATTTGGGGGTGATAAAAAATCCACACTAAGACTAATCCAACTTTTCAAAATAAAACATGTTAAATTTTTGGTCTCATCAACGAGATTACGATAATTTCATCAATCCATTAATATTTACCGCCCCTGCTAAGACAGAATTTGATCACCCATATTATTCCCGAATCTTTGCCCCATGTATTATTCTGTGAACCTTTAAATAGTTGCTAGTCAAGTTTTACGCTTAACATTTTGGCATGATATCAGTGAGGATTACAATAATGTTAGCGATGCATTGAGAAAATGGACCTCATTTCGTAGCCATGGTAGCCTAATCTATTACAATCTTGTGGCTTTTTATCTAATCATATAATGTTACAAGAAATCCGTTGAAACACCAGTATTTAAAATCATATTTCCAACGATGCTTATCTAAATTTTAGTTGACAACTTGGCTACAAAGTTGAAAACAACGATGGTTTATATTTCCAGGAAAATCATTGCGCTCTCAATGGAGGATGCAAGACTTTGTTATAATAAAAGGGCTCCAAGTTTTTAAGAAACTGAAACGTTGGTGCCTCGGTCTGGGCACCGCCCTCCAATGCGCCCTTTTTACATGTTTTATATTGGACATGCGATGAAGCTGAATGAAGCATTGATGCATGTGAGGTAATTGTCTATATTGAACAACTTGTGTAATCTTTAACAAAATATTTTTTGGGTCTTACCATTGAATTAGGAATACACAAAATACACAATTTCATGATCAAATCAGTACAAAACCAAAACCGAAACACCAAAATTATGACGGATATGGAAAGCCAAGATAAAGCGGCGGATCCAAAATTAGGAAATACGGTGGAAGGTGTTTTGCAGCAGGCTAATTGGAAAAAAAAAAAAAAAAAAAAAATGGGGCGGGGGGGGGGGGGGGCACGGTCGAATTTTTGTGTTATTAACACCTGCGTTTAATGAATGGTTTTCCAAAAAAAATAAAAAATAAAAATAGGGGGAAATGCTTCTTGTGCCCCTCCTTGAACCGCCGCTGAGGAAAGGAGGAAATTAGCAGAATGATAGACACCAAGATAGAGCGATAGAAAATGATGACACAAATATAGGCGTAGCAGCCATTATGGCCTCGGTCCAGTCCCCTTCTATATTTATCTTTCCTTTTGATCACCAGCCAACGATCAAAACATCAAAATTCAGTCCAGATTTCATCTGAAAGTAGAGTTCCTAAATACCATGATATTGATAAAAGTCAGATTTCTATTAGATTTGAATTTCCTTCTTGTCCAACATGGCAAACAAAATTCAGGCCCGTTTCTAGGGGCGGTGGTTTTCAATTGTTCGAAAATGCTGATGAACGGTGCCAAAATCTAGGAATTGGGCCCATTGAAGAAGTGAAGATGGGTGTTAACAGGGGTCTTATGTTTCTCTAGGAATATGCCAATCAAACTGTTTCGATGCCTCTAATAACTGTAAACAGCAAACAATGGTTATGATTGGAGTCAATTTCGAAACGAAATGTGTTGATAGAAACTTTTTCTTCAGGAGATGCAGCGCAGCTTCTGATTTTGCAAAGGTGTTACACGAGTATTTGTTTATTTTGTTTATTTTTTATTTATCAATTTCGTCAAAATTTTCCGTCAACGGCAAATTAGACACTCTATGCTTGATTTTATTATTCGCATGATTCAGGTACAATTCAGTTGTTGCTTGGAAGTGTTCTCTATTGGCTGCTGTTGGCTAACCTAAGGGGGTGAGGGGCTACAGGGGGGGGGGGGTTGCCTTGGAGCCATGGAAAGTGCCATGGAAGGTACTTTCTGTACCTTGTGACCTTTACCTGGGGGATATATCGTCTTCCATCCATGAATGATTATAACATCTTTCATCATCTTAATGCCGGATAGACAAGAGGGTAAAAGTTCTTTCTGGCACTTGTCCATGTCCGAGAGCTATATGGTCGTCCGGGCCTCTTTGATCACTCCTCAAGAATGGGGCGTTGGTGGGGAAAAAGAAGGTTCAAACATGGTCAGGTCTGAAGCTGTTATTAATTGATGAGGGTATCTCATTTGCCATGAGACGGATTTGAGATTAGTTTGGGAAGGGTCTGAGACGGATTTGAGACTGGTTTGATACTAGTCACGGAGACGTCTCAGTGTGTCCTGGTCGCGGAGACGTCTCCACGAGGTGAGATGCCACATTAAGGTTACTTTTAGTTTTTTTCTTCTGTTGTGTCAAACCAATGCCACAGTCATACTGCAGACATACGGAACAACAGACCAAACACATTGCCAATACCTCGGATGACTCGGATAGAGTAAATAGACATTATCCTCAGGTGGTTCGAGGTCGGAATTGGCGATGATGCGAGGGTGCTAAGGGGAAAAGTTTTGACAATGAATAATTTGCGGGGAATCTAATTTGTTGAGGGGGTGGTGTTGAAGAAGGGGCTTGGAGCTGTAGAGAGGATACAAACAAAATTTACAAATAAGGTGCGTAAGAGATCGACGATTATTTTCTTTTCGAGAGGGGTAACCTACACAAAGGATGAGAAGGGAAATACCCTGGAAAACAATGTTGACAGAAAAGAGAGAGAACAACTTCAGTACACAAGATTCGTCAAGATCTTTTTGATATGGACGGAGGACAGGATTTCTCAGAGGGAAAATGACGTTCAGAAAAAGAGGGAAAACAGGGGTCGGTGCCAACAACAAAGTTTATATAAGTCTGAGTCAGTTGGCTTTTCCGTTTTGGCATGTCCCCTAAAGCTATAATGGGAGAACCCCTGTCATTATGAAAGAGCAAATTACGTGTTTGCAACTAAAAGGCGCTAAATCCATCTCATGAGTTTGTTTAAAGAATTTGTACAGGTGTCTATGGAAAATTGATATTGAGAGGGGCGTTTTTTAATAATTGCTGTCAAAATTAAAGTTAACATTTTTGTCCAAAGACAGGTAAAATCCTGAACTATGGGCTGATATCAATAACTCAATTTTCATCAAAGTGGATTTAGCGCCTTTTGGTTGCAAGCTCTTCAAATAATGACTGGGGGTATTTGCTGTCTATCTGTATATGATGACGTGACGTAGATTGCCCTGGACGGGACTGGACTAACTGGATGGTGACGTCAACAGCAGGCATGTAATATCCGTTAAAAAGAGAACCTTTCCCGTTAGGAAATATGAAAGGGGTGTTAAAAATGACCATAGTAAAAGCAGGAAATGCCAAAATATCTTGAACAATGTTTGAAGGCCTACAGCGATGTGTTAATTTTATGAGCACTACAAATGCAAATATTGTATTGTATCAATTTGAGATTACTAAAATGTTATCTCCCACTGTACTAACAATACAATCATTTGTATTTTTCAATAAGTGCTCCAACTTGGATGGACATCAATAAATTCCTGTTTACTTTATTTTCTAATCAAACAAGTTTATCGGACCTATATATACAAGAAAAGTTGGAATGAATATGAAAGCTGAATGAAGAAAAGCCTACTATTATTGGAAAGAGGGAAGTACAAGGGGTGGGATAGGTATTGGGTATTGACAGACTTGTATCAATCAGATGTGATTATTTACGTCTGGGACCGACCTTTAACGCCACCATCAGAGAGACACGACTGGGTTTCGAACCGGGTCCGCTCCATGTCAGATTGTGGGCTGATGCAGAGAGTTGACAATGAGCGTTACCGCTCGACCAACTCCTGATCCCTGAAATTGTTTCAGGCACTCCTCTCTATTTCTGTGGCACTCCCTAAAATTGTTCACCACAGATGGCGCTCTTACTTTATAAATGCCAGAACTTCTTCTTACAGAGTTTGGCAAAGCTGGTTGACGTGTCAAGAAAACCACTGTAACCGAGCTAACCAAACTCTGTAAAATAATAAAGGATTCTGACAACTACCCCAAAATTTTAATATAAGGTTAGGGTTAGGTGTATAGTTAGGGGGTAGTTTTTGGCCAGGGAAGTTTTCTGGGGTACTTTTCTAGGGGTAGTTTTCTTAGAAACCAACTTCAATTAGGAGAGCTACCATCAAGACAACTGACCCCAGATAACCACCATCCATGTCAATACCCTCTTGGGCAATTGTCCTGGGGTTTACTGCCTTGGGGCAGGTGTCCTAGAATCCAACAAGCTGCACAGATGACCAAAAAGAGAAGTGATTCCTCTGTCGAAAGAGCTACAATATCATCAATATCAATAAAAATTTCTCACATTTGTTGGGATGTGCAATATTTAAGTTCTTTCTTTCATTCCAACTTTTATATACTTTTACAATAGGGCCTAAAGCTATTTTCCTCAAAGACAAAAATGAGAAATTTAAGCACAAAAATAACAGTTCATACATTTATTATTCATGTAATCTTTACTTGTACATTGCACATTTGATGAGATGTTTCATATTTTATAAACTTTTAAATTCATACTTTGACAAAACAAAAATCACCAGCATAATATATATTCTACTCAAATTTGGAAAATATAAAGTATGATTATTTTTTTTTGTTCTACAGTTACATCCCTTCTGTTATAATGCCCCAAATATCAAAATGTGTAGATGGCTTCACATTTGTAAGTCTTGTTGAATGTAAATATTATATTTAAGAATATAACTAGAATCGATTGTAACCAATACAATACGTTCAGTTATTCATGATCCAACAATAATACTATATAAAATGATTAATCTTATATCACATGATCTGTACACATTTTAAACTGTTTCTAGTTGATTTAGTTCTGCAGAATATACAAATGTAAATGAGTTCTGTTTGTATTCAACAAATTTAATGATTTCACCGATCAGGACATATCATGCAATAAATATCTTACAAAACAATGTTAAAACCAAAAGAATATGCACTACTGCTTGTCCATGAAGCAAAAAAGTACAGAAGGCACTTGGAATGTTACAAGAAAAATATTTTCAAAATGATATGCAAAAACAAATAGCAACAGGGTACTTAAAGGGCACCATACCAACAAACACAGAAAACGTGGTTGGTATTCCGACAACTTCCTCAGAACCATCCTAATACTGATTTATCTTTCTCTCAAGTCTTGTTGGATTCATTCTTGGTATATTGTTATTTCTTAAAGGGCCTGTCCTACAAGGGTAACCTTAAGGCAACAACTGGTGAATGTCAGAATCATGAGATATTGCCTAAGAAATGGAGATTACAGACCTACATGTAGCTACGACTATTTTTTTTTTTGCTCGGCTACAACAACCATTTAAAACTGCACATGAAAAGAGCCTTTGCCAACCCATTTCACACTTCTCTTGTCCATAGTTAAAATGAGCGGTGACTGCCAGTTTGCCATTTGTTGCCTCAAAGATCACAGTCGGACAGTACCTTTCGCATATAACACAGAGATACCAACCATATGGAATAATAACATTAGAAAGTAGAATGTGAATAACGCAAACAGTTGAAACAGCTGAAACAAATGTCTTGGTCACAAAAGATAGGAATCTATTGATTTGAATGCATTTCCAAAATTGAATGAGATCTGGAGCAAAATTTATTGTTCATGCTTTCTCTCATGAGTAGTCATTTAGTTCAGCCGTTTCAAAAATTGAAATATGTTTTGTAAATATGGTGACAAATAACATGTCTACATTCTACAAAATAAATTGTCAATATACCCTTCAGCAAAGTCGACCATCTACATTCTATGAAAATATCAAATTTGTAGTACTATAAATACGGCTATATATAACTATTTAATCATTATTTATATATTTTAAAGTCTAACAAATGCTAAATAGTCACTAATGGCAAATTATTGCAGCCTTATAGATGTAGTTTATAAAGGAAAGTACCCAAATTCCCAGGCAAAAACAAACTAAGAAATCAGAATGAATATAAGATTAAGTACGTTTATGAAAATTGAAATGACTATTTTGAGCTTTTAGGTCACACAAAATAGTGGCTCTCTCTGAGGTATTACTAACATAACATTAAAAGTACCAGTATCCTGCGGGTTACAGCGATTCAGTTTGCTTTTCGCCTTCCATGGCACAGGTGACGCCAAAATGAATAATAATAATAATACCATTTTCATTAAAACAGATGGGACAATCACACTATGATATTGCAGAGACTTTGGTGTAAATGGCAAGCATATTTGCTCTTTTGCAGGTTATGCATTTGTCAAAATGGGGCAGGATATCACCTGTATACTATGCAGGATGAGTTGTAGAACTTCTTGACTAGATGGACGTTTCTATTTATCTTGTTTACACCCCTAAACTGTACCCATACCAGCAGGACTACAGGTCCTTTGTGGGTATTGCAATTGCTCAGTCTATATTGGTTTAGTACAGTCTATGCCTATTAATGAGGAGGCGGTGGAGGCGGTGTAGCTCAGTTGGGAGAGCGCTCGTTTTGGACAAGATCGCATGATCACACGTGTTTTCGAGTCCCAGGCATGCCGAAAGATGTCTTGCAAAAATAAACTGATGCTATAACGTTGTGTGTATGGCGTGCCTCGCCACTGTTTTCAGTGCAAATGTTGGTCCCGTGTATGGGAGAGCAGCACATGGCCCTGTGCACGTTGAAACCAATACACTATTCGAAAAAGAGAAGAGTGTTTCACCCGGTGTATTGCATCTAGCCCGTCCCAGTGAAACTGCAAGAATCTTCAGAATTGAAGGAGGCATTAAATAAAACTAAGAAACTAATGAGCATGCATACAAGACTTTGTTATGCCAAGAGGACTCTCCCGGGGGTGTTTCAAAAAGCTCCTAAGTAGACTTAAAGCCGCACTTAAATTGTAAGCGCATTCGTTTATAGATTTCTCAATGGCAAGCATTCCCCAAGCACCTACAAAGTATTTGGCTTAGTCCCTGGTGCCTCAAATTTAGGGGAGTGTACTGTAGTGATCTTTAGTGGATTGGGATACATTATATATGTGTGACAGGGATGAAATATAGGAAGTAATAATATGAGCAAGACATGACCTTGAAATTAACCTTTGACCCTTAACTGGACCTGGATTATGGCTGCTTCTTGTTGTCTTCCCTGTAAGCCTCAGCATAATCAGACCTAGTGGTGCCCCAGTTGAGGAGCAGTCTATCAGGGTTGTCATCCCATTGACCTGGCAGCTTGACCTGAAATAAAAAAATAAACACAAGACACAGTAAACAAGCCCTCTTCTGACATTCACCGTTTTCTAGCATTTTCCCCTCTTTTTTGGTGCTCTTTTTGGAGAAGATTTAAAGTGAAAAGAATAAGGGAATAGACTCACCATTTTGTAGCTGAAAAGTATCCTTTTTATTTGCCATTTTGTAGCTGAAAAGTATCCTTTTTATTTGCCATTTTGTTGCCCTTTTGAATGGCTAGAAAACAGCGAATTTTGTCACTGAAGATTTTCCCATAGGAATTTGTACACAAAACGACTAGAAAACGGTGAATTTTTAAACATTGGAAGAGCTTCCTCACTGTAAGATTTGTAAAGGCCATGTTTGAGGTTTTTTTTTCCCTTTCTTGTTATTGGTTAATTCCATAAAATGATCAGCATTTTTTTGTGTAGAGGTGGTGCGGTAAAAACAAGTGGACAGGTCACAGACTGAAATCATAAGGTGTCGAGTCCCGTCTATAACATTCTTTGGCGAAACATTAATCTAAAATTTTGTCACACTCAACCCAGGTGATACCAACGGGTTAGAGGAAGCAATTTCTTGAATGCTGTGTGCATCTAATCAGAGTAGCCCAGCTAAGCCGCGTAATAAATAGGCTAACACTAGGCACTTAGAAACACCAAGCTGGATATTGTATCAAATAAATTTTATCTTTTATTACATCTAACCCCAATATTTTTTTTACAGTCTTTACTTAATTTCATAATCTAATCATGTCATTATACTATGAGAACATTACATCTTTTAAAATAAATTGGAAAACAAAGGCAAATCCTTTCAGGAAAGTCCTGCATATAGGGGATCAGAGGTAAGTACATATTTATGGAATTGCCCTACTACAAAACAGACCACTGGTCTTTTGGTGCTGTTGAGCTGGTGCCATACAAGGAAACATTTATGCATCCTCAATAAGATAAAAACAAAAGAGCTAACCTTGGCATTCCTTTCAGCATCTTTGAGGTCCCTCTTCTTCTCCTTAGCTTGTTCTTGTCTGACATCTGAGCTTGCACAGCCCCATACCTTAAAACAAAACCCAAAAAACAACAGGTGCATTTTTACAGATTAAGATTTAAATGCAATGTCCATTTTTTGTGTAAATATCTGTTATTCCCCCCCAAAAAAAAAACAAAAAAAAAAATCATCTAGCATCAAAATTCTGTATAACCATACCCATACCCATTTTATCACAACATTTATTATTAGCATATTAGCATTATGCATGCAAAACGTAATGTTCAATCCTCCATATGAATGATCTCATATTCAGAAAATCCTCAGTCTTTCCATGAAGTTGGGGCACAAATTATGACATTTCAGCATAACTCGATACTAATTATACTATAAATTTATTGTTTGTAGGCTTTACATTTGTATAAGGACCATACATATTTTACTGGAAATTTGTTGCCTTTTAGACTAATTTTTTTAATGAATTGTGTATACCACTGTTACATGGCCACAGTATCCATTTACATTTGGTTCTAAAAGTCAAATTATGGCAATTAAGTTGACCAAAACTCAACACAATATGCACATTTACTTGTTAAAATTCAGGTACCCCGGTAGATAAATACCTCAGATTCCTATGCATAGTTCTATCTTTAAAAGAAAATTTAATTGTCACTGCTACTCGGTTTCCACCAAATATGTCATTTGACAATACCTCTGCATCAATCACACTGGCAGTCAGTCCCTTGTGGGTGATCGTCTGTAGTCCTTCTGTCACTGATAGCAACCTCCTCTTAGGGTCTCGACCAATGAACAATCCTTTAGGCAGGTTCCGGGATTTGTCGTTGAACAGTACCATGTACTCGCCCTCTGGTAAAGTGAAAAGTCAGGAAAGTTTTAGACAAAGTAACATTTGAATAAGTTATATATATTATATATTATATTATATATTATATTATATATTATTATGTTTTATTATATATATGACCTAACAGATTGAAACAACCAGTACATTTTAACCTGTTGTATACTAAGCCTGCATATATGCGGGATAAAGAAACATAGAACATCCCTTTTGTTGACCGTTTATTTCACTCATGATTGCTTAAACATATAAAGACCTTATATAATTTGAATTATCTGACGTTGATCTATTTAAAGCTGTCTTTGTTCCACCTTTAAATGAAAAGAATTTCTTGCAAGCATGCTTAACAATCACGATTCATTCGGCTTTGTCAAAAGTTTTTAGTATACATTAAAGTTGCCAATGTTTATTTCAGGTGTTTTGAATATTTTCTGACACTACATATTTCAAGCTTTTAAATAACATTAGCACTAGTGTGGCTCAAGTGTAACGTTGGTTAATATCAAGTTAGAATATAAAAAATCAATGAGGTCTTTTCACTGTTTTGTCGCCAAATCAGCTAGTCTCCAACAGGTTAAAGTAAAGCAGCTACCGTACTTAGATTGAAGATATACCTTCCACAATGCTGTAATCCGGTGCAAGTTGTATAGCTACGCAGCTTGAGCCTCCCCATGGTACTGTACCTTCTCTGAAAAAAATAGAAAAGCAACTACTAAAGACTGGACTTAATAAGTACTATAAACAGTACCGGATCCAGGATTTCAGGATGGGGGGGGGGGGGGGGGGGGGGGGGCGCCGCCGAAATTGTTGGATTTTAACATATATGGTCAATGAGCGTTCAAATTATTGGGGGGGGGGGGGGTGCGCGTCCCATGCATTCCTGCCTGGATCCACCACTGATATAAACTCCTAATATAAATATTCAAACCTTTTATACATTGTGTACTTTTCAATAAAATGTAAATTAACAAATGAACCTGATATATAAAATGTATTTGGTTGTAGGCAATAAACTGGCTCAAGAGGGCTTAAATCTTTCCGGTCACCAGAAGAAAAAAAATAAAGAAAAATATTGCTGGACACCCAGAAAATTGTGGAGGGAGCCCATAGAAAATAACAAAACTTATGAAATCTCTCATGTGGATTCCACAAACAAGAAAGCCTTGAGAGCAGCAATTTTGGAAACAAAATATCCAACAGAGAGGGCGCTGTTCAGCAGTTAGCACCAATTTTGTATCTCTCTTACTTTGCACACTTTTTACCTGGATTTTTTTAATATGTTGATTGGATTTTCAACTTTGGACCATATACTCATACACTTTGGACTTCATGGATACTAACTACTGCATTTGTGAAGGATTTTGCTCCGTCATGCAATTTTGGGAATGCGTCCAAATCAATAGGTTTCTTTCTCTTGTTGTCAAGACATTTGTTTCAGCTATTTTGACTTTTTGCGTTATTCGCGTTCTAATGTTATAATTATTCCGTAACATGTTGGCATCTCTGTAGTTGATAAAGTTTGCATGTACTAGAACTTGTACTACCTCTACAAGCCACAGCCATTGATATCCAACCAGCCGTGAACTTGATCACTGAATAGCTTTTGTTCTACACAAAGGAAGTTCTGAGCACTTACAAAGATGTTCTATAAAATGCTCTCACTGCTGTGTCTAATACTTCTGTGTAGTCTTGTGACTGGGGGTGAATATGAAAAATCACACATAAATATTGTGGGAAAAGACTGTGTTTTTACCCCAACTCCAATGCGACTTTCCAATTACCATTACTTCTTGCTGGAGATGTCAGTTCAAATCCAGGCCCAAATGCTTCGGGTGAGCTCCGGACCAACCCATCACCAACCCAACACAAATTTAACTATATTTTTGTTGAATGATCGCAGTTTAGCCAATAAATTACTAGATCTTAAAGTTCTGGCCAGTACCGAAAACATTGACTTGTTCTTCATAACCGAAACTTGGTTAAATGATTCCATATACGACGGGGATCTACTTCCGCCTGAATACCAGTTGTGCAGGAGAGACAGGAACCGCAACGGGGGAGGGGTACTCTCTGGATGTGGTTGCTGACTCCACTCAACTGAACTATATGTAGTTAATAAAACGTATAATGTACATGTTTTGTTACTGTTTTTCTAATGTAGTTTTGCTATTGTACTCCAGGGCCTCTAAGTATAACAGGGTTGACCCACTGATAAATAAATAAAAAATAAACAACTCCACAAAGGGGATAAATAGACTCTGTACACTGCTGATGAAGCCTTCAGGTGCAACGGACTGGACAACACCTGTTGATGAGTTTAACCTTTCCCAATCACTGCGACACGATACAAAAATGAAAACAACCATCAGTCTGAGATTGTTTAGTTCATTTGTACAATTAAGTTTTGCATTATGTTGTGAATTGTATTTTTGTTGTCTTTCGTTCAGTAAATAGCAACAGGTACGGTCAAAATTTAAACTTTCTCGTACCTTCCGGTAAAGCTCTAAGATCTATAGAAGCCGGATGCTACCTACGCAGGGCGTTCACTGGTGTAGTTCTCATGGACGACGTTGCTCTTATCAGCAGAAGCCCAAAGGATACGCAAGGCATGCTGAACACCACCCATTGTCAAGGGTAATTCCTTTCTGGCTGCTATCCCTGAAACAATTTTTTTTTTTTACTTTGTAGGCCTACCATGTCCTGTTTTTTGTTTGTATACAGTACTTAGAGCTTTTTACATTTAATTTTGATCTAATATTTATACACTGCAATAACAGTTTGTCTGACTCCTTCTATATACATTTTTACAATTAAGTTGGGCAATATGTTGTGTATTTTATTTATTGTATTGTTTTGTTGTTCTTTTGTTAAGTTTTATAACCTGGTACTAAATATAACCTGTGTGACACTTAAATCAGCAGTTTATACAGGTAAATCCTTCCTACATGTAGCTGCAACCCCCACAGCTATTCTCAATTTCACTTTGTACCATGTCCTATTTTGAATTGAATATTGTATACATTTAAATTATTTGATGTACATTTGCAATCATTCTTTAAGCTTTGGAAAATAAATTGAACTGAATTGACAATAACATCCGAGAGAGAGAGAGACACCTAATAATCAAGGCATACAGTCTCTATGGCATACTGCATGGATGAATCTTGAGGAACTATCGTGCAAATAGATGGATACAACAGGCATTTAACATGGAAGGAACTATTCTCGAATGAACCTAGAAGGAATTTCCAGTAAACTTTTTGATCCAATAGGTATCCAACATGGAAGAAACTACATGTGTTCTAGAATGATCCTGGAAGAAATTTCTTGTAAAGGGATTGATACAGCAGGCATACAATATACATGTAGATGGAACTATTCTAGAATAAACCTTAAAGAAATCTCCTTTAAATGGATGGATACAACAGCAGAAGACCACTCTAAAAATATCCAGAAACTCAAAATGAAACATATACATCAGCCAAGTTATGGGATGACATGTTTCCGAGTAAAAGCTATCTACATGTATTATGATTTTGTCACGCCTGACCAGCATTTTTCATTGTTATTTTTCTTTTGTCTATGTATATGCCACATTCTGTATTGTATTCTATTTGATGCTTTTTTGGTCAAATAAATATCAAATAAAAAATCATAGTACAAGGAAGAACTAAATACATTTTACACGGCAAGGAGTGAATGAAGGAATCAGGCAAGAGACAAAAGTGGCCAATATTTAAAACTGCAATTTAATGTTTTTAGAATAACAAAACATGTAAGTATTGAAGATTTTACACAAACTCCTACGTGTGTAAAGTCATGATTTTAATGGAAATTGTGGCGAAATAAATGTGATGCATGTATAGACCCCAGTAGCATTGGTTTTTCAATGAGTCGAGTCTAAAAACATTCACTTGTGAAAATGGAACCTAGAAGAGTACCTATATCTAACGAAGAAAAAGGGTGGAATCAGCAAGGATACAGCCACCTTGTGCCCTATTAATGGAATTTGGAGTTGGGCCACGAAAGAATCAATCCACCGGGGGAAATAAGCAATGGAGCAAAAATTTTGGTGTAATTTTCAGTTTCAGGGGCAATTCGAGGTCAAATAAGCGATGGTAGGCAAATGTATTGATCTATTGATGTAAATTACATTTTCTCTCAATGTTATGATTTTTGTTTGTGTACAATGTAATTCTAGATATATTTATGTCATATTGGAAGTTTGTATTAATTATTTTATGTCTATTTTTATATTTTTTTTACGTGCTGCAAACAGAGGCAAATTTTCTAATATTTTTGTGAATATGAATCAATCAAAGAACATTATATTATTTAGAGTCATGATGTAAATTACCAGTAAATTGTTACTATATGTAATGAGTATGTAGGCCTACATACGTACATACAAATGGCCCAATAACAATGGTATTGTGTTTTCAATGAGTAAAGTCTAAAAATGTTCACTTGTGAAAAATGAAGCTCATGACTGCATAAAGTGGACATCACTACCACAGAGCCTACCATCTCCTTGGTCCACAGTGACAACTTATGGTGGACCATGTTAGGCGTAATGCAGAAGGAGACGTACTAGACTTCTATACCAATAGGAATAATCTCCAACTACGGAGGAGAGTGAGGAAACTATCAGAAGGGGGACCTGGCCTCCTCATGCCGTTGCGAGTTCCGCAGCTCATGCATCTGGTTTGGACATTGAGGACTGTACACTGTATACACTGGCATTTTACACCCAGCTCTACAATGATCGACATAGAAAGAGCGTAAGGAATACCACCAGAAGAGGTGTGGAAAAGAATGCAATGTATTAATTATTCAAATATCAGAAATACCCAAATGAACTAAAAGTGGAGGGCTACTTCCCAAAGAACTTAAAAAAAATAATATGAATAGCCTTATAAAAAGGCAAGACTAGGATTAAAAGGGGTCAAATTTTTGACCAAGCATCCAGAAAGCGCCAAAGCTGCCCAAAAGGTACATGTATAATGTCCCAATAGTTTCATTGTGTTCCAAGGAATTAGGTCTAAAAATGTTCACATGTGAAAATTGGAGCCTCATGAGAGGTCAAGAGTGGCCATTACTAACACAGAAAGAAGGCTAATATTGCAGGGATACAACCTTCTTGGCCCACAGTGGCAATTGATAGAGGACCATGTAAGGAATCACACATAAGGGGAATTACATGTATTAGAATTATACACAAACAGAAACAACATCCAGTTAAGGAGGAGGGTAAGAGATGCCATTGGGCAGGATGTTCTAAGACACATATATGCAATGTATCATATAAGTCAGTGGTCTGGTGGTAGCAAGTTTAACTCCTCTTAAAATGCAATATAAGGGGGTGCACTTGCTGACATGGATTTGTAGGGCAATGGGACACATGTTTCCTTTCAATGATAATCTTTACACTTTTCATTTGATTTTATTTGCATAATGTTGGTGTGTGCCTACCTTACATTTTACCAAAAACTTCAAAATCAAATTGTGGATTTTTTGCAACCTTGGAGGGACATTGGATTATCAATTCAGTTATTCACATTACAGTTGGATATGTCATAATGTGTTTTTTTTCAAAATGCTCAAAGCATTCTTCATGTATATCATGTGCAACAACACCATGAATCTTGCTTGAAAACTGAAAAAACCTGTGCTACATGGTATTCTATATTTGCCAACTGCCTGACTCACAAATAAGTTTTAGTAAACTATTTGGTAAATGAGAGTTAAAGGGACAATGTAATTCATGTCCAGTTCCAATTCCATCCTCGTTCTGTCCGGGCTCTTTCTTATGTCGATCTACAATGGGTACTATGAATTCTTGAACGTCAAGAACAACCAGTGGACAGCACCTGAAGCAACTCTTCCCCCGCTGATCAGATGGACGTGACACTGTCCGGATCCTGTTCATTGGTGACCCTCAAATACAGGGGTACCAGAATGAGCCAGCTCCGCTGGGCTTTGTGACCCGATGGGCTGCAGATCGCTACCAAAGTATGGGAATGGTGATGGGCGAGGAGGATTGTCTCGAGGGGGTTGAAGGCTTACGCCTTCCCCGCTTTCAAGCTCATTCCATTGGTGCTGAGAAATATAAGGGAGGACTGAGCCTCCAGACTGGCACAGTGGGGCTTGGTTCCGGACCTTCTAAGGTTGCTGGTGGAGGATCCATGGCCCCTTCCGTGTCTCAGGGACATTGTGTTTCAGCCCCTGTCGGGGATTCTACACGAACATCGTTGCACTTGCGTCTGACCACTTGGCCGTTATCGGCGAATCGGCTTGTGTCTCCGGATTCTCTGAGCGAGCTGCCGCTCTCCACGTAGAGAGTCGGAGAGCCTCGACGAGGAAAGTACATGTATACAATTCAAGACTGGACGCCTTTTATTCTTGGTGCGAGGAGGCGGGAGTGACCCTGAGGGTGGCCTTTCTACCTTCCATCACAGATTTTCTCATAGCCCTTTTTGACAAGGGCAGGTCATTATCTACTCTACGTGGTTATCGCTGGGAAAACTGTAGTGAAACGTAAAGAGAACTTGGCAGGTTGTATATTGAATCGTGTATTATTTTGTTACTATCAACGTAAATACTGTTATTGGTTATGTTAATTTTCCTGACTACAGATGTATATGCTTATATATGTATATAAATTTTGTTAGTGTGTGTGTTTGTTTAATCCGTAAATGCAGATTTTGTTTCAATAACTTGATTTGATTTGATTTGATTTAATCTTTTCTCGAGGGGGACTAACCCATTCTATTTTATAAAAATAAATAATTAAAAAACTCCTACTTACCTCCATTCTGTGTCCAAGCCCACAGCATAAATGAACCCTCCCTCAAAGCTGATGACCAGTACTGTAGGACCCTTGTAACCAAATGTGTGGTGTTGAAGTCTGTTCACACTCAGCCCATGTTCTTTACTGCTGTATAGCAATGTCCATGGCTGCTTGCTTGAAACCTTTACAGTGAGAAATAGACCAATCACAGTGGTGCAAAGTTTTATGTTAAGTTTTTTATTTCAAAATGAAATAGTTTGTGACCCATATTATTTAGGTACTAATTGATATTGCGCAATGCTGTTTACCTGTAACTCCCACAGCACTGTTCATGTATGCCAATTCAAAAGGCAAGCACACATTCCCTTTCAAACAAATACATGTAGCTATGATACATTATGGGACAAAAAACCACAGTGAGGCATTTTAGGAATGTACGGTAATCAAAATTGTACACACATTCCATTTCAAACAAAAGTATCTTATACAAATTCTGTGATGCACAAACTTAAAATAGGTGATTGAACAGTGTGTACATGACATATAATACATAGTTCCACACATTCTTGAAACCTGCATGGTAACAAGTAGACCAATCACGAAACATCTTTCTTAATGTATTCAAATGTTCTCAAATTGTTAGGAGTCTATAAAAGATCAGTTTTGTAATTCAAAACATTTGAAGAATGTCATTTTCTTATAAAAAAAAAAGTTTCATAACATTCCATTAAATACATGTAGCTTTGGTTAATGGAGGAATCTCACTTCGCGGAGTCGTCTCTGAATTTTTTTTTTCTGTTGCGGTGACGTCTCAGAGACTTCTCCAGGAGGGAAACAATTCCATAGATATAAACAGATTGTTCTAATTTGTAACAACTCATGAGACATCGCAGAGACTCATGAGATGTCGCGGAAACTCGCGAGACGTCTCTGAGATGTCTCCCGACTAGTTTCAAACCCTCTCAAATCCGTCTGAAAACCTTCCTAAACTACTCTCAAACCCGTCTCCTGGCACATGAGATACCACCATAAAATATTGGTTTACATTTTAAATTCAATTTTCACTTTACCTTTTAATAACCAAACGAGACCCGCCCCCCACCCGCCCCTGCGTCCCCACCCATGTCGCGGAATCTTTCCTGGTTCACTATTTTCTACATAACAATGTCCGTTAACTGAATTTGAATTGATATGAATTTCAAAAGGATTTCACCACACATACCAGTTGTGTCTTCTAAAAAAATCAACTCCATGTAACCTGTAGGGGAGACCGGGGACAATTGTAACACTTTTTTCCAAATTAGACTTATCAACTTTATTATAGCTAAATACTTGCTTAGAACTAAGTACAAAGAAATATTCCTATCTTAGCTCGAAATATGAATAGGTTTGGGTTAAGTAAAACTATTTATTTTGAAGCAATAATCATTTCAAAACAAGAGGTCAAGTGTTACAATTGCCCCTAAACCAGGGGCAACTGTAACACGCAATTGGGCAATTGTAACACATGAAATTTTAACATTTTGCTTTTCTTTATCAAAGCTATGCACTTGACAGATCCAAGATTTAAACAAAATTAACCACATAAGCTGATTATAATAAAACATGAAAATTGCTTGACCCAAGTAACATTATATTTTCCACTTGCTATAAGCATAGCATGAGGTTATTGCAGCAGTTTACGTGCTGTTTACGGGCTATGACAGCACGCTACATTGTCCCAGGGCTAGGTACGGGGCACAGGTACTTAGTTAACAACACTGTTACTATTGCCCCTGGGGTGGGTGACCATATTTGGAGAGATTTTTTTCTATCTTAGCTCAAGTTTTCATCATTGAAACCTTAGCAAAATACAGGCCTAAGAATATAATTTCTAAATAAATAAAAATGGCAGCCATAGCTCAACCACATATTTGTCCAGAAGAAGAACATTGGGTAGTGTGAAATATTACTTTCCTGCTCAAAAAACGATTTTTTTTTTTTTTGGTTGTAGAAAGTTAACCGAATCGTAAAATATATGTTTATACTCAAACAGCATGTGGAGTGATGAAATGCACATGCTCTGTACACGTTTGGTTTGTAGCGTGTTTCTGCTCTGGATAGGAGCCTCTGTTACAATGTCCCGTGTTACAATTGTCCCCGGTCTCCCCTATCTTCTAAAAAAATTAACTAGCCTGTATTATCACAAAGCTTTACCAAAATCAATAGAGGTTGAAAGTAAGTTTCAGCAAACAAAAGAATACAAGTCCAAAGGCATAGAAAGCTTTCATTGTTATTGCATGAATGGAAACATTTCGAATCCCCACATCCTGGCTATTCAAAACAGGTGCCAGCTCAATTCACTGAATCTATTGTACTTATCCAGGGCATACCCTTTTGTTCAGCATGATTCAATGAACTCCAATACTAATGTAACACCAGTTTACAAAGTTATGCAAATTTATGAATGTTTCTTTCTGAGGGACCTTGGAATAAGGTATTGAATTGTAATCAGTTTATTAAAGAATGAAAAACAATATTTAGAATCCAATTTTCATACATTACATGTATCTGTTGCTACATGTATGTCTGACAAGCCCGTGGCATACTCACAGATGCCAACCCTACAGAATAATTAAAAGAAAAAATTGGTAAATTACCACTTGGTCTGCACCCACTTTGACT
This sequence comes from Paracentrotus lividus, assembly GCA_940671915.1. Lineage (NCBI taxonomy): Eukaryota > Metazoa > Echinodermata > Echinoidea > Camarodonta > Echinidae > Paracentrotus > Paracentrotus lividus. The sequence goes on along the minus strand of CALNVZ010003434.1, from coordinate 31,526,897 downwards.
ACTACTCATGTGGTCTCATCCCACATGGTCTAATTCCATTCCATCTACCTACATTTCGTCTAATAATCTTTTTGTCTAATTGCCACTTTGGTCTACTTCTCATCTTGTCTTATGCCCATTTTGTCTAATGTCCACTTCATCAAATATCACTTTAATAGTCAATTACCTGAAACATTTATTTTGGAAAATGCAATTATACATGTCATACAGTATGTTTTATACAATTTGATTATTTGATGAATTGTCAATTAGACTTAGTGGTCATTAGACCAAGTGAAAATTAGACCTATTGTACCAAGGAGAACTTAGACCAAATTGATAGTAGACCAAATGGGTTTAGCCGACGTGATACTAGAAAAACAGAGATTTGGACCAACTGCTGTTATACCAAGTGGATATAAACCTTGGCAATTGGACCTAGTGGTAATTAGACCAAGAATGTATAAGTCCAAGCAGGGTAAGGGTTAAGAACAAACCTGGCTCTTAGAAGATGCTCCTGCTGTGGTCGATTGAGATGTGGTCTTGGGTTGAGTATAAATGGACGGGAGACTGCTAGACAATGCCCACCACATACCAATAGAGAGAAGGGCTCCCTCATGGTCAGGAAGGGTGTATTCTGTTGCCTCTGTCTGGAATGAAAGAAGAGAAGATGGATGGGGTAAATGGACGGGAGACTGCTAGACAATGCCCACCACATACCAATAGAGAAAAGGGCTCCCTCATGGTCAGGAAGGGTGTATTCTGTTGCCTCTGCCTAGAATGAAAGAAGAGAACATGGATGGTATAAATGGATGGGAGACTTCTTGACATTGCCGACCATGTACCAATACAGAGAAGGGCTCCCTCATCGTAAGGAAGGGTGTATTCTGTTGCCTCCACCTCGAATAAAAGAAGAGAAGATGGATGGTATAAATGGATGGGAGACTTGCTTGACATTGCCAAACCATGTACAATACAGAGAAGGGCCCCTCATGGTAAGGAAGCGGTATATTCCGTTACCTTTGCCTAATAAAAGAAGAGAAGATGGATGGTATAAAATGGATGGAGACTTCTTGACATTGCCAACCATGTACAATACAGAGAAGGGCCCCTCATGGTAAGGAAGGGTATATTCCGTTACCTTGCCTAGAATGAAAGAAGAGAAGATGGATGGTATAAATGGATGGGAGACTTCTTGACATTGCCAACCATGTACCAATACAGAGAAGGCCCCTCATGGTAAGGAAGGTATATTCCGTTACCTTTGCCCTAGAATGAAAGAAGAGAAGATGGATGGTATAAATGGATGGAGACTTCTTGACATTGCCAACCATGTACCAATACAGAGAAGGGCCCCTCATGGTAAGGAAGGGTATATTCCGTTACCTTTGCCTAGAATGAAAGAAGAGAAGATGGATGGATAAATGGATGGAGACTTCTTTGACATTGCCAACCATGTACCAATACAGAGAAGGCCCTCATGGTAAGGAAGGGTATATTCCGTTACCCTTTGCCTAGAATGAAAGAAGAGAAGATGGATGGTATAAATGGATGGGAGACTTTCTGACATTGCCAACCATGTCCAATACAGAGAAGGGCCCCTCATGGTAAGGAAGGTATTATTCCGTTACCTTTGCTAGAATGAAAGAAGAGAAGATGGATGGTAATAAATGGATGGGAAGACTTCTGACATTGCCAACCATGTACAATACAGAGAAGGGCCCCTCATGGTAAGGAAGGGTATATTCCGTTACTCTTTGCCTAGAATGAAAGAAGAGAAGATGGATGGTATAAATGGATGGAGACTTCTTGACATTGCCAAAACATGCTACAATACACGAGAGGCCCCTCATTGGTTAAGGAAGGGTATATTCCGTTTACCTTGCCGTGAATGAAAGAAGAGAAGATGGATGGTATAAATGGATGGGAGACTTCTTGACATTGCCAACCATGTACCAATACAGAGAAGGGCTCCCTCATGGTCAGGAAGGGTGTATTCTGTTGCCTCCGCCTGGAATGAAAGATGAGAAGATGGATGGTATAAATGGATGGGAGACTGCTAGGCAATGCCCACCACATATTAATAGAGAGAAGGGCTCCCTCATGGTCAGGAAGGGTGTATTGCGTTGTCTCTGCCTAGAATGAAAGAAGAGAAGATTGATGGTATAAATGGACGGGAGACTGCTAGGCAATGCCCACCACATATTAATAGAGAGAAGGGTTCCCTCATGGTCAGGAAGGGTGTATTGCGTTGTCTCTGCCTAGAATGAAAGAAGAGAGTTAAGAAAATCATTCATATTGACTGGGAAATACTGTAGCTCATTAACATCATATCAACATTATAGTCTAATTACAGGTCTCGTCACTGATTTGTACGACCACATAAATTGAAGCCGGATGAAACAGGTCCCATGTTCTCTAACATCCAAGTTAACAGTAAGCCCTACTAGACCTCAAAACTAGGCACTTCAGTAATTAAAGAAAAAATTATTTATGATCAATATTTCAAAGATTCCCTTAAAACAAAGTGAATGTACCAGTAATATGTCCAGAGCACCTCATTTTAGTGGGAATGGACTGTATAACAATTCTAAGAGTGTGTTCAATGTCCAGTTTCAAATTTATACGCCAACATGAATCATGATACAAAACGCAATCACAAAACTCAAACACAAACGCGATCAACGGTGCACCGTTCAGTGTCCAAAATTTAAACGTGTTTATACGTCGATCGTCTTTAATTTCCCCACTCTCAAAAAACAAATATCTTCTCCTTTTTTCAATTGCACCGGAAGCTTCCATTGCGAGAGCACATAATTTAAACACGTTTGAAAACTCAATCCTGTTCAATGTCGCATTTCGTTGCAATCGCGATGCTCAAGGTCGTAAAATTGAAGCTGATTGTGTTTGTAAACGCATCTTTTTCGGCGTTTAAATTTTCGGCGTATAGATTTAAATTGAGATTTGAAACACGTTTATTTTTACGACCGGGGATGGGGAACAATGAACACCTCTTTGTTTTTCTTCATATCAGCGTTTTGTAATAGCGTTTTGTATCATGATTCATGTTGGCGTATAAATTTGAAATTGGACATTGAACACACTCTATGACTACAATGCTTACTGAATCTACGTCATCCCCTGGAGTGACCTGCGCCATAAACCAATGGTGCATCCCCATCAGCAGCTCCTGGCAGTGACTTTCCATCCACTCTAGCCCCGCCCCACTGGATTCCTTGGATACGACGGACTGGACCAGGAGCCTCTGGGTCTCTGGATCCAGAGGAGAGGCCTCCAGGGAGATCTCGCAGGAGACCAGAAACATACGGAAGGCGGTTGATATAAGGAGCTCCACATCTGGAGATTATTGATAGAGGACAATGAAATGACATTATTTGACAATTCAAATTAATTATTGTAAAGTATTATACAGTCAACTTCGCCTCGGTCGACCTTGTTGGGACCCAAACAGTTGCGTCGACTTGGGCAACTATCAGCTTATGCGAGGGATTAACACACGTATTAAAGTCTAAGGAGGAAAATCAGGACTTTTTTTTGCCGCCATCAAGATAAGAGAAATTTGACTTTGGTGAGGTCGACGTAAGCCAGGTTGACTGTATATAAGTTATAACCATATGTAGACAAAATTCCTGTAGTTATAATTATTAAAAATCTGATTTCATACAAATTGTAGAGTGTCAAAGGGTTTCAGGACAACAAAGTGTCAAAGGGTTTTCTGCCAGAAAGCTACCATCTCACCATAGAACACCTAACTCTAACCCCTTTTTTTTTGGGGGGGGGGGAATAGTTGTCCTTAGAGATACTTGTTCATTGGTAGTTATCCTGATACAGGGTTAAAATAATCAATTAATTGCAGCTGAAATTCCAGAGTGATGTATTAATGCTACATGTACCAATCTGTGTATCTTGAGAAAGGATAACATTATATAATTGTGTTTAGCAGTTACAATCACACACACACCCACACACACAGTGTAGATGCACACAAGATAATTACAATGCACATTGAAAGTATGCTACCGTACATTGTTCACATAAACCACTGAGTATTGACTGTGTAGGAATGACCATGACAATGGGATGAAATGTACAATGAACAGGTGGAATGGATGAAGGTACTGGTATGAAGGGTGAATTGCATTTGGCTTTTTAAAATTCATTTGTATTCTTTATATTTGTGCCATGTGTAATTTTATGTATTTTATGCTTATTTCGCCACTGTAATTGTATGTATTTGTCTTTTATGCAAATATGAAAATTATAAATGAATTTAATTAAAAATGTAATAAACATGCAAATTATTGGATAGGATGACCCTGGGATGAAATGTACAATGAACAGGTGGATTGGATGGAGATGGTATGGAGGGGGACTGGCATCATAACAATGCAATGTAAAAACATGAAATAAACATGAGTTGGTAAATATGACAAGATTCTTTGACCTAATTGTACAATGTATGTGTTCAAAATAAAGCTTTCCAATAGGAACTACCTTCTGTATATCAATCTAATAAACAAGGTCAATGAGAGAAGGGTCCATGTTCCATTCTTGGATTGTTAGGCCCGTATTATGATGTCTGGGTGGTGGTTATCAACGTGCTTTATAATTTAGTGTAAAAACTGATAACCAGTCATTTGTAAAGTCATTCGTAATTTACGAACAACTTAGTGAAATACAGCCCAGGTCTAGACTGCTACTCATGATGAATTTAAGCCGGAACTTTACTCAAATTGAGCGATCCAATTGCTCAATCCTTAAACTCCAGTTCGACTTTGACTTGAATTTTGAGTAGAATCTAAACTGGGGTTCTGGACTTCTGGTCTTGGGTAACCCAAAAATTTATTGAAATTGACCAATCCCAATCAATCTAACACAGCAATACCATTTGTACCTCACCCCTTGTTCATTTTGACAACCTATTAGTATTGCTACTGGGTGTCATTAATAATTCATTACTCTGAGAATAAAAGATGTCCTGGAATTTTCATACTGTTCTTCTTTCCTTAAAAAAAAAACCAACAAAAACTTTGCACTTTGGAAATGGTTGCCAAATAAAATATGTGATACGTCTTGTCGAAATGAGAGAGAAGTCGCAGATCAAAGATCCGAGTAAATCGACAAACTAATAAAAAACTCAAAATTTTGAGGTAATTTTTTTTTTATTATTTTCTGGTTCTACCATGCTTCATCTTTGCTCTGTAAAAAAATGAGTGAAAATGATAACGGGAAAGTGGTAAAAAAGCAGTTTTTCGGCGAGTGTTTTTTCGGTCATAATTTTTTTTTTCCGGACATACAAGCGCACGTCCACGCTCATTTCCCCTCTCCGTTTAGCTCCGCCCTTAGCAACGCATGCTTTGTTTGTTGGACGTTCACGGTCATGTGTTGTGTGATTTCTATTGGCTTTGTGTTTCGTTTTTGTGAGCGAATAGCGAACTAACTCTCTTTAGCTGCACTCAGCTGTGCGATGCCCACACAACCTGCTGTGAATAAAGCTGTTTCATCCGGGATAGCGGAGCACGCAAACGAATGTCAAATCTAACAATCGGGTGGGGGGGGGTTATGTGGGGAAAAGCTACTTATTGCTTGACTTAGCTATCTGGATCCAAATGAATGTTAATTTCAGCTTTTATTTTAGGGCCGCGATATCTGTTGTCCTGATGGGAAATTAAAACCTCCCTATAAACAAATTTGGTTCCATCAGGGAAACATAGAGCACACAAAAGAGGTGACGTGATCATAATACTTCTGATACAAGTATTTAGGTTAAAGTCTTAAGACGCGTAAGAGATGCTAATTTAAAATTGAAAAAAAAAATATGGTTTTAAAATTGGGGGGGGGGGGGGGAGTGGCAAATCAATCTAGTTTATAACTGCGGCTGGTATCTCACTTTTGGGAACTACTTTGAAACAACTTTAAGACGGCTTAGAAACAAGTTTGAGACGAGTTGTTGAGACGTCGCGGAGACGTCTCCGAGACGTTTCATGATCGCGGATACTACTTTGAGACATTTCTCTGAAACTGCTTTGAAACAGTTTTGAAAACATCTCGGAGACTTCTCCTCGACAGAATAAAGACGGAATAACGTTATCCGTCGCGAAAAATCGATTCCTTTGCGAAGACGTCTCCGCTATTTTGTAAACAAATTTGAAAATTGTCGTGGAGATAATCTCGGAGACTTTTCCTCGACGAATAAAGACGGAATAAACTTTTTATCCGTCTCGAAGAAACGATTCCGTTGCGAAGACGTCTCCGCTATATCACCCTTCACTTCGACAAAAGTTCCGTAAGAATTTACACAAAATTAAACTTTTTAAACTTTAATGTGTGTGTAGTTTTTAAGATTTGTTTTATTTGTTTTTCATATTTTCATATTTATATACCCTTTTTAATTTATTTTGTCTTTCAGCCTTTGGCTACTATTTTGAATATATTTCAATAAAGACAAATCCTCACACCCAAATCAATTGACGTTATCAATTTAAGTTTAATTTTGCAAACTCGATCGGAACAACATACCGATACAAATAGCGATGCCATAATAAAGAAAGATAATGGGCAAGAGAGAAACAAAGAGACAGAGAGAGAGAGAGAGAGAGAGAGAGAGAGGAGATAGTAAGGAGTATGAATACCCCCCCCCCTATTTTAAGTAAAGCGTCGACGGAGACACGGGACCCGCTTGAGTAACACATAATGTGGTGAGTGACCCCCCCCCCCCCCCCGGGCTTTTAACGTAAGCCCCATTTTTGACCAAAAATAGGCAATCCAAATCCTCACACCCAAATCAATTGGCGTTATCAATTTAAGTTTAATTTTGCAAACTCGATCGGAACAAATTGATAAACAGGTTATCTTTCTGTATGATCAATACCCGCTCAATCCGAAATAAAACATCTGAATTCAATGATTTTGTAATAGATCATGACTTGATATTGTTGGTATATGTGAGACATGGTTGCACCCAGAGATGATGCTGTGATTGCAGCCCTAAACCCAGTGGTTACATGTTCCATCATGTACCAAGGCTTGATAAAAGAGGTGGTGGAGTTGCTCTTCTTTATCGTAATAACCTTGATGTAAAAGCTGTTCATTCCTCACTTGAAATAAGTACATTTGAAATTACCGAAATCAGCATTGTACAAAATTCTGTATCTATGGATATGTGTGTCATCTATAGGCCTCCGGAGCGTCTTCCTCTCTCAAACAATTTGTAGATGATTTTTCTTGTCTCTTAGATTATCTTCTTTTTAAGAAGTCCAGTTTGTTAATTGCAGGGGACTTCAATATTCATGTAAATAATCCTACACCAAATACTAGGCTCTTCCTCGATACTCTTAGTGGTTATGACCTTGAACAACATATTCATGTCCCAACACATATACATGGTCATACTCTGGACTTGCTTATCACTCGTAAGTCAGATAGAAATAGTGTAATGGATTCACGGTTATAGATGTCTTTCAGACCATTCTGCCATTACTTGTAAACTAAATCTGTAAAACCTCCTGCAGAGAAGAGTCTGATATGCACACGAACATTAAGTCCATAAATCCTGAATCTTTCATGAAAGAATCACTGAACTGTCTTTTCTTGAAAATTGTTCACATAATGATGTTTCGAAATCTGTTGAAAGTTACAATTCCTTACTAAAAAAGTTCCTTGAGAAAGTATGCTCCTATGAAAGAGCGATGTGTTACAGTTCGACCAATACACAGTGGTACTGTAAGGAAATTGCAAATGAAAAACGTAAACGTAGAAAGTTGGAGCGTAAATGGCTCAAGTCAGGTCGAGAGTGTGACCGCGAAAAGTACGAAACCAACGGCAGTTAGTGCAGCTATGTGTCGAACTGCCAAAACGATACAACTCTATGCTAGTTGAAAACTGCACAAATACGAGACAACTTTTTCGAGTTGCTAATGTTCTATTAAATAGAAATCAGCAAACTCCTCTTCCTACCTCAACTGTTAATCTCGCAAATCTTTTAACGATTTCTTTGTAGAAAAATACAGAATGTTAGATCAACCCTTCTTAACATTGGAGGATTTGAAATAATGCCTATCACAGATAAGACACTGGATATTCTATCTCCAACAACACTTGATGAGATAACTTCAATCATAATGAGTTCACCTTCTAAGTCAGTGAACTTGATCCATTCCAACATCTCTTCTAAAACAATGCCTCCCTTCTATTGCACCATCAATTGCAAGTATAATAAACAAAAGTCTGGATTTAGGAATAGTTCCGACAGTATGAAAGTTGCCGCAGTGCGCCCCACCTTGAAGAAATCGAATCTGGACAGTGATAGTCTGCAGAACTATAGACCGATTTCTAATTTGTCATATCTTTCCAAACTCACAGAACGAGTGGCATTTTCACGCCTTCGTACATATCTCCTTGAACACAGTCTTATCGATAATTATCAGTCCGCTTACCGTCCACACTATAGTGTGGAAACCTTGCTGATAATTGTAGATAGTATACTTTCGGAAATGGACAAAGGAAATATTACACTTTTGGTATTGCTCGATATGTCTAGTGCCTTCGACACCTAGACCACAAAATTCTTGTAAAAAGACTACAATCTCTAGGGGTCTCAGGCACTGCCTTGCAGTGGTTCTCATCATACATAGATAACAGAATTCAGTACATCTCGGTAAATAACTCTAAATCTGACCCAACTCCTCTTTCCTATGGTGTTCCACAAGGCTCTGTTGGTGGTCCGCTCCTATTCTCTTTATCTTCAGCCAATTAATACGATAATAAAAGAACATGATATAAAATACCACTGCTATGCTGATGACATCCAACTTTTTGTGTCTGTACCTCCATCAACAGATGCAATAGCTGATGCGATGAGAAATGTAGAAGCTTGTATCAGTAACATGAAAAACTGGATGGATACTAATAGTCTAAAAATCAATGAAACAAAACTGAGTTCATTATTCTTGGCTCTAAGAATTCTCTCATTAAAGCTAATCATAATCAGTTAGAGTTACACGTCGGTGATAAAGTCGTAAAACCTGCCTCGAGTGTTCGTAATCTTGGTGTGATTTTCAATAATAATATGTCATTTATCGAACATGTGTCTAGCATATCAAAGTCAGTGAGATATCAGTTGCGTAACCTTGGATTTATTCGCAAATCATTGACTCAGAAGGCATGCGAACAATTAGTCCATGCACTGATTTCATCTCTCTCT
>CALNVZ010003434.1:31503596-31517670 GCA_940671915.1 Paracentrotus lividus | reverse complement strand
AGTTGGTAAAAAAGCAGTTTTTCGGCGAGTGTTTTTTCGGTCATAATTTTTTTTCCGACATACAAGCGCACGTCCACGCTCATTTCCCCTCTCCGTTTAGCTCCGCCCTTAGCAACGCATGGCTTTGTTTGTTGGACGTTCACGGTCTGTGTTGTGTGATTTCTATTGGCTTTGTGTTTCGTTTTTGTGAGCGAATAGCGAACTAAACTCTCTTTAGCTGCACTCAGCTGTGCGATGCCACACAACCTGCTGTGATAAAGCTGTTTCATCCGGGATAGCGGAGCACGCAAACGAATGTCAAATCTAACAATCGGGTGGGGGGGGGGTTATGTGGGGAAAAGCTACTTATTGCTTGACTAGCTATCTGGATCCAAATGAATGTTAATTTCAGCATTTTATTTTAGGGGCCGCGAATCTGTTGTCCTGATGGGAAATTAAAACCTCCTATAAACAAATTGGTTCCATCAGGGAAACATAGAGCACACAAAAGAGGTGACGTGATCATAATACTTCTGATACAAGTATTTAGGTTAAAGTCTTAAGACGCGTAAGAGATGCTAATTTAAATTGAAAAAAAAAATATGGTTTTAAATTGGGGGGGGGGGGGGGGGGAGTGGCAAATCAATCTAGTTTATAACTGCGGCTGGTATCTCACTTTTGGGAACTACTTTGAAACAACTTTAAGACGGCTTAGAAACAAGTTTGAGACGAGTTGTTGAGACGTCGCGGAGACGTCTCCGAGACGTTTCATGATCGCGGATACTACTTTGAGACATTTCTCTGAAACTGCTTTGAAACAGATTTTGAAAACATCTCGGAGACTTCTCCTCGACAGAATAAAGACGGAATAACGTTATCCGTCGCGAAAAATCGATTCCTTGCGAAGACGTCTCCGCTATTTTGTAAACAAATTTTGAAAATTGTCGTGGAGATAATCTCGGAGACTTTTCCTCGACGGAATAAAGACGGAATAAACTTTTTATCCGTCTCGAAGAAACGATTCCGTTGCGAAGACGTCTCCGCTATATCACCCTTCACTTCGACAAAAGTTCCGTAAGAATTTACACAAAATTAAACTTTTTAAACTTTAATGTTGTGTAGTTTTTAAGATTTGTTTTATTTGTTTTTCATATTTTCATATTTATATACCCTTTTTAATTTATTTTGTCTTTCAGCCTTTGGCTACTATTTTGAATATTATATCAATAAAGACAAATCCTCACACCCAAATCAATTGACGTTATCAATTAAGTTTAATTTTGCAAACTCGATCGAACAAACTACCGATACAAATAGCGATGCCATAATAAAGAAAGATAATGGCAAGAGAAAACAAAGAGACAGAGAGAGAGAGAGAGAGAGAGAGAGAGAGGAGATAGTAAGGAGTATGAATACCCCCCCCCCTATTTTAAGTAAAGCGTCGACGGAGACACGGGACCCGCTTGAGTAACACATAATGTGGTGAGTGACCCCCCCCCCCCCCCGGGCTTTTAACGTAAGCCCCATTTTTGACCAAAAAATAGGCAATCCAAATCCTCACACCCAAATCAATGGCGTTATCAATTTAAGTTTAATTTTGCAAACTCGATCGGAACAAATTGATAAACAGGTTATCTTTCTGTATGATCAATACCGCTCAATCCGAAATAAAACATCTGAATTCAATGATTTTGTAATAGATCATGACTTTGATATTGTTGGTATATGTGAGACATGGTTGCACCCAAAGATGATGCTGTGATTGCAGCCCTAAACCCAGGTGGTTACATGTTCCATCATGTACCAAGGCTTGATAAAAGAGGTGGTGGAGTTGCTCTTCTTTATCGTAATAACCTTGATGTAAAAGCTGTTCATTCCTCACTTGAAATAAGTACATTTGAAATTACCGAAATCAGCATTGTACAAAATTCTGTATCTATGGATATGTGTGTCATCTATAGGCCTCCGGGAGCGTCTTCCTCTCTCAAACAATTTGTAGATGATTTTTCTTGTCTCTTAGATTATCTTCTTTTTAAGAAGTCCAGTTTGTTAATTGCAGGGGACTTCAATATTCATGTAAATAATCCTACACCAAATACTAGGCTCTTCCTCGATACTCTTAGTGGTTATGACCTTGAACAACATATTCATGTCCCAACACATATACATGGTCATACTCTGGACTTGCTTATCACTCGTAAGTCAGATAGAAATAGTGTAATGGATGTCACGGTTATAGATGGTCTTTCAGACCATTCTGCCATTACTTGTAAACTAAATCTTGTAAAACCTCCTGCAGAGAAGAGTCTGATATGCACACGAAACATTAAGTCCATAAATCCTGAATCTTTCATGAAAAGAATCACTGAACTGTCTTTCTTGAAAATTGTTCACATAATGATGTTTCGAAATCTGTTGAAAGTTACAATTCCTTACTAAAAAATGTCCTTGAAGAGTATGCTCCTATGAAAGAGCGATGTGTTACAGTTCGACCCAATACACAGTGGTACTGTAAGGAAATTGCAAATGAAAAACGTAAACGTAGAAAGTTGGAGCGTAAATGGCTCAAGTCAGGTCGAGAGTGTGACGCGAAAAGTACGAAACCAACGGCAGTTAGTGCAGCTATGTGTCGAACTGCCAAAACAGCATACAACTCTATGCTAGTTGAAAACTGCACAAATACGAGACAACTTTTTCGAGTTGCTAATGTTCTATTAAATAGAAATCAGCAAACTCCTCTTCCTACCTCAACTGTTAATCTCGCAAATCGTTTTAACGATTTCTTTGAGAAAAAATACAGAATGTTAGATCAACCCTTCTTAACATTGGAGGATTTGAAATAATGCCTATCACAGATAAGACACTGGATATTCTATCTCCAACAACACTTGATGAGATAACTTCAATCATAATGAGTTCACCTTCTAAGTCAAGTGAACTGATCCCATTCCAACATCTCTTCTAAAACAATGCCTCCCTTCTATTGCACCATCAATTGCAAGTATAAACAAAAGTCTGGATTTAGGAATAGTTCCCGACAGTATGAAAGTTGCCGCAGTGCGCCCCACCTTGAAGAAATCGAATCTGGACAGTGATAGTGCTGCAGAACTATAGACCGATTTCTAATTTGTCATATCTTTCCAAACTCACAGAACGAGTGCATTTTCACGCCTTCGTACATATCTCCTTGAACACAGTCTTATCGATAATTATCAGTCCGCTTACCGTCCACACTATAGTGTGAAACCTTGCTGACTAATCTTGTAGATAGTATACTTTCGGAAATGGACAAAGGAAATATTACACTTTTGGTATTGCTCGATATGTCTAGTGCTTTCGACACCATAGACCACAAAATTCTTGTAAAAAGACTACAATCTCTAGGGGTCTCAGGCACTGCCTTGCAGTGGTTCTCATCATACATAGATAACAGAATTCAGTACATCTCGGTAAATAAAACTTAAATCTGACCCAACTCCTCTTTCCTATGGTGTTCCACAAGGCTCTGTTGGTGGTCCGCTCCTATTCTCTGTTTATCTTCAGCCAATTAATACGATAATAAAAGAACATGATATAAAATACCACTGCTATGCTGATGACATCCAACTTTTTGTGTCTGTACCTCCATCAACAGATGCAATAGCTGATGCGATGAGAAATGTAGAAGCTTGTATCAGTAACATGAAAAACTGGATGGATACTAATAGTCTAAAAATCAATGAAAACAAAACTGAGTTCATTATCTTGGCTCTAAGAATTCTCTCATTAAAGCTAATCATAATCAGTTAGAGTTACACGTCGGTGATAAAGTCGTAAAAACCTGCCTCGAGTGTTCGTAATTTGGTGTGATTTTCAATAATAATATGTCATTTATCGAACATGTGTCTAGCATATCAAAGTCAGTGAGATATCAGTTGCGTAACCTTGATTTATTGCAAATCATTGACTCAGAAGGCATGCGAACAATTAGTCCATGCACTGATTTCTTCACGTTTAGATTTTTGTAATTCTATTCTTTTTGGAATCACCAAAAGCAACAAAAGAGATTGCAATCTCTCCAAAATTCCAGTGCAAGGCTCCTTACCTTTACACCAAGGATGTCCTCTATTACACCTGTATTACGTTCTTTCACTGGCTACCTGTCCAGAAAAGAGTCCACTTTAAACTTGTGTTACTCGTCCACCGTGCCATCCATGGAATATCACCACAATACATTAAAGATACATTACACCCATATAATCCAACTCGAACCCTAAGATCAGGAAGTGATAATTTGTTGCAAATTCCACGTACACGACATTCATGGGAGACAATGCCTTTCGCATGCTGCAGCCAAACTATGGAATAAGCTTCCCTTATCACTTCGCTGTCTCAAAACACACTCTACCTTTAAAGATCGTCTTAAGTCGTATCTGTTCGATATGTAACCCCTCATTATTTATATATAACTTTATCTGCATAATATGTGTATATGAGTTATATATATATGTATATGTATGCATACATATATGTATGTATGTATATATATGTGTGTATAATCTAGGCTTCAGATCTTTCTTGTTATCGCCTTTTGGTCTGATTGGCTAACCATCTGGGGCGTGGTGGCCTCAAGTGCTATACTAGAGCTCCTGTGAATGATGTGCTAACCGGGCTTGTCCTTAAATTGTTGGTGAACGGAGCAGCAAGCAAGAGGCCACCAGGCCCCACCTGGCGAGGCTGAGAATGCCTACTGGTGATGCAAACTATATGAAATGTGATCTTGGTTTTATTTGTAAGTATTTTTAATATTGATTCGTAACATACATTCCTCAAGAGAACTGTTGCTGAGCTAGCGCCATGAGCGTCCCGGACGGTGTGTGCGCTCTATAAGTTTTCACTATTATTATTATTATTAAATTACCGATCCAAATAGCAATGCCATAAGAAAGAAAGAGAATGGGCAAGAGAAAACAGATAATAGGAAGAGAGAGAGAGAGAGAGGAGAGAGAAAGAGAGAGAGAGAAAGATAGCTTTCAAAAGATAAAGTGTTCCATGAGTCTCGCGAGACGTCTCCGCAAAAAGAATAGAAGTTTTGTTTCCGCGAGAGAATAAATAGTATTAGAGACGTCTCCTGAATTACGGAGACGGATTTCTCTTCATAAATTGCCGCTGAAGCGTCTCGGAGACGTCTCTAATACTATTTATCCGTCGCGGAGACGAAATTTGTATTCTGTCGCGGAGACGTCTCCGCGAGGTGAGATAGCACCCATAGCTACTAGCAAATTCTGCAGTTTATTTTACAAAGTAATGTGTTTAAAAGTAGCGTTTTACTAAACAGACGAAACAAAATACGATTTACTCTTAAAATAATTCATTTCTAAAAATTATTAATATCTTCTTATTACTGGTAACAAGTTTTGATCAATAAAAGACGAGATCGAGCAAATCATTTACGTTTTTATTTCATTGTCTTAAGCTAACCTAGCCACTCATAAAACGTGATCAGAGAAATTCTAAATACATTCGTGAGGTGCAAATAATTTATTAAAACATTTTGGAGGCTTATCTCTATCATATACTTATTCAAAGAATATAAACAAAATGCATAAGCCCCTGTACAAGAATAATTTAGTCTATAGACCATTATTATGTTTAAAATTTCCAACAGAGTTCAGATCAAAATGACTCGCTTTATTATGAGTAAGAGTACGCGATTGACATTCAAAGAACGCACGCAAACATCGGAATAAAACCCCAAAAAAGGTTTTAAAATAGTTTTGTTTCTAACTAATTAGCGCCAGGATTGGTAAACACTTTTCTTAAAAGAGCGGACTTTTTCTTAAACAATTAGAAAGAGCATGACGTTTTCATTTATTTGACGAAGATATAAAACAACTAACCAAATTCAGCTTCTTTTTTTTTGAGAAGATTGAACATCGCCGTTATCATGCGTGACGGACGAGTATTGTTCTCTGTATACCTGAATGCCAGTGCAGCCTCCTCATTGGTCAATCGTTTCACCTTTGTAACAAGTGGTTGCTAGGGCATTTCGGTGAGTACAGCGGTGACAGAGTGTTCTTACTTTTCTGGCGCGGGGTACAAAGGAAGTCAAACTTCGCAGACGTTTTTCTCTTGATTTTGATTTCCAAGAACACAATTCTCCTCGCGTTCAGAGGCTAATATCTCCACTTCTATTTACTCTTTACAGTCGGGTTATATATCAAATTCAAGGCAATGAATCAGGGATCAATAATATCAAATAAAATGGATTTCAAAAATTGCGAATAGTCTCTCCTTTCGACGTGACGCATCACATATATATGATGGGGGGGGGGGGGTATGCATATAAAAAGCTCATATTCATCTTTAATATGACACCAAAAAGTTTGAAAATAAATCATGTTTGTGTGAGCAATGCCAACTTTTGTACAGGTCACAAAAATGACATTGTGCAGGAATGCACTATCCATTTCTGTTGGTTTGGAATTAAGCAAATTTGTCAGAATATAAACCTTTCCCCCAGTACCATATATTCTTTTATGAGGCAGATATTTAAAAAATGTTAATTTTTTTGTTGTGACATACTACAGTACCAGTACTTACCCTTCTCTTGTAAAAACTCAGAACCACAGAATGCTTCAAAGTAAATCTTGGATAGAGATATTGCAGATCTTGGTGACAGAATCTTATCCACAACCATCAAGAAATGATCTTCAGGTACGATTGAACTAGGTTCTTGAGACAAGCTAAAGAGACGTTCAATCAGGGGACGGCTATAATGTGGAAAGTATTCCTAAGTGAAAATAGAACAAGATGATTAAAACATTTTGGTTAATGGTTAAGGCAGGAGCTCTAAAAGATATTCAAGGGTACGCTAATGACAATATATATGCCTAGTCTATTCAACCTTATTGAATGACATATTTTGAACCATGGTAGGGGGGGGGGGAGAACTTCAAAATAAATAATACTTTAAAGGAAACAGAACCTCAAGAATAACTGACTATTCTGAGAGATTTATTGTTCAATTGTCGATTAACCTACAAAGATCCCCAATCTCAATATATGATAGAGAAATAACAGTAGATATTCCATGAATATTATGATTCATCCAGTAGAATTGACAATATTAGTCCGTTATGAATCTTTTACTGGAAATAAAGAGAATTGTAAATATAAACTTACAATTTTCTGAACTCGCAACGTTTCACCAGCTGCTGCTGGCTTCATCAGGCGAATGAGACTCCAAAACGTCTTTCCAAGCGACTTGGTACCAAAATCAGTCTACCGTATCGTCACTTGGTTCACCAGGGGTGGGAATATTACTCACGGGAGAGATTTTGGTACCAAGTCGCTTGGAAAGACGTTTTGGAGTCTCATTCGCCTGATGAAGCCAGCAGCAGCTGGTGAAACGTTGCGAGTTCAGAAAATTGTAAGTTTATATTTACAATTTCTCTTTATTTCCAGTAAAAGATTCATAACGGACTAAAACAGTAGATATTCTTAGCATAACATACAATTTATCAGCATGACCTATTTTCTCAACAATTATGACAAACCAGGTGATGTTGTACATGAATCAGGCACCAAGCTTAAGTTGGAAAGGCAATTAAAATTTAAATTTAGTACCAAAATCTTCACTTTATAGTGATGACATTTGAATCAAAGCTCAAAAGTCAAAAATTATATCTGACAAAAATACATTTTAACTGGTGAACTATTTATTCATCAAAAATTATGACAACAAATTACCTATTTCAAAAATGAAAAACCATTTCCCAGAAAAGCAACAAATTATGTATACAGGTTGAGTACTGACAGCTCTATAGATGTATAAATACAGGATATCACAGAATTGTCATTTTGCATTTGACAAAGTATGCATCCTACATACTCTATTGGAACTTTCTCAAGCTTTCAGTAAATTCACTGATCAATTGTTTTCTACTTGCATAGCATATTCAACAGTAAATTGATCTAGAATCCAGTGCTTTGTCCACACACCATCTCACTTTGCGATACTTCACCTCATCTTCCCTAGCATACAGCTTCCCCTAAAGAGCTGCTAAAGTGTTTATCACATCAAGTATCAAGTTAATATATTTTTTTCAGTTAACATTCTAACAAATTTTATAATGGATAATATACAGAGCCACACAGCTGGATTTATTTCCTGCCGACATCCTTTTTGCAGCAATAAACAAGTTTCAGAAAGTAAAATTTACCTAGATACTATGTATAGAAATTGAATATTATCTTGGTATCCCCCTTCTAATTAAGCAAGAAAAATTATCAAAAAAGACAATGTCATAATAGTTGCTCGAGTTTCATGCTCCTCAAATATGTTCAAATATGCTGATAAATTTGTTCGTTTTTGTTTTTATAAAAGTTAAAGTTAATCTGTATCTGTATCATTTGGTCAGCAAAATGTCAGGTCCTGACATATCACGCTAACTTGTATCATACTTTCAATACTAATACTTTTAATAGTTGTAATACTTTTACTTACCATCAGCTGATTGGCAGATAGTGTTTGGCTGTTACATATTTTCTGCGCAAATCAGAGGGAGAAAGAAATATAGAATGTCATATCTAGTATTTAAAAAAAAAATCAATGAAAATTACCATAA
Source organism: Paracentrotus lividus (assembly GCA_940671915.1). Taxonomy (NCBI): domain Eukaryota; kingdom Metazoa; phylum Echinodermata; class Echinoidea; order Camarodonta; family Echinidae; genus Paracentrotus; species Paracentrotus lividus. The sequence continues at coordinate 31,509,082 of CALNVZ010003434.1, read as the reverse complement.
AAGCATAAATCCATAATTATAGGAACCTAAAAAAAAACTTTCAAGAAATATTCTAAGACTAGTCTAACGTTAGCACGTTAACTAAATACTAATAACTAAGTGACAAAAAAAAAAAAAAAAAAAGAAGTAAAAAACACCTTAAACCTTTTTTTATTTAATTAGCAGCGATTGTTAACATTGTGATTTAAGCCTGGAAAATAAAAATAATCATCTACATAGATATATTGCCATTATTATCAATTTTTAATTGACCACAATGTGCATAGGCCCCGGCCCAGGCTAGCCGGCTAGGTGTATTATATATGTGACATGGCAAGACTCCGACACTACACCAAAACAAACGGTATCGGACTGAACAAAAAAAAAGCAACCTTTTTATCTTCTACTAACCTGATAGAAGTTTATAGCTCGAACATTTACTTTTGATATTTGGTCAGGATTGTTTTCCTGGTCACTTTTACTACCCTGCGTACCCATTTTTGACAAGAAATAGTTTACATTAACGTGAAATGTAGAATATTCAGAAATCAATCATTCACAAAAACGGTGACATGGGCGCGGCCATCTTTTCTGGCCCATAATGCATTTCGATACTCCTTTGCCATTTCACATTTTGTCAAATTTTATATCCATTCCCTTTTCTAACAAATTTACAATGAACGGGAACTACACATGCAATGTTTTCTAAAGACTCATTTCCGTTAAAATAAATAATTTTTTTTATTCTGGTTAAAAGAAAATTATTGAAAATAACTTAATTTGTAATCTGTTCTATTTCTAAGAACTATATGATTTCGCGTAGAGATATCCAGCTGAGGTGAGAAAAGTACCATCAACAAGATGGGCGATCTTCGCGATTGAGAAATTTAGAAGTTAATTTTTATCACTAAATGTCTTGTATATATCTGTCAACATGGGTTGCTGTAAAGGGAAATGTAAACTTTCAACAAGATATATTCCTGTGACTATTGCTTACATCCTTGTCATTGGTACATCTGGTCTATTTTTCGCGTTTCCGTGAGTATTTACAATCTGATTTATATTATAATCGGCGACCGATCTGAGTGCTGTGCGAGTTGCTAAACGTTATTCAGTGCAGTGAGGTTGAAGCAGAGAGTTGTGTGTTATGTTGTGTGTGTGTGTATACTGTCACTGAGTCGGTGATTCATTGAACGATTGATCTTGACTTGTGCCTTTTTGCAATCATGGAAAAATAAAAGTATGGAGTAAACTTAGTAACTTAAATTGTTAAGATAATATAAATCTATAAATAAAGGCAACCGCGCAAAGAAGAAGCTCGATCTGGGGAGCATTTCATCAAAGGACTTGTCGGACATTTTATCCGACAAACTGTTATAAGCTACTGAAATGCTTGCATCTGATTGGCTGAGAGCAAATTTGTCGGATAAAACGTCCGACAAGTCCTTTGACGAAATGCCCCCCTGATGTCGACTGGCCTGGCTCAGGACTGGTCTATAAAAAATCAAATCCATGGGCATGGCAATCTCTTTTGGCAATTTGAGTTTTGATCCAGTCGAAGTCGGGGAGATCATTTGACATGTCATTCGAGGGTCCTACCAACTGGCCTCTGACAGTCAAATTGTAAGATGTGCGGTGAACTTAGGCCTGAGACTCGTAAGTGTAACTTAGATGGTAGCCAATGAATGGAGGGCATTTTTTTTTAAATTGAAAACAATGCAGGTCAACGTTAGGTCTAGCCCCGGGACGCTGCCACAAAGTGGCAGCGTCCTGAAAGAAACTCTTCAAAATTTTTAAAGTGCGATTTGGAATGGTTAAAAATACCACTAAGAATCGGTAAAATATAGCAAAAATATAATTCATATAAATTATAATGTCACTTACCTAAACAGACTAGATGCAAATCAGATATTCCTAAAAAAATTGTGTGCACTTGAAGAAATCTTGTATTTTCCAGTCCATTTCAGAGTCTCCTCCGATCTCTGTCAAAATACTAGCTTGTAGAGTATATAGCTGCTGCCGATGTCGCGCATGCGTGTTGCAAACTAATCACCGCGAATGTGACTCATTTAACTACTCTGTAACAGCAATTCTGATGACATTTTTTTGCTTTATGATCATTAAAAAAAAGGAGGATAGACATCCGGCTAGTATTGTAAGTACATAAACTAATAAATAAAATAAGTTTGTCCATCTTTTATTCCATAATTTTGACATTCTTGTCTGGAAAAGGGAAGGCACCTCATGTTTTGATGCTAATAACTCGCAGACCGTACACTTCGTGTACGGGCTGCCGCAGTAACGTTAGGTCTAATGTTATAAAAGTGAACAAAATAAAAAGTAATAATTAATTGATGACCCATCTATAGCTCTTATGTTCACCCCCAATTTTATTAGAATATATTTTTATTATTATGTCTTTAGACAAAATGAGGATTTATGACGATATTTACCAGAAGGTTTACTGTTGAGAAAACATTCTGTTGACCTGTATTATTGATCTGACTGGAACTGCACCTCGCTTTACATTTGAACAGCGGGTACAGACGAAACTGGTTTGCAAATCGAACTGATCGATCTCCAATATACTCCACATGGCCATGCGTTTTGAGTTGGGCCCCTAAAAAGGTGGAGTTGTGACATCTGCTCCTCAAATATGATTTTGTTAATTGATTTACTTAAAACTATACAAGCTATATAGCTGAATTTGGTCTTAAATTAAAGCTCTCATGTAGGGCAACAAAATACATGTTGTTGAAAAATGTTAATAATTTCATCATTGTCTGTTAATTAACAGTTAATTAACGAGAGTCAGGGTGGAGGAGGAGTCGGCGCAGGAGGAGTCGGCGAGCAAATTTGGCAATGTGCTGAATGAGTTAAATCAAGTGCACGAAAGGATGTCTTTGGATTGAAATCATAAACCCTGTTGAATTAATCAATGTAGCTTGATTTTGATAGTTTATATGTTAGTTGAGGAATTTTAATTACATTAATTACAGCAATTGGTCATGCTCTATGAGTTCAACAGGCCTGCAAAAAGTTGTAATTTTGACATCTGCTCCTGAAATAGATGTTGTTTAGACAAAACTCAATGCATAGATACAGGTAAATGTATAAAGCTGATTTTGGACTTAAATCAAAGCTATCATGTAGGGCAAAAAAAATTCATGCATTCAGTTATGTAAGATATTTATGTTCTCTTCATTAATTGTTAGAGATCAGGGGTGGAGGGAGTCGGCCGCAGAAAATTTAGCTCATGTGGTGCATGATTAAATCAAGTTCATAGCATGGTAACATGTATATATTCAATTGAAATGCTTACAACCTGGTGAATACTTAATAGCTTACATCCATAATTTAAGTAATTATAACAGATTAATGTTTTACATGTAGTACATTGTGATTGTACTATATAAATGACAATTCTTTACAGCTATACAGGGCTTTTATGCAACATTATGGTTAATTATATTTACCAAGACAAAAGGACTTTCACATGTCATGTACTACTTGCTACTTCTATCTGCCATAGCAACATATATGGGATCCCTCATTACATGTCTAGTATCTTAAACAGCGAGTTACATACTTAGAACGCAGCAACAAGGTATATTTTCTTTAAAATTTAAATTTTCCAGCCTGGAGCCAAATGCGGTAAACTCTCCAGGTTTAGAAAGTTATACATGGTTGAAAGTCTAAATAGTATGATTTCAAATCTGTAGAAAAATTGTTTGTAGGTAAGTAGTATTTTTTTTGCAATTTTTCCAAAGCCATAGTTTGTTCATAATTTTCATTTTTAAGATTCATAACCTTTAAAGGCGCCCACCTATGTTAATTTTAGGTGGCATTTCTGAACTCCTCAGACATTCAGCTTCCAGAAATGAATGTATAGTTTTGTACGGTCATATAAATTTTGAAAAAAGGAGTTACAACCACTTTCATTGGGAATAATGCGTCTAAATTAGTACAAATAAATTTTAGTGTGTACACGAACACGGGCCCAACTTAAAACGCATGCCACTATAACTACTATGTATGGTCAAGTACATTTGTAATCCTTAATATCTTAAAGCACTTCCGGTGAACCTCAGGTTTAACACCATTTAAGATTTACTTGCGATATACAGTGCGTCCCAAAAAGAATTATACACTTTAGACAAGACTACTAAATTAAAAATAAAGGATTCTTGGGGAAAAGGTTTAGATGTATATAAAGCTCATATCCTCAACTATCATTATGACACAAAAAAAAAAAATCCGAAAATAACGCATTCTTCAGTGAGCAATGCCCACATTTATGAAGGACACAAAAAATAGCCTGTGCAGAAATTCGCTAAATATTCATTTATCACCTGGGTATGGCATGCCAGGAAGGATTCAAAGAAATAAAGGAATGAATCACCTAACTGAGTGAAAGATATCAAAAGTCAGAAATAAACAATTGATATTATGCAAAATGTAGCTTTTCACCGTTTTGTTTTCATATCCTTGATTTTTGCTCTGACTTCAGTTTATTTTTGTCTTTGTTTGTTCACTCAATAAAATAACCCCCTAAGATATGTAGGTGCTTGCGGTTTTGTGTGACAAGAACATGAAGCGCATACCGATTATTTAAATCATTTTGTATTTCCCAGTTGTCTGTACGGTTGTCATTTCAGCTGTTTAATAGACCAAGTGGATATACAAGTAAACCCCAATTGTGAGCTTTCAATTTATTTTTATGATTTTAAGGTAGAATTTATGTTGGAAAGATTCACTGCAAATAATTGCTCTTCAAATGCCCTCATAGTCATACTACATGTATGACAAAAATGACTGAAATGTGCTGACCGAACATTTGTGTATAGTTCCATATTTCTGTGTGCAGTTCATGTGACTCTTTGCAGAATCAAGTTGATTTCTTATTGATATGGTAATTTTAAAACATGCAGCATGCAAGAATTTTTAATAGAATTGTATAGCCTTTCCAATCATTTTGAGAGAGTTTCTTCCACATAAATATTATTACCAGAACTTCAGTTTATCTTTAAGTGCAGGAATTCTCAAATTCTCTCTTTGGATACAGTAAACACTTTTTTTAAGCACTGATATCTTTCATTATCCTTGATGATTTGTAAAAAAAAGGGGGGGGGGGAAAGAAAAAAAAAGTAGAATGGGTTTAGTTTATTTGGAATGCTAGAAACAAAACTGTCCTGTAATAGAGGGGAGTTAGATGCTACCCACAGATCTGTCACTTGAAGTGTATATTTATTGTACAGTGTAAAAACATTAACAATAACAATATGTTACTTGTCATCTCATGTTTTGAAAGCATCTGGAGGGGTGGGTTTCTGAAGTTGCTAACAATTATTTATAATTACATCAAGTACAGAGTACCAGTATTCTGTTGTGTAATTCTTCAACTGGAAAATTAGATATTCCTTTTATTGGCCAATTTGATAATGCATGTAGAGTCTGGTTTGCATTGTCATATTTGAATCTACTACAATTTTCCTTTCATTTGAATG
>CALNVZ010003434.1:31453254-31496588 GCA_940671915.1 Paracentrotus lividus | reverse complement strand
GTGGATCCCTCCTAGATCACACAATCCTATTTCTTCCAAAGCCTAGATCTTTGCATGAGCTCACATCTTTATTTTAATCTGGATGACAGTCATCAAGCGTAATCATCCCAACGACTGAGATGTAATGCGTTGACTTCATGCCTGCCCTTACCACCATTGTCCAGCACAGGAGATATCCCCTTGACTAATTCCTCACCCCGCTGTGGCAGATGCTATTTAGAAAGTCCAGCCACGGCTCAGCTGAGGATCATGATGGGGGCAAAAAGGAAGGCGACCGTTGAAAACCTGTGAAGCCACAAGATTCTGATTGAAGGGGGGAGATAAAGGAGGTGTGCTTGAAGTGCAGCAGTCACAAAGGCTCATTAGCTTATCACTTTACAGGGTTTCTTACATACGTCTAGAATGGAACAGCCAGAAGGATGTTTAAACTTGTACCCAATGAACAATTGCTTTCCTAGTATAGAGTTAACACCCTTTTAAAGGTGCCTTTAACTGCAAGGTGGAAAAGATACTGCTATATTTTACAAAAAGACAGCTCATGTACTTTGGCGGGGATTGGAATAAATTTAAATTTTTACCGACAATATTGATCATTGACAGAATTTCGAGATCCATGTTACGTATACAAAATTGGACATGCAGACAAGGAATTCCTAGTATAAACACCCCAACTACCAATGACATAAAAAGTAATAGAGCTACATGTATTTCTTCCCCCACCCCGCCCCCCCCCCCCCATTCTCCTCTTCCTGTCTCTTTTCTCTCCTATTTGATTCTATGTTATCTGACGTGTGATCAATAGAACGCCATATCTATTCAATCCTAAGGACATACAATGCGTCCCATTGTACCTTGTATTACAACTTGTACATGCCTAGTAAGCCCTTTCTTTTCCTTCTTGCCCAGAGCAACTGGCACCAGAGAACAAGGATTGCAGTCTTTCGAAGAGTGAGTTCCACTCAGGCATAGCATAGCCCAAGCTGCCCCATCGTCTTCCTTTTCTTTCATTACATCAAATTTACAAATGTCAGGAGTGGATTGATTCATGATTCAGGTATTTTCAATTTTTCATGGACCCTCAAGGCCCTGGCCTGAGCACGAAAGAGTGCATCCTGTCTACCTACACTGCTAATCACATCACAATCATATCCCTCACATCACCTGATCTACTCTACCCAAAGTAGTGTGCGTAGACACAATGTTAAGAAAACAATCCATACATCGTAAAACTGTAAGGGCGGAGAAGGGAACTCAACAATGATAAGGAAAAAAAAAAAAACACATCTGAAGTTTCTTGTATGGCATTAATTTTTTTTTGATTGCAATAAAAAAGTTCTTAAAACTTTTTTACAAATACGAAGATATTTTTTATTTTATTTTACAGGCTGAACTTGACACTGCAGAAAGCCCATACACATGGGCTTCATGTAATTTATTAAAATTTATTAAATTTACATGCTTGCAGGGGACCCAAGATGCTAACAAACAGTTATGTCCAGACCCCCTTGACAAGGACTCCAATATGAGAAGCCCCTGCTCTTTTTCTTGTTTGGACCCTTCTTTTCACCATAAAAAAGGAAACACAAGTAAGCGACTTAGTATGCAATTGCAATCTTCTTTATGTTCTCAAATTGTTTGAATTTTAACCAATTCATTTGGAATGACGACCAGTTATGTCAAACATCAGGAATGTGTGACAAGAAAGGAACCTAATTTTTTGATAAAGAGAGAGAGAGAGGCAGGGATGCGGCGCTGAGAGGTGCTAAATACAAGAGCTAGCAAAGAATACATTATATAAACAGTAATGGGAGGAAAGGGAGGCAGGAAGCGAATTTCTTAGTCAATGGATACTCTGGTAGCACTGTAGAAGGGCAAACCGTATCGGAGCAATATTGGCGAACCAATAAGCCGGTGGAAGTCAAGACCTTATCCATTGACACAGAAATTCTCCTGAAGTTCCAATTCTTCGTGACTAGGAATCGCACTATATCACCCAGATATTACAGTGAAACCCAGATCCATTTGAATATCTAATTGCTTCTCATTTCGGAATATACATTTTGGTCATTATATAAATCAACCCCCTTGTTTTCAAAATTTCATACCACATACCACCTTGTAATTTGTACCTGAAGAACTGAATTTGCTTTACTGCTCATTAAAGTCGAACACTATTATGTTTCTCTGGTCATGACACTTGACATTGGGACAGACACTGCTCTAAAAGTGTATTTGGAGGGAATAAAGGAGGGTTGATAACATTTTCACCCTTTTAACTCAGCCATTATTTTTGTTGCTGTGAGGTTTTGGAATCGCCAAGATGATAAGATAGTTGGCCCCAATTCAGCTTTGAGTTCACATACACTTGTACAAGAAATGCAATGTATATGTTGGCGCCAAAAACACAAAATAGTCTGGGGACCCAACATCAGTCCAAACTGTGAGTTTTCTATATTTTGGTCATCCTATCTATTTGACTATCTAGGCCATTTGCAGCGAGCAATCTTTTCTTGCTGGAGCTTCTCATCTATATAAGGATATCTCTTTCACCACGAAAAATATCATGAAAAAACTATAAACCAGGAAAGCTCACATACATAATTCTTCTTCATCTTTCCCACGCCATTCCCACCCTACACTACCATACTGTAGATTCCCCTTTAAGTTCCTCTGTAATACATGACAAATCAACATACTGTACATTAGTTAACAAATAAGAACAGATGGCCCATTATAGAATAAAAGAATACAAAAATAACAATACATGTACGTTTGCTACAGCTATAATGTGTAGGACTGAAATCTGATGTTTTGTTTAGAACCCCTAGGCCCCCCCCCAAAAGGTATTTGAGTTCGGCGACCAACTCAATTCTTAGAGGGTTTTGATTTTAATAAAAAAACTGTGTCAACTAATACTCGGGATGGCACACTCTTTCTGCAGGCCAAGCCAGTTTCCTGTGCTTTTTCGAAACATCACCGTAATGATTATACACAATATTACTAATTTGTAGAGGTTTTTAAGGACAGAAAAGAGAAATCTTGAACGCACGGGAATAATAGTTTAAAATAAAAACAACATACAAATATCGAAAGGTCCCCTTACCCTCCCAACCCTTTCTTCTATCTGATGACATGCTAATTACTAATGGCTGTTGAGATTCTTACCCCAAAGATAGGCTGACATTTCTGTGGGTGAGGATTACAGTGCTTTCTGTGACCTCAAAAAGTTGCTTTTTCATGAAATCACAGGCCGAGAGACTAGAGTGCACTTTTTGGCTGGCACACGATGGATATGGTCTGGATTCCCTCGGGACCTTTTCACCATGGAACAACATTGACATCAGTACTCTCCAGCCATAGATCATGTACACTGATTACACACTGGCATTCCACTCAGGCACACACTGTAGGCAACGGGTTCATTAGGATAGATGTAGCATGAGGGATTCCTTGGTGTGTTGGGCGATTACTGCAGCGGGGCGGGGTCGGGGGGAGGCAGGTGCATTGGGGAGATTGTCAGGAACAATGCAACCGGCATAAAAACACATAATTTCATTGTTAATGGCGGGCGGGATCTTGAATCATCCCCCCTCGGCCCGACTACACACTACAAAGGTTGCGTCCAGCTTTGAGCTGGTAGGGCAGGGGATTAGCAACATTATCATTAGGTTATTACAGCACATTAATTGTAGATCCATGTTGCTGCTGATTAGACCTAACATTGCATTCATGAAGGTGACAAGGCATACAATGAACCCACTGTGGTTGATACATTTTGTACATGGGAATAGGGTTAATGAGTTTTCTGGGGAAAAATATGTACGGGAAAAAAAATAATTGCTCACTGTTTATTTCCTCTTTATTTGCTACACTGCAAGCATACTTTTTACCTACCTGTAGAACCGGAACTGCGGTTAAAACAAATGTTTTCTATGCTTGATGAACTTTCATTATGTATAAGCAACTGAGAGAGAATATTTTTCACGTAGATTGGGGTTCGATCGACAATGTGAAGACTAGAGTCGAATGAAATTGAACGTTAGTAAATTACTTGTAGCGAGGTCAAATCATGGTCTGCATGAAGCCAATAGACACAGTTATTTTTGATATTCAGAAGCGAGGGGCCTACCTTGTAATGCGATGCACGGGCGAGATGGTTATAACTAAAGAAGTGAACAAGAAGTAGAAAAGTTATATTTACTGCTATTCCATTGAAGGATTAGGTTAATACATCTTTTTTTTTAGCATTCCTCCATTTAAAAAATGATCTGCAACGTATGCTGTTCATGCTTTTAATAATCCAATAATAAATAATATGATATTTAATATTGTATACATTGAATTGAGGACTAGATCATATGCAATAACAGTGTAGTGCATCCCTAGCTATAATCGGCCATCAGATGGTCCAAGGCTCATCGTTAGATTCACAAGCAGATGAAGCACAAAAACGTGCTGCAACTACTTATTATTTTTTCGTTGTGCCAATAGAAAAAAAGTGTTTTGCTTCAACTTTGAGGCTGGGCCAAATGGCAGCTTAGGGGATTGCCCCAGCTCTAACATTCACATGACCAGCCTGTTGGGGTCAAAGTCCTCGTAGGTAGAATCAATAATGTTAACTTTTGATGTGTGCTCATGTCAAACATCAGTCACTCACATGAATGTCACTTTGAAATATATTCTAATGCCTCATGATAGGACATACCCCAACTGCTCATCTTATTACCTGACATTTTCACTCTGTTTTTTTTACCCCATGTTATTTTCATAACTTTACATTCACCCTCTACATGTTTAGGCCCTAGGCCTAATTTCTTCAACTCTCTTCTATTTCTAAATTTCTTAACCCTCCGATAATTTCTATAATTTACCCTCCAATAACCCACTCATTTTGTTCAATCCACACCATTTCTTTTTCTTCAGCCCCACAACTCATTTTTTCTCCACTGGTTAACCCTCTAATTTCTCACCCACACCCACTTTTTCTTAACCCAATAATTTTGTAAACCCACACTCACCCTCTCAATTTTCTTAACCCTATGCCCATTACATGTACTTCATATTTCTTACCCAATCTCACCCTCTTAATTTCATATTCCACTGTCATACTCTTTGATTTCCTTTCAATAAACCCTCCTCCAACACAGAAGTTCCCTACATGTATGCCGTACATCTCTTCTCACTTTTCCCTTCTACATAATTTCCAATCCCTTCTCCCCTCTTGCCATTTAATCTCCCCTCTCTGCCTCCAGTCAAACTCAGACCACCAGACAGTCTGGTGAAGTTAATATTCATTTCTAAAATGGACCAAGCCAATGCTTCTGTAGGTGCGAAGTTCTCACACTTCAATGAACGTTCTCTGGCGTGAAAATAACACACTCGCAACCGGTCGCAGTTGGTCTTTGATTCTCGCTTACACCGAATACGTTTGGAAGAAAAACAAGTTGGTTTGGAGTGCCTGATATGCGAGCTTTAGTACCCACTATATTCTATTGAAGTTGATAAGCCTTTTTTGAATTGGAATATCCTACACATCAATTAATGCACTGTGTCTATCGATCCTCTATTATTATAACTACCTGGTACACTGTAGACAAGTGAAATCCTCGAAGCGGATCCAATCATACTATTTTGATTACTCATTTCAGGGAAATGACTTCATAGTTCATCGACTCTCATTGTGACATTCAACATAAATGATGATGAGTGTATTTTTTTATCTTTCTTCTTTTCACGAACAATGCTGAGGATAAATCGTTCAAACTGACGGTCACCGCCGTATTCATCAACAGTAACCCGCACACAAGGCACCCATTCTTACACCGCCCCTCTGCGAGCAGAAGATACAAAGATGCGATACCGATGGCTCATGCTCCCACCCGAGACAACCCTTGAATTGATAACGGAGGCGTTTTCCTGTCGCCTTCCCACAGCCCCAGGAAGGTGACTTTTGGCTCCAAAGGAGCATTGCGCTTCTGGGGTACAAAACTTTCATCTAATTATAAGGTTGCATACATTTTTAAATTTTTTTTCTTGAGGGTGCGCCTAGCTCGTAGACCTCACCAAGATAGCGGCGGGCGAGTGTAATCAGATGTTTCACCCCAGTGTATCTTTTAACATCTTACGTTTAAATAACATCACAAACTGATCTGCTGTTGTTCTCACACATAATTCATCACTTAAACCTAGCGACAACACATGTATTCTATTTTTAGTGAACACTACGGTCCACACTAAATTAAATTCTGGGCCAGATCATGAACAAATCATGCATACGTGACTATACACCGCCTTGACCCTCCCTCTCCACCCCGATTCATCTGACCACTTGGAATTAAACAATATCAAAAAGAACAATAAGCGACGATAATTACGCTTGGAATAACTGGGGAACTCTTCAAATGAATACAACATTATTTTAAAATATTTGACATAACTTATGAGCGTTACAACTTCATTGAAAATCTTGTGCCTTTGGAGAGTTTAAAAGAGTGACCGAATTTGCTAATTGGGCATATATTGGTCAATTCGGGGAAATTAAACAGAAGTATAAATTACAGACCTGTAGAAAACTTGTGACAATGGGAAAACTAATTGAAACTTCTTTGCATTTTATAACTTGTAAAATTTAATGCAGAAACCAGAGCACAAGAAGCTAGTTTAAGAGCTCCAGAGCACAAGCTACCGTGCACCGAGAAACTGATGAGGACAGTGCAGCGGGACTTCACCAGGGGACGCCTAAGTATGGTCGTCGACATCGAAACCGGAGAATGACTCTGAAAATGACAGAGAGAACAGTAAGACACAGCAAGAGGCATTCTCTGTTGACGAGTCCGGTTCAATAGCAACCAAGGAGCGTACCACGCGACGAGGACAGAGATGAGGTTGATACAAGCGGTATAAATATTTCGTAGATGTGCACTGCTACATGTACCTTTTTTTTCATAGTCTTTTGGTGTTTATGTTCCAAAGCTAGTGACTAAAATAACAAAACAAACCAAAAAAACAAGAACCATAAACATGTTAAATATGATTCAATATAATTCCATTTATCTTACACACATGGTCGGTAAAAAGCCCCCAAATATCTTGCCTGAAAAATACTGTGTAAGCCGATATTTCGGACAGCATATTTTTGCGATTTTGGGACTAGTTGGCCGGAAATTCGAGTGAGAGTAAAATTTGCGATGTTGCAGGGACAAGTCAATACGATAAATTAGACCTTTATTGAAGCTGGATATATTTTTCGCGCTTACTGGCCGACTCGCGAAATTTGCGAAAATAAAGTCACCACAAAATAACCACTTAGGCTATACACTATGAGGCAATTTATCAAAATCGTATTCCTTGCTTCTGAACAACTTGATCACAATATGTACATATATCACACTGTAGGTTGAAATTGTCTCTCTTTATATGCATGAATATAATCAAACTAAACAATTTACCACAACCTGCTTATGAACATTTGGCAACAATTGCGCTAAACAATGCTACATGTAGCCTACACCCGAAACACCAATCTAATACTACCCCTATACCCTGCTACATGGTGAAATAAAGACCACCCCAGCCACACTGAAACAGGTTGATAATCATATCTACACTAACTTTAAACCTATGTTTGACCTATAAACACTATAATGCGCCATCTTGGGAGTATTCTAGACTCCCATTTACAGTCATTACCAGGCGTTTCTTCTTCCTAAATAAACAGCTGCGTGCAAGACGATAGTCTGTGAAATCTTCATCCTCAGAGGTTATAGAAAGAATTAGCTTGTGGTTAGTGCTCTTTTTATAAATACTTCCTGAAGAAATTGGTTGAGAGATTTGATGGTTATAGGTAGTGATTGCTGTTAACACGATTCTCTCAAGTCTGATTGTAAGTTCAACGAAGAATTTAATGAAACAGTTTTAAGAGATTACTTTTGAAGTATTTATCTATGATGAGAGCGAATGAGCCAATTACCCAACACTCCATCCTATTTTATATCCCTTTTTCTTGTTTTACAATTATTCATTTGTCGCCCTTTGATTTTGTCTTTAGTTCTCCTCTCACCTTCCACCCCTGTTTCTACCAGTAATGTACATGCCTTTCTAGAAATGATTTAGAAGAATTTTTAAAGCATCTCTTCTCTCTCTTCTTGCCTTGAAACACATCACATCACCATTATTTCAGTGGTCTAAACATGACACTCATGGATTATCAACATGAGTGGCAATCTTCACCATGTGTGTATTGGCATTCCGACCCTCTAGCCAGGCTCTATTCTCCTTCCGTCCCCACACAACCAATCAAGCTGCACATGAGAGTGGCTCCCATTTTTTTTTTCCAAACAAGGCAAAATGACTGCTAGGATTATCAAAAAATGCTTATAATGAAATAACATAAAAAAAAAAAAAAAAAAAAAAAAAAAAAAAAAAAAAAAAAATGCATAGGCCCTACATATATGTAGCCTGTCGGCGTTTTTCAAAATAATCTTTGTCATAAATGTGTACAGCCTGCAAATAGAGGTTGAGTGAAATGACTAGGAAGGCTTACCAGGCTGGGTACATTACCCTATATCGCTCTATTTGCGCCTGAGCAGCCTCAAAGAATGTTCACAGCGTAGAGTACAGCCACGCAGTTAAAACCCTCCCAATACATGCATTAAAAAAGCATAACATAATATATTCGCAGGTTTTTATGATTGAAGCCTGCCGATTTCGCGCGAAAATTAATTTGTCAGGCTCCCGCAATTTTTGATTAATATTTCCACAATTACAGTATACATTTTGCTATCCAGAAGGCTGCACACCTAACATAATTGAGTGCTAATCCGACTGCAACCCCTCAAATTTAAATTTCTTTATCAATATTTTCTTCCTTACAAGAGCACTTTTTTTTTGCGGGGATGGGGAGGTATACAGATAAGAGATGGTTCTCAATACAAATTTTGTAGATTCCCTTTTTGTGCTGAAGGGCCATATGGGCCTGTTTAGCACTGCCCTAAGTTGAAGCCATATTCAATCATATATTTAGTAGGGGTAGGTATTCCGTCAGCTTCGATGTTTTCTCATGACCGGGGATGAATGGCGTTATAAATACCGTGTATTGACTAGCAAACCGTGCTAGTGCAGAAATCACACATCCCTCGGCGTCACCGAAAATAGACAATGAGAACTCTGTACAAGATCATCCCATTTATGAGATTCCACTTAATACTGCACTAGAGCTACATGCAAATGCATTTGACAGTACCAAAGAGTGCTAATGTAGGGGACATCTTCAGTCATGAAAATTAAAAACAAAAAAACTGGTCTTGAAAAGCATGAAAAGCATTTCCAAGATCAGCTCTATCAATTATGCTGTAGAAATCAACGGATCAAAGAGGATATTTAGTTTTAACAGGATTTTTGTTACATTCCATCAGGTCTTGTACCATTGTATTATGCGGAATTTATATTGATTTTTCCCCAATTGTCAATTCCTGCTGCAGTTCTCTTATTACACTGTAGCGTGTGTAATAGATACCACATGTTCTTTTAGGAACGTCATGTTTGTATTGTTCCCGAATACATGACCAATCCCAGATGAGATCCATGTTGAAACAGACCTCGAATAAACTAGCGTTTGATGGGTTGTCACAAAGACATGTCATCACAGACACCCAAAGCAGCACAGGTTCATCCACCCACATGCTGCTTGGCAGACCCAGGGTCACAAAGAACGTTACATGGAGCGCTATTATTGGCATCGTGGGCTTACTATTTATCGTGAGAGGGATATGTGAGAAGGAGAGGGGAAGTTTGAAATACCTAAGGGATGCATAGATGCTGCGGTCCTCTTCTCCATACAAGACAATTCTCAAAAACTACATTACTGTTCATACTATAAAAGTATTACAAAATATTTGGCCTGGAAATAGCGGATTGCGATACATGAACATTTCTGAAAGGATTTTTTTTTTCCCGGATTAATGTGTTCCCCTTTCTATCTTTCTATCATTTACCAATGGCTGGTCAGTCCTGTGTGTTGTGAGTCTGCTGACGGATTTCTCTCCTTTTCACCCTGTCTGCCATGATTCTTTGAACTCTATCTGTCTCTAACTTCTCTGCAATTTTCCTTTTATGTGTTCTTTACCTCTTTCTCTCTCACATGGAAGCCACTCTCTTCTGTATAACATGTAAGCTATCTCTCTCTTCCAATAGACCTTTCTTTATCTTATTTGTATTGATGTCTGCACTAATAATATAAATGCTTTTAGTCAGTCTACTTCATGCCATCAAATCCTCTCCATCTAGTCTCTGCCAGTCATTCATTGCCACAAGTCTCACAGTTGTTTTCACTATGAAACAGATGCGATGACAAAAGGTCAAGTTTAGGTCACCGTCATCCATCCCACAAAATATTACAAGCACCAGGGTCCCTCCTGTCTACACATTAGAGAGATAATGCAAAGTCTTCAACATGTACTACGTCTGTCTAAATCTTGCTAATTACATTCAGAGTGTTCATGTTTTAATTTATGTACCTTCTACATCTCGTTC
Organism: Paracentrotus lividus; assembly: GCA_940671915.1. Classification (NCBI taxonomy): domain Eukaryota; kingdom Metazoa; phylum Echinodermata; class Echinoidea; order Camarodonta; family Echinidae; genus Paracentrotus; species Paracentrotus lividus. The sequence goes on along the minus strand of CALNVZ010003434.1, from coordinate 31,486,058 downwards.
ATTGGCATTACAGCGACCACCCTTTTGTGACTCTGTGTTGTTCTTTATTAGGCGTTGTATTTTTTCTATAAAGCTTTTTATTTCCCTATTAAACTTTGAATTTCATAGCAAACATTACATTATTATGCATGTAAGTACATGGTTAATAACAGTCTACTCCTTGTATATAAAAAAGCACAGATACAAAAACATTTTGTGTTAATAATGAGTTAATTAATGAAAATTTTTTTTTGATGGGTTTGCCTTTTTTTTCTCATCACCAAAATCATGCCAATGCAAATTATCACCCTTTTATTAACAAATCCTGTCTTGAAATGTCACAAAAAATCATTTAAAACACTATATTACAATTACCATGGAAATTGAAATTGAATAATGAATGGGGTGTGTGTTTATTGCATATACAGTGTGTTCCTAAAAAAGAGGCGACCGAAGTTCAAAGGTCAGTCATCCAAAAGTATATGGTTTTATTCTTGTGATTTGTTACAGAATAATAAGTAACTCATCAAGCTTTAAATTTGAGACATTGCTGCACGTCTAAAATTTGTAATGGGCCAGAGTTTAGGGTCCTCTAAGGTATAGTACAAAACCCCTGTTTTTTCCCAAGTTTTTGGTTTTTGGGGTACGAAAACCAAAATTTTTTGTTAGTTTTTGGGTTTCATCGTTTTGGCCAGGTAATTTTTTTCACACAATAGGTTTCAATGAAATGGCAAATCTTCATTTTCCAAAGCGACCACTGCAATGAGATGGGTTCCACTATTATGGGCCTCTGGGAGTCGTTCGGGTGACGTCCGTGTGACGTCTCCTGCAGACTTCAGGGGCGTCGTGGGTAAACGAACCCCAAAAGTCGAAAAAATTGTCAATCCTGTTACCGGATTTCTTTAATCGCAGCCAAGTTACCGACAAAGTTCTGAGAAGCGTGGGATACTTTCGTCATATAGGGACGTCGCGGCAAACCCACCGAGACGTCACATAGACTTGCGCTTGCGTCTGCAAGAAGTCTACTAAAATATTGAAAATGTTTGACATTTGTTTGGTTTTTCTCCGAACTTCCTGGAGACTCAGGATCCGTCGCAGATGACCTCTTCCTGAGACTCCAGAGACTCCATAATAAGAACGCATCTTATTACCCAGTAGAGAAATCCCACTAGCAAAGAAGATGACATTTCATTGAAACTTGCTAAACGAGATCCAATGACACCAATTAAGAAAGGTCTGCTTTCATACCCGAAAACCACAAACTTGGGGAAAAAACGGTTTTGTACCCCCCTCAAAAGACCCTAACTCCCTGTGACCCCATTACACTGTTGGACGTCAGCCCAACTGTTTCAAATAAACTGATGATGTACTTAATATTTTAGAAAACGAATCACAAGAAATAAAACCATGTATACTTTTGGAATGACTGACCTTTGAAATTCCGGCTCCTCTTTCTGTTAGTAACACACTTGTATATCTGGAAACTAAATTTATAAGTTAAAATTGCGTTTGTAAACCTGCAATGATAATATAATTGAAAATAACTATGCGAAGACACAAAAATGTGACAGGTAGCACTGAAATGTTTTCATATTATTCTGGAACCAAAATTAAGCGTCAAAAGTGTAATATATCAGTCTCAAAATGTCTTTCGGTAAAGATAAGCTCTTTTAATTTGTCCTTATTGATTTTTTTATTTTTCTCTTATTTGCTGTTACTCCAGGTCAATTCCGAGGCTCCAGATTCTTCCCCAAGATGACAACTGGCGGAGAAAATACCACAAGCCCCATCACCGGCCACATCAGACAGATCACTGATGAAGACCTAGCCCGCCTGGGCAAAGAGCATGGATCAAGCATGGCTTTGACTAGACCCGCTACTTGGCATCGTCCTTTTGGGCGTACTGTCACATCGGTTTGTGTCTCCCGGGTGGCGTTCGTCGTGTACCATAGGTCTTATGGGGAAACCATTGACATGTGGCATTCACTGTATGGACTCTTATCCGCATGCGCATTTCAAGTTATCCTCTTGCATCGGTAGCTGGGCGCTGTTCTTCCGCCAAGCCCAAAGCAGACGATGCCGGCGAATCTACCTCTTTTCGCCTCATCCATGATTGACCGCTGATATTTGTTTTGCCTTTTGGCATACTGGCTCTTATTATTGTAATGCCGCGTGGTAATTCCTGGATAGAACCGAAACTATGCAGGGATTGTCTCATACGCTGGCGTCACTAGCTGATGCCCTCCTCTTCATGCATTATTAGCTTTTTTAATATTTTTGAGCTGCCCGACATCTCCAGCCCTGTATTATATGCTGAAAGTTGTCCGCTCCCAGGACGGGGAAGGATCGTTACATTACACGCAATAGCGTCAGCTGAGCATCCAACGCCACTGCTTCCACGTTCTGGGAAAAACTATTTATCGTGACTCAAATTACACATTCTTCACCTTCTTCGTGTGCCCAGACAAATCACCGTGGCACAGAAGCCAAGTAGCTTTTAAGTTTTATGATGATAGATGGCAATTGTTTGGTAAGAATTTAAAACGTCACTGGCATTCGCGAGCCATAAGACCACTCTGCACCACCCGGCGTGACCCAAAGCCGTTAATGAGAGGTTTATTGAAGAGCCAAGAGTATGACAGACGTTGTTCAAAAAAAGCGCAAGGCTAGGTTCGCTCGTGCTGCAAGAGAAGCTTTTACTCATATCAAGCGAGTCCAATGAAGACACACATCCAGGCAAACCATGCTATGGCATCCAACAGAAAGCGTCGCAGTCCATATTCCCATCGATAGCTCGCCACATTGCAGAGAAGTACACTGAGCGCATCACTCTAAGCAGCTAAGATCGGACGTATCTGGAAGCCGTTCATGGAATCATCTAGCGTCTGCATCAGCTACAATCTCGCCCCCACGGTCGTCCTGGAGACCTTCTTTGACCCACTCGTGGTCCAAAACATCCCTACAATCAGAGCACCAATCATAATCCTGTCCAGGGCTGGGAACTGGTTATCGGACCACCATCGTGAGATCGCCCTCTCAAGGAAGGCACCCCTTCAACTCAGCAAGGGCAGGTATTCCTGCTCAGGTCTTGTCAGATCGAGAAGATCGGGAGCACAGAATTACCACTCATAACTCACTACTTCGAAAACGCAAGAATACACGGGAAAGACGAGACAGGGTCTATTATCTATTGATACAAGAAGAGTAGAACCGCTTCGCGATCAATGCGCCCTGTATTATCATCACAAATCAGCATAGACCGTCATATCTGTCTGAATCTCCCATAGAGCCCATTGGAAGAGTACCGCAATTTGTATGGATAACCTTGCCATAGTTCTCGCACTCCTGTCTGCATATCCTCGTCTCAGCTAACGCACATCCTGGCAAAACTCAGTACACTTATATAGTTGCAATTCATTTTTGCTATTAAAAGAAGATATAATACATAGTATCATGTTGTTTTCCAATAGGGTAACAGGTCATGATGTTTCACCTTTTAAGCTCCCTGACGATGTGGTGAGTTACATACATAGTATTTATGGTTACATGTCAGTAACATATGTTTGATAAGAAGTTAGAGAACATGCTACATGTCTAAGCCACAACCTAAGCGATCACAAGCCTTAAACTGTATATTGGTGCCTCATACTGGCAACTACATGTAAAAAGCATTCCAACTATAAGGACATCTCTCCACTACTCATTACAAGAGTCTACAAGACAGTGCCTTATTCAGTGTGTTAATCCAATAACAACCGTGCGGGAAAAGAGAACGCAAAGAAAGCATACAACAGGATGTATGCCTGCTGTTGAAGTTGCAGTCCTACTCGATCATCCCTGATATTTAAAGTAATTTACTACATGGATTGCCAACCAAATCCTTGCATTTATTTCGAATACAAAGGAAGATATGTTGAGATCCACACTCAATTAAAATCTGAAAATCAGTTTAAGTTTTCTAAGAATTACTGTGATAGTCACCCATATCAGTACTAAAATGTAAGCGTCATGTTTCAGGGCTCTGTATCTCTCTGAATGTATCATATGGTGACTATCCAGTATTTCCTATCCGACTCCAAAAAACTAAATTATATTCAAATCAGTTCTTGTGTAGCAGTGATATATAGCCGAGGGTAATCTCAGCCCAGTGTGTGTTTTTCCTGTTCTGGGTTTTTAATTGTTATTCTTGGAAAATATTTCCGCTCTCACTCCCTAGTGTGTAGTAGACTTGGCATACCACCCACACGATACTGATAGTGTGTATATGACAAGTTGCCAAGCCAAAGGAAAGCGGCCTGTGATAATTTTTGTCAACATATATACACTACAAATTGCCAAGAATTTTCTGCATAGGAAGGGAACCCCGCGGTCTCGAAAACACACCCCCAGAATAAAATTGCAATCAAATTTACCTTGCGGAGGCTCGGTAGAAAGCCTCCTATCCCTTCTGCCGAACACACCCCTCCAGAACGCATAACGTCTCCGGATCGCTACGCATCCCATCTGATCTGTTCATTCTGTCAAATGAATGTGGGGTGTTATCGAACTGTTTTATTCCTCTTTTTTTTGATGAACTATGCTTCCCCTCATGTATTTTTGGAAAAAATTCTTCTACCCCGTCCTCCATGCCTGTGATGAAGTTCTTTTCAACTATTGTGCGAAATTAGTAATTTTTTGCCTTTTATTGCCCAATTTGATAATGCATGTAATGACTCATGTGTTAGTGAGACAGCCATATTGTCATATTTTGAATTCTAGCTTTCCTACTACATCCCAATTTTTTCCTTTTCATGATACTATCTTGAATTTACTTTATCTGTATGGTATAATATGGTGCCTTTTTTGTTTATTTGTCTTATGATTAACAGATATCGCCAAAAAAAGGTATTCATTTAGATTACAGATTCCGATCATTCTTTTAAATAGAACCACAAAAGGATGTCAAAAAAAAAAGAAAAAACAGAAAAAAAAGGGTTGAGAAGCTCCCTCTGTCCTGCTACTCTAACATGAAGTCTTGCGCCGACTCAATTAATTCATCAGCCCCCCAAATTGGAGTGTTTTGATCTTTTTTTTCAGAAAAAATCACTTCCGATCTTTTACTGTATGTTTTCTTTATCGCTTAGTTACTTTACTCTGAGATAAACTGTTTTACTTCTCATCCCATTGGAATGATTAATTAAGTGGAGGGAGAGAACGTTGGTGGTCTTATAATTTTTTTGTGTATATATTAGATAATGCCCCCCCCCCCTTTTTTTCACATTCTCCTGATTCACTACCAATTAATAAGATTAAAATTTCCCAATGTATATATATTCTATGGTATAAGTAAAAAATACAGTTCAGTCTAATATACAATAGGAAAGTATAAACCTGTACTTCTCGATTTCTGACAAGAATTAATTACCGATTAATTTCACTAACTCTTGGTAGAGTAGAGGCATAATTACCCCATCGGGGTAGGGATTTATCGCCCCTATTTGTAATGTATCTTATGTTACATGTATTGAATTCAACAAATTAATTCATCAGGAACTGTATTGTTACATCTATAAATGTCTGTTCTTGAGAGTAGACTTTCCTTAATACCCACTCAATACCATACCCTACACATAACGTAGAATGTTTTAAATCAATTTAATTGGTTCTCAGCCATAAAATGTATATATAAATTTTACGCCAGTCTGTTTTATGTCTTAGATTTGGAAGGCACATAAATCAATATGTACCACCCATAGTGACATTTCAAAAATGACTTCCTCTTATCAACTTTAACAGCTATCAACTTTATTATTAAGATATTCTAGGTGGAAGTTTTCTTTTGTATTTATTTTTCATAGCGTATTAAGTTCCGTATTTGTTTCTTGTTTTCAATCAAAATTCATCCTTTAAAATGATTTTAAGATTTAATGATACCAATAGATACCCCACCACCACCAAATAAAAAGACCCAAACAAACTATGTCCACATAGCGTCCCATCGACACAATACAGAATGTGACTTGCCCCCCTAACAATGTACGATGCTAGTGTAAACGATTTTAGGCTCCGAAGCCACCCAAAAATTTGAAGAAGGTGTTCTTATTTTTATGCCTCCCGCCACGCATATCGGTTTAGCACCTTGTGCCGGATGGCATTGCATGTCGGGTTGTGTCCGATACACTAAGTCCGTTCCGTCTTCCGCTCTTACCCGACAACCCAATCCGGTCCCGTTTTGCCACTTGCCTCGTATAATCCAAACACAGATCGCGCGTCAGAATTATGCTCCGTTCATATCCGAGACCGGTACTGTATTATTCCTCCTCATTCTAATCAGAACATAGAAAGATCGTGGATTCACAAACCTTCCAAACAACCTTAGAGGGTTGAAGTGTGATTTTATTAAAGGTATTCACCATCGGGCCAAATTAGGAAGAGATATTTCCTTCATTAATATATAGGGCTTCTAGTGCCTATGTGAATGGGGGTCCAAAGGTTACAAAGGTCTATGGCAGCTACAGAGTCCAAAAATCAATGGTGAAGTTCGTCACTACATATCACTTATATTGTTTTGACGGGTTCGTTATAATCTTATCCGCATGACGAATAATCATACACACGATAGAACCATTTCTGATAGATATGAGATATCAACATCTTCTCAAAACTTGGGGATCAGTATGTTAACCACCATAAGAACGATGATCTGATTTATAGATTTTTGGAGTAATTGTTATAGGTTCGAAGGTCAAGGTCATGGAGGTCAAAAATCAGTTTGGACAAAGTTCTGTGAAAAAGTGCTCAATTGATCAAAGGCGTCCCACATTTATTTTAAGTTTACTTCTAGACTCGCCTGGATATCCTGAATACTATATCCCCTAGTGAGAGAGAAGATAAGGAGAACTTCAAGAATACCTATTTGACGACTATGAGCCCTTCCACAATCATAATTGGGTATCTGTGTTGAAAACGTATTTGTCCACACATGGTGCCTTTCTTATAGGAAAGTCATAGATCTATTTATGGCAATTCATGGCTGTCATTATTATAATAAGAGTATTGCAAACGGGTCAAGGGTCACAGAGAGTCCAAATAGATGTGAAAATCCATCTCTAATTAATAAAATAAATTAGTTGCATTCTAGTTATACGCGCTTAATTACAGTCATTACTTCCACATGGCTTAGTGTTTCTTAACGTCATTCTATAGTGTTTAACTATATATCTATTACCCGGCTGGGCTATATATACCTTTTGCACCACAGCAAAAGCCCGCTCACAGCATTGACAGTGTGAATGCCTTATGATCATACCTACCTGTAAGAGAAAGTTTGTGTGAGGTACCCATTCCACATCTCACTTGGGTCACAGTACCCGGCCAAATTTGCAGTGCTCCTTGTGACACCTGCCGAAATTAAGTGAGATACGCTAGATAGGTATATGATGGACGGGATTCGCAAACCGCCGGTAACCTTGGTGATCGAAGTCGTCAGGAGGACATTATGCACACCGACCACACCGTAGCTCCCAATTTGAGTTTGTCATCACCGCAATATCTTAGGGAACCATAAATATTAAGATATAAGCTTAAAATTCTTAATGAGGTAATGTATCTAAATCACTAAGTAAGGGTGATATGGTTCTCTGATTAGGTTTTGTGTCATTGTGATATCCGGATGCCGGTTTCCAACATAATGATGATAAAGAGGGGAAAGTCAAGAAAAAGTCCGTGAATGGTGATTGATCAATAATGCCAAATAAAAAAGATATAGCTTTTCATCGAATCGAGTGGATATCGAATCTGGAAGGTGACGCACAATAATTAATAATGCCTTCATGATAATATTGTCTGGACTCGCCGCAGTGTTCTTCGGAGCAGAGACGTTACAGTGTATATACAGATTTGTCTATTACTGCATAGGACTACCAATGCGCTAAATAAGTTCTTCCTCATCACATTGATTAGGGTAGCGAGGAGCGTCTACTTATAAAGAAACTTGCCCAAACAGGAGATTCATGTAAATATTAATAACAATAATTTCCAAATCGAAGACTGATGTATCTATAAAGCTATCAAAGACAAAAAGGTTACTATATTTATGAGACAACAAGTAACATCCTGAGAATACTAATACTTGACAGCCCCTACTCTGTTGAATTGCCATCATGTTATTCTCTGTCCATGAATTCCAATCATCTATTGTCTTTAACTCTGGGCCTAGGCATTCCATATTTATTAATTTTTGTGACTGTATGTCATGAAATAAAGAAATACTTACCAAAAAAAGTAAGTTAAAAAAAAAAAAAAAAAAAACACATATACATTTTAGAGATAAGTAATAATTCTTGGTATGGTATATAACAATAAATGTTACTTCCCCTACATGCTTACATGAAATGATGATAGTATAATTGTGTTGATATTGTCTACACAGCGTAGAAAAACCCGACTCCCGAAAAAATATATATTTCAACTTCACTACATATGTATGCAATGCCTATGACCTTTGTCCCGTTTATTAGTGTTTATATTGTATTAAATTGCAACCCCTGAGAATACCAAGACTAAAGATCAACGTCTGCACCCCAACCACATTGACAATCGTACCTATATCATGACCCTGTCTTGCGCTTGATCCCTTGCTCTCAGATGTCCTTTACAGACTTACCCAGCGTGTGTAAATTGCCGTCATGTTTTTGCACCTCTACCCAAATAATCCCCTATACAAGACAAGGCATGAAAATGGATTCTCATTTCCATTTAACTTTATAAGCCTTACAGCAAAGGAATATTTACCACTGGTTTGCCAATAGTGTGATCTGATGGATTTTGATACACACCGGAAACATAGCTCAAATATGGAGGATCTTACCCAAGGTAGTAGACCTGCGTCTGTGACATATGAAAATATAATTCAAAGACCGGCCTCAACATGTGCTAATGGTCATTTGACTCTCTTTGTAGTTGCTTGCTAGGGTATTTTCACAAGCCAAAAAGACATCCTTCTGGACGTTGTTTCCTCCTTTATCTTTTCTTCAATGGTTTGTCTGGATTTTGGTTGTGGAAAGCACTGCTCAATAGTTTCCTCTGAACTACAGTAGTTAACTTCTGCTTCTTCAAACTCTAGAGCTCTTTCAAAATGACTATTTTCGAGAGTGAACGGAAGGATTAATTATCTAGTAGCATCATTAACTAAATCACCCCTAGGACTTCTGTTACATCTCCACTGGAAGAACCAAGGATATTCTTATCTTCTTGTTCCTTTGTTTGAAATCCCCCTTTCCATTTGACTTTCATTTTTCCAATTTGCCTTGACATTGCGAAAAAATCCACTGAACAGGTTAGTAACTTTTGGTGTATTTATTTTCAAGAATAATTTCAATCTTTTTTTCCCCCTTTCCTGTTATACCTTAAAATCCCATTATAAAAAGTAAAGTGTAATTTTTCTTTTTCTTCTCTTTTAGAAAAAGGGCCCAGCCTTATTAATCAAGCAAATCCTTTTCAAACAAAACCATTTTATGTACCCTACAGTTGGTACCCACATGGGTATTGTCAATCTGAATGCTGTGCTGTAATATCTTTTCTATCTTACCTGTGTTTTTGAGACATTCAATACCTCTTTTAATTGGCACGATACCTAGTGTAACATATAGAAGTTACACTGAATTCAAAGGTACTCGTCTTGAAGTTGTATCATATTATGACATTGTTTAGGAAAATAGCCGGAAGCTCACATAAATTTTTCTGGGGCATTAACCATCATGTTTTGCCTAAAAATGAGATACGTTCGATGATCATACTGAAGAATGACATTCACACATAAATAGGGCTATGTCTTCGCTCTGAGCATGATGGTAATTAGCTAAATTTTAATGTTGCGGTGCAAGAAGGATTAGTAGCTAGGAAAAAAGCAGCTATGACATTCAGATCACTGGTGGTATAATTACAATAAAATTACTATCGGCCTTCGCTACACGAAATATTAATCTCAATTAGGACGTATACAATGTAATGCACCTTTTGTTCGATTTGATTTACTTTTATCAACAGAGCTAGGCTGCGACCCAATTCCATATTGTATCCAATATTAGAATTCTACAGATAACTGATTAAAATATGGTGGCCGCGGCGCGCTAAGCATAAATGTGCCGCCCCTGATCTCACGTAGCCTCAAACTGAGCTTGAGCACCCACCAATTATGTTAATATGCGTGCTTTGCCTTAAATCAAACCCGTAAATGAGCGTTCCACCAATTCCAATACGTGTGCCGTATGGCCTCATACTGCTACTTCCGACACAATTGATTGTAGAAGCCTATGTAGTTTGTCGTTACGTTGGACTTATCTGTCTCCTATTTTGCTCTATCATTGGTGATTTGCTTCTGATACCCATACAGTCTATCATATTTTACATCAGCCATCGTGTCATAAGTGTTGATTGTAAAAAAGAATATGAGTGCATGCATGAGCGAAAATATCATCATGCCTGTACATTATATACAAACATTACTAGACTGTACCTTTATTTTGCTTAATGTTAATATTTATATATTATATAAGAAAAAGAGAAACTGGCAACGCGTCTAGCAGCGGAAGGCCTGATATGTTGATTCTGATGCGGCAAAAAATGATACTATGCGATATTATGGTCCGCTCAAACTTTTTAAATTAGCCTTTTTGTTTGTGACCCAAAAATAAAGAGGAGCCCAATTTTGATCACAATTGTGTTTAAATTTGGTCCTACATCAAAAGCTGTAGCTATTTCAAAACCAGCAGGTAAAAGTCTATTATCCACTTTTTCCACGCAACCAAAAATTGTTTTAAACAAATTTCAAATTAGTGCGTACAATTGAGATAGACTAATATATAATTGTAAAACTAAATGAATCAATAATTACTATTATCCTACCAGCAAAATTTATTTTGGCACCACTCAACCAGGAAATTACTGTCAAGTTCCAATTATATCAGTGAAATGGACCTCCATAATTTACCCAAACCCTAACCTTTTTCTCCTGAATTTCAGGCGTCATTTTAAAGTCAATTACCGTATTACTGCTTTAATATTAGACTTTTTATTAATATCGTGATTTATTACTTTAATCTATTATCTTATTATATTCATCAGGCTATCATTAGGTTGATTACTTTGTTAATACGCTACATGTATCCTGTTCTGCTCATTGGCGGCATAATTAATGTTGTTCTATCTCTGATTTTTATGTTTATTATGTCTATTTAATCCTACATGTAATAAACAAAAACTTGTCTTATTTCAAATTTCATTAAGCCATCATGACTTTCAAATTAGGCCCAAAGTCCAAATAATATATATATACATGTGTACGTTTCCCTCCAATTTCTCTGGAATTCAGTGAAACTTGAAGACTTTGACCTTATTTTGAAAGTCCTTATATGTTCAGTGAAAATAATGGCCCGATTTTCTGGGTCTATATGATCAAGTAGAAAGAAATATGACAATGGAATCAAAATCATTTCATGGCTGCGAAGTCTCTCTACACAACACACACACATACACACAACACACACACACACACACACACACAACGCACACCCCACACACACCGCACACACATACACCACACCACACACACACACACACACACCAAAAAAAAAAAATCATTTTAGCAATAATTGAAATATTTTATCGTGACCTTTGTCCGTTTGAACAAATTTCTGCTTATACACTGTTTGTCCGAAAGGTTGGAAAGAGTTTGTGCTCCAGCAAAATCTTTTTCCTCCGGCTTTAATTTCTTGAAATCGTTGGTCCCCGCTTTCACTTTTTGGGAACCACGCTATATTCTGAACGTTCCCCAACCATCCCTGGAGAATTAAAAATGTGAAAATGTTTTTTAACCTCCACAACGCCCACCGATCTTTCTCATATTGTATTTTGCAATATACTGCTTGGCCTCGTGTACCCTCATCCTCGTGGGCCCTCGGCCTCATGGGAAAAATACTCGGACTTGTGGGAAAATAATCGGACTCGTGGGTGCTCGGCCTCGTGGGAAGACCCCGTTATGAAGAATAAAGATTATTGTTACCTTTCGCAACATTGTCATTAAGACTGAAATAAAAATGTTGAGGAAAATTATAAAAATTAAGGGTATATGGTTGTTTTCCTTTTCCTCTGTTTGTACCGTAAAGGAGGATAAGGAATTTCAATTTTTAGTTTAACCATATTAATCTCTCACCTACATGTAGACACGAGACCAAGGTATGTAACCTTAAACTGTGGTTTAACGTAAAGAACAGTGACAACCTTAAGGGCCTGTCCCACAGAAGGCGATCGTTGTGGCGACAACCTATGCATGTTAGAACCTGCCAGAATCGTGTCAGAATCGTAGGTGACCGAAGATCATATACGTATATACGACTCTGTCTACGATAGGCTACGACAACGACTTGCATCTACGCAAACAATAGGCTAACAATAGCTGGTATCCGATAATACAATGGCCTCGGCCTTCGCGCATCTCGTGGCTCGACTTCTCTTGTCGCAGCTTAAAATCAACTAAAATATGAACTTGCGCACTGTGGCGATCCTTACGACTGACACAGGCGATCAAGTGTTTTCTACCTGACGGCGGCCTGACGCCACTAGGTTCGTGATAGTCCTCTCAGTCGCGCATCATAATTTGGGTCGTGAGAGATTTTTGAAAATTTCAAAATTCAGCGGCGACAGTACAGTATCTGAATGGGAGGCCGATCCTGATTTTGGTGAATGTAGGTGGCGACAAAGGCCGTAGCGGCTTAAATTTCACTGGCCTTTAGGTTCAGCGATGCGTGCAACGTACGCTGGAGCGCGACAACCTGCAACTGGCCGCCGTTCCGCTCTGCTAAACAAGTTCTATCTGGCGACAATCTACAATATAGCACCTTGTCGCGACAAGAGAAGACAGGCTATGGTCATTGACGTAAACCAAACTGACGCCGGCTATTGTTTAACTTGTTGAGAAACCAGCGGCAAACAAATTTTTGCTACGTATTTGTTGGCAACAGACGCGATAATTCACGATCTTATAGGCGATTGGACCTGCGCATGGTGGCGATGGGTACTAAAAAGTAGTTCGTAGATTGTCGCCCCAACGATCGCCTTCTGTGGGACAGGCCCTTTACACTTCAGACGTGTTTCGTGGGGTAGGACTGAGGTGGACTTGGTCAACTGGGTAAACAAAAGGGCCCCCAAAATGAGAAAAAAAAAGAAAAAATTTGGCGTTGTGAGGAGGGTTGACACACTGTTTTTTATTTTTTATTCTCCAGAAATTCTTGGGGGAACATCCAAGTTATAGCCTTGATCCCGAAAAGACTAGTGAAAGTGGGAATAAATAATTTCAAGAAATTTAAGCCTTGAGCAAAAAAGAAAGTTGCTGGTGCACACAAAAAAAAAAAAAAAAACTTTCTGACCAACAGTGTACACTTGAATCCTGGCCTTTGACCTTTAAATTTGGGTCACAAAAGGTCAATTAAAAAATGCGTCGTACAATTTTCTAATTCTTGGGATCATGTAGAACACAATCGTATAACGTTGCCAAGCAATAACATAACTTGCACACAAAATTACATAGGCTCCTACACTAAATTGTGTCAGAAGTAGCTATGAGCGCGCACACTATTTTGATTATGACGTCATTGTTGATTTAGCGCACATACATGTATATAGGTGCTCAGTTGAGCTAAGAGCCCTTTTGTCGCATCGCGGCCCACATGTACATGCATGTCTGAAAACATACCGTATTAAAAGAGAATTTAATTCATCTATTGTACAAAAATGTGTATGACTTAGGAAATCTCTATTTTACAATGACCAAAAATCGAGGATAAAAACTGATGAAATTAATGCATGATGTAGCACAATATTGAGCAAGCTTACAGCAGGTTAAGAGTTGCTCGCAATATTCTAGCAATTAGTTAATTGGTTTTAAATGTGATCCTTTTAGGCCCCACACAAGGATGGAAAATACAAAAGGCCTACTTGTAATAATTCAAAATTACTGTAGATTTATTAAAAATACATGTATACGCCTACATTTAGATCTCTACTTTTAATTGTATTTTGCAAATATGTTATGTATTTAAATGCAAAATGTATTCTAAAATCTAATTACTTCATATTTTAAGGTAAACTGTATTGCTGATCGGAAGTGATTTTATTTCATAAACATTTGTGGCATACAAAAAGGAAAACAAATGTTAGAAAATATGGAAAGAGAGGGGAGCTTAGGGGAGGGAGATCAGATGGTGAGAGAGAAGAGAGTGAAGCTCTAAATAAACAGTGTTTGTTGCGTAGACACATTTTATGTATCCTGTATAATGTTCTGCTTTCCTGTGACCTTGCACTGGAGTTATGCACCCGCTTTGATGGGAGAGTACTACTGCTACTGCTGTGTGGCGGCTTTATTCCATCAACGTATCCCTAATGAAATGCAACTTGTGCATCGCTCCAAGCAACTTGCGTGGCGTCCCACCATAATTCATATATTCATGTCGTGCCGCTGCAGCACAGAACGTGAGAGAGCGCCAGAGATCTCAGTGATATAATACATGTCTGGAGAGAGAGAAAGAGAGAGGGAGGGGGGAGGGGGTTGGAGGGTGATGTGCAGTATGGTATGGGAGTAAGTCAGTTAATGGAGATGGGAGAATCAGAGAAAAGGAGATTTTTTTATTTATTTTTATTTTTATTTTGTTATTTTTTTGTTGTTATTTATGTAATATATATATTTATTTATTTATTTTTATTTATTTATTTATTTTTTTGGGGGGGAGGTGTATATTACATGTAACATCTTCATTTGAAGAAGAGAGTGAGTAACAGAAAGTCAGAGAGAGAGAGAGAGAGAGAGAGGAGGCTGATGGCAGCCAATGAGTGACTGAATGGAGAAGGGGAGAGTCATAGAAAAAAAAGAGAATGGATGATTTTGTAGTGGATGGGGGTACAGGGGGGCATTTCATCAAAGGACTTGTCGGACATTCTATCCGACAAATTTGCTCTCAGCCAATCAGATGCAAGCATTTCAGTAGCTTTTAACAGTTTGTCGGATAAAACGTCCGACAAGTCCTTTGATGAACTGCCCCCCAGGCCTACTTGTACATGTACATGTATGTATGTCTAGGAAAGAGAGATTATATAAGAGAGAGATAGCAAGAGTAAAAATTACAATTTTTCTTGGTGGGGTGGACAGTGGATATGCCTACACCCTCATTCGAAGGAGAGATTCAGAGTGCTTAACAAAAAGTCACAGAAAGATAGATAGAAAGAGAGAGGGAGGGTGAGATAGAGAGAGAGAGAGGGGGGGAGGTGGTAATATAACACTTGTGTGGAGTATGTGACTTGGAGAGTGAGGGATAGAGTGGAAGAGGAACAAGACAAAAACGGCTGTAAATTTCAGAGAGATACATAGACATACATGTAGTGAGGTACATATGCTACATGGAAGAGCAAAGGAGTGGTAAAGAGAGATGGAGGGGGAATATATAGTAAACAGGGGAGGGGAGTTAAATGAGGCCCCTCTGCCTACAATAATTCATTTTTTTTATTGTGCATTCCTGCACATGGCTGCAGTACAGTGTGAGGCAATGCCGATGAGCATTTAATTATGTAATGTGAATCTCTGTCGGAGGTTGCGGTGTGCATGGCGGTGCGTGACAGTAGCTTGGGGTGAAATATACATGTAGATCATATTGATGCTCAACAGGCATATCTGCACAATTTTAATTTTCTCAACAACGTATTGCAGCCAATGAATTCTTTATTTCTAAATGTATAGTGTGTGTACATGTTCATGTAATGTATGTATTGTATAAAAGAAAGGATAACATTTATTTTGGAATGTATCTGAACTACAATGTACATGTACAGGCATTGCCTGTCCTGTATAGCAATGCATCTTTTTTTTTTTTTTTTTTTTTTTTTTTTTTTTTTTTTTTTTTTTTTTTTTTTTTTAAAGCTGGTGTATAGTGTTGGGAGAAGGAAAAATTTAATTTGGATTCACAGTTAGATAATATGAAAGCCTGAATCCTATAACTGTAACAAAGAAAGTTATATTACATGTACATGGAATCTCGTTTTAATGTCTTTATTTCACGATAATAGTATAAAAAAGATAAGACGGGGACCCGACTCAGCTTTGTGTGCACTAGGCGTTCACATGGAAAACCAATGGGGATTCTCTTGTGTGGGTGATACACACAGATCACTACGGTCCATTCATGCGGGAAGTTCGGGGGACAGGACAACCCAGCAAAGGTCTCAAAACCGTTACAAATTGTGTTTGGATTCAAACATTTCACTGAAATTCACCGGAAATCGTGAAAGGAATATCACAAAATCTCTCACACATGTCTTTTAGCGCAATGTGAACAACATGAGACTATATTTAATCGGTTTTATGCCGATTTTTTTTTGTTACCAAAACTATACACCAGGTTTAAAGACTGATTCCTGTCTTACATCTATTATTAAAGAGTATTATCTATTATTAAAGAATTATTGTTCTGAATTGATGGCAAATCTTCCAATAAACTTAAAATCTGTTTATTGGATAAAGATATTTTTACATACTAAGTTGCTATCTACTGTAGATTTCAACCAATCACCACTGTTTTCACCATTTCTTTTATAAAGGGGCCAAGGCAATTTTTTTTTAATGTCAATTAGATTTTTTAAAGCATGATTCATGCCTTGTAAATTGTTGGTTGTGGCAGTCTGGCATTTTTATTTAGCAAAGAATTTTCAAATGTAAAAAAAAAATGTAAAAAAAAAAATGTATATTCCTAAATGTGTAATATTCAGATGTTGGCATGAATATATATGATTATTCATACTTTGATCACATGCCCTTTAACCTGTACGTATCCATGTGTGTCCTTCATGTACAATGTAAATTACATTGTATGACAGATTACCTCCTGATTAAAACTTTCATAGTGGTGAAACCCACACTTATCAAATCAATACCATCAATTTTTTTTTTTGAAAGTTAATTGCTCTTTGGGCAGTATCCTACTGTGATTACACTTGATAAACCTACCTGTCAAAAATGTTAATGAGTGGTATGCCATCATTGATTCACAGTACGTACAACTACATGCAAAAGGGACGAAATCCACCTTCACATGTACATGTATAACTTGTTTACATTTTGTTAACAGGATTTTGTACACACGTCTGTGGATAAGGGAAATTACAAAATGCATTTTCTTACAGTTGCAATCAACATTTAAGAAAATCCTTTTGTTCAAAGATGGGTATGTACATGTACCTGAACAATAGCCTGATATCAATAACCCAATTTTCATCAAAAGTGGATTTAGTCCCTTTTGCATGTAAGCTCTTAATATAATGGACTGGTACTGTTTTGTGTACATATTGTAGATCTTGTACAATGTATGTACTTTTGACACTCCAGACATGAAGAGTTACTATCAATTGAAAATTTGAAATGACAATTCTGATTGGTTCACTGTGACACTTAAATGCAAAATGTGCAAATAACAAGGTTCCTGATTGGTCGACTTGCAATACTACTTTCACATCTAAGGAAGATGGCACGTCTGTTGACTTTTGATGCAAAGAGAATAGATTTACAGATCAAACAAGTAGACAATAGGATGAGGGTTACAGGTATCAGGACACTTTGCAAATATAAAGCCTTGTTTTTGTCTCAGCATGAATCCCAAAATACGTGTTGAATAGTGCTTATCTTCATCAATAATTCTTTTCAATAATATTTTCTAACAGTTTGTGCTAAAAAATTACAAAGAAATTACTTGGAAACCTTTTCAAATAGCTGGTCAAAGTCGTCTTTCTGGACACCCATCCGGACGCAGAACTACTGGACCCGTACTAAATTTGTGTCCAGTCTTTCACTATCCTCTACAGGCTATGCAACTTTAATTCAAAATCAATCCTAATAACAAGTTTACTATTATAAAAAAGTGAAGCAGGAAAATCAAAGAGTTACAATTATTAAAAATTTGAAAAAAATCAGATTTTTGATATGAAAGTAATTAATGTTTAACCTTGAGATCCCTATAATCTCAATGTGAATCCTTAATTGGCAAAATTGTGCACTCTGTTTGTTATTGGGTTCGAACTTACATTAGCATCTAATGACGATGACATGCTGTAGACGTTTGATGTAGAGGATTTACAGACCTACATGTATCAAATAATGTGTAGACAGTGCACACTAGTCCAGTAAACATCTTCAGTAAATATATAAAAAAATTATCTGTAAATGTACTGTCTGTTACACTCATCTATTAACACTGATAGCAAGACTTTTTGCTACTAAACAAAAATCATAGTTAACCAATTTGTTATAGAAATAAGGGATTGTGAATTTTTGAAATACAATTTAGTGTGGGATTTGAAGAAATAATGATTTTTTTTTTCTTCATATAAAGTATTTTAGAAACAAACTATCCATTACCCTACATTTTTGCAATTCAATGCTTTGATTTTATTTTTCCCAATCTATTTTTAGCTACTCATTTATCTTCATGAGTGAGTGCAGGGATCTACAAATCCATTTTGCTGATTACATTCTAGACATGTACACACTAATTTGTTCCACAATTAGAACTTAATTTCCCGGCATTGCATTGATTCAGACATAACTCTTAAAAGATTGCCATATTAAATAATTAAAAGATGAATGGAGGGAGGATGGATTAAAAGATGGAGGGAGGAAGAGAGGGAGGGAGATAAAGAGAGAAACTGTGAGAGGGAATGTTTTTAGAGAGCCTAGATGGGACAGAGAGAGAGAGAGGGATAGAGAGAGAGAGAGGGATAGATAGAGAGAGGGAAAAAGTCAAAGTGGATCCAGAAATAAGTAATGTTGCTAAGGTATAGTGTATCTAACTTATCTTAGGATTTCTATTGACGTCAATAGTTGCAGAGTCAGATATATTTTTGGAAAGAAGACAGTGTTTTTGCTTCTCATTAGAGGAAACTTGGAGAAATTGCATCATTTTCTTGTCTCGTGTCTTGCACTCGTCTTAGCCCTGCATTTAAAAAGATATATATCTTCAAGGAAAAAGAGGTTGAGAAGTTACTTTTATGGAGCATGAAAGCAATTTGAGGGATGCATTTTGTTTATGATAGCTCTTATATATTTGCCAATTCCTGGAACCAATTCAACATTATGGTTATGCACTATTTAATATACATTGTACATGCACGATTCATCTTTAACCTGTAGCTGAATTCTCTGTTGTTTGATACAGAAAGAAGGTCTGATTCCAGTTTTATTGGGCTAGTGCATAGTGGGCCCCAATTTCTTCTCCTGTCTTTTGACATTGTTTTTTTTAATTTATGAGGCTGATGTTTAGACCTTTTAAGTTGCAACCAGACTTTTGATATGACATGTACATGTAGAAGAGTTAACTATTACATAATTCCCTCCTACATGTACATGTACTTGTTGAACATGTAGGCCTACATAAAAGTATGATCCAAATCATCATTCTTCTGATATGTGGGATGATATGTGCTATTTCAGGGATGACATTTCTCTATTAAATTAATGATATCCCAAATTACCAATTACCTCGAAATGCAATTAAGATGCATGTTTAATAGATATGTCTGTGTAAACAGGAAATTTGATTATGAAAAGACTCCTTAAAATTGTGAATACTGACTTTTCTGAAATGTCAAAATATTTTAATTAGTATGTAAATAATCTGTGTATACATTTCTGTAGCAGATGTTTCTGTATTCGTGTGATCTTTGGAAATTTGTACAGTGTGTTGTATTGTATTATGTGTGTTACTGCATCAGTATCAACATCTTTTTTGGACTTTTTATCAGTCTTCAAAATTTTCCTTCCGTCCTAAATTAAGGGGAAAGTCTGGACCCAAAATTTGTTCTGCTTTTGATAGAAGCAACTTATTTTGTGTCCCGACTTCCCCTTTAAAGATTAATCCCTATCATCAGTACTACATATATTCCCCAATCCCTTATTCAATAGGAAATGGGGAAGAAAACCAAATGACTTCTTGAAAATGTTTAAAACTCGCTGTGAAAACTAAAATTTGAAAGCAAAAAATAAAATCTACTTCATGTACAAGTTGGTCTCTTGCACAGGTTCCTGTTTTATTACATACACTGTGGGATAGGTGTTCATAACCTGAACAATTTGAACTCAGAAACAAAAATATTCATATTATCAATGATAGTGCTGTAAAAAACTAAAAATCAACAACAATATACAATGTACATATCTAAGATTGTTGTATTCCAATAGCAATATGACAAGTTGAATACAGAGTACATGTAATTCCACCTACACATAATCTGGCATGGCTTTAGAAGTAGTTGGCTGAAGCATGGACACTACTATTTCTAGTAGTGTCCATGGCTGAAGCAAGACTGGAAGTACATGTAGTAGAGATTACATGTACATGTACATGTAGTAGAGACAACTGCAGGTGTCAGTGACACTAGCATCGGTCCGTCATCTGAAATTAACCTTCCAAGAAAAGCAGAAGATTGTTTGCGTGGGATGGAGGGTTATCTACTGGTCAGTATGCATTGATATGGCCTTGTTTCGCCACAAGGGGCAATTACATGTATGTTATGCTCTCAGTCTGAATTGCAAAACGTATGCTTCTTTTGTAGATGTAAAGCCAGCAGACACTGCAGAAAATAAATTTAATAGTGTAACATACATGTGCATGTGCTTGTAAGAGAAAAGGTCGGTGGCTGTGGATCTGCTCATTGATACTTTGAAAAATAGTTCAATTGTTGACTCTTTGCAAGCTGAATGAATAAGGTAATAGAAATGAAAATTTCTTTTAATTCTGGTCGACTTATTGCACCTTTGATACAGTAATTTTATTTTTATTAGATGTTCTATTAAGAAGTATTTCAACTATTGCAAATTATGTAGTAAAAGGTAACAAGAAAACTAATTAATTTGTTGGATTTAATTGTACAAATGTGCAATAATGCAACATTATCATGTAGAGTTAAGAGTACATTACATGATGTACATGTACATTAACAAATTTGCTGCAGTATAGAGGTCTTGATAGTGAACATGTTATTTATTTGCCCATCAACCAAATTTGACTAATGATATGCTGGCAAACAAATTTTTTGTGCAGTACGATTTACATTCAAAAGTTAGCAATTCCACATGTACACACATGTACGTGTATACATGCACACCCTAAAATTTACATGAACTTGACTTGTGTTCTGCTGAAGTTCCCGCTTCTGTGTTATGTATACATTGGCACTCTTGACCGAGATGCCCTCTGGAAATTGTATTCGGTCAGCAGTAAATACTCAAGGAAATACATGGATAAGAGCGTTTCCCCATTACAGATTAGTGACAGATAATCACACAAATGGAATCTGTGGTTGGGTACCTTGTGGAATGGAAGCGATGACTTAGAGTATGGGGAAGGGAGGCATTAGCTCTGGCAAGATCCATGATGCGTCAGTAGATAGCTGCATCAGATAAGAGCATTAATAGACAGACACAACAAGACAATTGACAGTAGATGGTGCATCATTAGACTAAAGTTTTGAAATACATGTACACTGTAGACCACTTCAAGGTAGATCAAGGGGAATTCCCAACTAGTCAAATGAAGCCAGGATTGTTAAATCAACTAGAGCTTATTCCATTATCCCTGTTACAAGGTTTTATGACCTTGTGTGGACAGCACATGGTTATATAGGCAGTAATTGTACTGCATGAGGGTTCATGCAGTTAAACACGCTGAACTGCAAAAAAGTCAAAGATATTATAATGTGCGTTACAATTTACACAATCATCACGTTAATCTGGCTGATTTCAGCAATCAGAAATAGCTCACTATTTCTAAATTTTTGTCTGAAAAAGCACAACCTAGACAAACATTCCCAGGAAGAAGGTGAATCTTGATTGTTCTATGTATACATGTAAGAGTTAACAAAAGGACAGTATCTTGAATTCTGACTAAATAATGGTTTGTTTGTTTGACTGTTTAACCGAGTTATTACGTTTACAAAAAATTAATGTAATCCTTGAACATTTGTAAATATCCGCTTCTTTAATTTATTCTCTGTATTTTTATTTGCAGATTGCGAGATCTGATCGTCACATGTCAGTACCATCCAGCAATAGCTGCCTTTGATGTCCTCCTATTCCTGGTTGCCCTCATAAACTTCCTCTTAGCAACATTTGTAGACCCTGGAGTATTCCCTAGGAGTGAGTATTGAGTTGTAGCAGGAATAGTAGAAGTAGGAGTAGAAGTAGTTTTAGTAGGTTGTACTCATTATCTCTCTCTTATCACTGTAGTAGACCCTGGAGTATTCCATAGTATAGCATTAACACACGCCCGAGCGTGCGTTAGCGGTGAATGCAGTGCACCGCGAGATAGCTTTGGATAGGGGTCGCGCTGCAACGAGCCGCAGGCGAGTGCAGCTGTGCCCCATCCGAAGCATCGAGCGATCACTGCATTTACGTTTAATTGCACAATACAGGGAAGTGTGTTAACGCTTTTATAAAATTGCGACATTGCTCTAGTAGATCTTGAGTTACTTACCAAAAAAATTCCAAGGGATTATCCCTTGGAATTTTTGGTAAGTAGCTCAAGATCTACATCACGATCGTCATCCAAGAAAGTAAACAAAACACGGAAAAGACCCGGATGTATGTGTTATCACTTTTTTTGCGCCGCAAAATGCACGGTGGTGCATTGCATCGAAAATTCAGCATGCACACGTGACGCGTTTTGACCAACCACGATGCGTAAAATCACAGAGCTATTTTATAAAAGTGAGTATTGAGTTGTAGCAGGAATAGTAGTAGCAGTAGTGGTAATAGTTGAAGTAGAGGAAATATTGGAATGTTTCCCGCATCACAACTTCCTCTTGGCAACATTTGTAGGGCCTTGGCTGTATTTCACCCTTACGCATGACTTTGCGAACAACTGGTGATCAGTTCTTGCGCTAAATTATAAAGTATGTGATTATTATACAATGTAGCACCCAAAAACTTATTCCAGTCGTTTCGTAAAGTTGTTTGTTACTTAAGAATGACTTGGTGAAACACCACCCTGGAGTATTCCCTAGAAGTGATATTCAGGAAAACAGTAGAAGTAGTAGTAATACATGTAGTAGTAGCAGCAGCAGCAGCAAGATGTAGAGTTATAATCGGATTAAGCTTGCAATAGGGGTTTATGTTGAATAGATTTAGGGTTAGGGTTTGGGTTAGTTATAATATTACTCCTTTGCTGAAGTGAAATATTTATTTAGTGTTAGGGATCGAAGATGGAGCAGTAATCACTTGAACAAATGGCATACATGTAGACCCTTGTCAAAACTACATTTCTCTGAAATTATGAATAATAGAAAGTCAATTTCGTTTCAATGTTATTCGTTTTAACTGAATCCATGACATTTGCTCCCGCGACAATTGCTCCGCTATAAATTCCATACACTAATCGAATGACTAACTTCAACCAGGGACTTTACACTATACCCTACCCTAAACCTAACCCTAAACCTAATATAAATCCCTATTACAACCCTAACCCTAACCCTATATCTTAGACGAAATAAAGCCAGGAGCAATTGTCGCAGGAGCAAATGTCGGGTCACCGTTTTAACTACATGTATTCAGTATTTTGTACTTGACCTCATACATGTACATGGTATTAATTTACTATCTTATCCTCTGTCGTAGCTGCAGTAGGAGACGAAGACAGAGATGATGACTTGAGGGCGCCCTTGTATAAAACGGTTCAAATTAGAGGCATCCAGGTCCGTATGAAATGGTGTTCAACGTGTCGCTTCTACAGACCACCCAGGTGTTCACATTGTAGCGTATGCAACAACTGTATTGAGGTAAGGAAATCTGTAGGGTAGAAGTTTCATAATAATTACCTACCTGAAATCAAACAGTGTGTTAAAGCAAAGCTGGAGTTCTTACAGCCAAAATAGTTTGAGATAAATCTATAAGATATGTCCTCACATTGTTCCATTAACATATACATATGCCTACACGAGATTATATTCACGTTTCGATAATGATTTCAGAAGAAATATTGAGAAAAAACAGTCCGTCAAATTGAGACTTGGAGTAGACCGCTGTATCGCCACAAGTCACGGCACAACATACACACAGAGAACCGGTGCGAATCGTGTGCACATGATTTACCCGTAGACTTTCCACATGGCCATGTTAATCACGCATGTGCTTTGACGGGACGTCGAGATCGAGAAATTATGCTTATTTTGCTCTTTTCTCAGCAAATACGCAATTTTCTGTAAATTCCTTTGGTGTATAGTATTTGTTACCTATGCTTGAGATTGTGGTATGAACAAGAATGTTTTGATATATTTAATCATGACTACTACTCTAGATTATCTTTAACGCTGTATTGAATTTTGGAACTAACACTTGTTTTTGTCTATTGGACCAACTAAAACATTTGTAAATGTATACATGTACTAGTGACCTTAAAAAGTAAAGGGTTATGTACACCTTTTCTGTAAGTACAGGCCTTTATTCATCTTTTGATATTCACTAAACTCTAGCTGATTTGGAATTCTGCAATCGAGATAAATCCTCACGTACATGTAGTGTGCGAATCACTTTGTCTTGTCAAAGCAGTATTAATCCATCCCCTCTCCCTGGACGTTACCCAAGATTTATGCATCACCTCACAGATTATGTGCTCCATTATCAGCACAGATCATCGTCTAGGTTGCGGGCGTGTATTTAGAAATGATAATTGATGCCTACATTTCCTATTTAATTATAAGCACTACATGCAGCTTTTCCCCCTCCGCTATTCATTTCCTAGGAAGTTGTCACACTCGACTATATCCTGCTGGAATGTTCTCTAAATATGTTTAATATTACCCCCTTCCCATATCACAGTTCCCCTCCCCTCCCCTCCCTCTCACTCTCTCTCTTTTTCTCTCTAGCTATATTCCTGTCCCATTTCCACATGCTGTTGTCCCCAATTGCCCTCCAGTGTGTTTTGGCTGTGTTCTCCTGAAAATAAAATAACATTCACGAATCAAATGTCATTGTATGCATGCATGAAAAGTAAGTTCATTATTCCTAGGTCGATTGGTAGATGATACATTGTAATTAAATCTATGAAAACTTTATTTTTCCTTACCCTCTTGGCAATATGACTTCTAAATTGAATATTTGGTTCCTGAGATCTATGTACATGTAAATGTCACTACTGCACTTATAACTTAAATTTGTTCAATTTCTTTAGTTGTTATTTGTTAAATTTTCTTTTGATTTAGCTATGAATGTACTGTACATTGATTTGCCAACAATATTTTCTTTCTGCCATTTCTTGTCATCAAATTTGCTCATGCATGCATTTTAACGAAATCAAAATCATTAAAAAAAAAAATCTTAATCATATGTTCTGAGGAAGGGGAAAGAGGGGTAAGAAATTCTGTTTTTTATACAGGCATGCATGATTCTCATAACCAAGACGTTTGCCCTGCCCGCAGACATTTATCAACAGAGGATTCATGTCAACGTTGACGTCACAAATGTTGTTTTGACTTTAACTGCATTTAGGTCGTTTGCCGGTTGGTAACCTTTGCAGAAACTCATAATTATTTTTTAAATTTTATTTTTTTTACTTTATCTCTGTCCATTTAAATTCCACTTTTCCACACCCATCTTGGTCATTACAGCCTTTTGCATAACAATAAATACACATACATTTTTGTAGATCTATATCTTTGAGTGGAAAGTAAATAAACCCTAGAAATAGTAGAAATCTGTTGAAAAAAACAACAACCATGATGCGATCGATGGCAATAATTGCTCCCTTTTTAAATCTTATTTTTTTACAAAAACAAATTGTACACTGAATTGCACAGGTACATGTACGTATGTTTAAAGAAATGAATTCTGCGTCGGTTTTATGTTACAAAACTAAAAAGAAATACAATTTGAATGAAACACTGTAGAGACAAAATATTTTCCAATATTTCGGGCATAGCCCTTTGTCAAGGAATGACAGATTTTAATATTAAGCGTCAACTTCATAATCACAAAATGCAAAAACGCGCCAAAAAAGGTCGCGTAGCAACAAAATAATGTGTAGGATACACCGGAAACGTGACGCAACAATACATCAGAGGAAAGAGAAGGGGAAATTGAAAGGGGGAAAAGAGAAAAAAGACAGGGAGGCAAAAGGAAAGAAAAAAGAAAAAGAAAAGAGAGGGAAAAGAGAGGGAGATGAGTCCGGGAGAGGAAAGAAGAAAGGCAACAGATAGAAAATAGATAAAGAGAGGGAGAGAGTGAGAAAGAGAGAGAGAGAAGAGAAGAGGGGGGGGAGGGGAGGGAGGCTGGAAGAAAGACAAAAGGGAAAAAAGGAAAAGAAGAGAAAAGATATTAGGTGATAGGAAATGAGCGAAACAAAACATTGATCCCTCTCCAACCAAGGCGAAAAATCATACGTTCTTCTTCCTGCTTGGGAACGTCGTCGTTATTGAATGAACTACGTAATTATTAATGAAATTGATTATTGTTTCATCATTCGCGTATACATAATGTTTACGTGTACATGGCCTTTATGGTGAATTGTTGTATCATGTTTTTTTTTGGTTTTTTTTTAAAGGAGAAAGTATTCAGCAGTGATTAAATTTCACAGATAAGCGCCTAAGTTGATACACACACATGTTGTTTTGTTGGGGTTTTTTTTCTTCTTATATTGTATGTCATCTAAGGCAGCTATTTTTTAATTTTTTTTTTTGGGGGGGGGATCAAATTCTTCCGATGAAACATAATAGTTGATCCTCAAGCCTCATTGAGCCTACTCAGGTGTTCGGTCAGTGTAATGTTACATGTGTGGTGGTATGCCACTGAATATTACCCTTGAATTTGATCTTTTAACATCATCACACAAAGCTCAGCTGATCATATTGGGTAACACAAGCCAACACTTACATGAATCACAACACTTGACATCTGAATCAAAATATGTGTCTTTCAAAATATTTCCTCCATATTTCCTCATGACATAATTATTGTACGTTTACATGTACACGTCAGGCTGACAAATCAATTTGTACATTGCATCAAATCATAACCAAATATACAAATGTACATGTACATGTATTGGATGCTATGCCTCAAGGCCCATGTACATGTACATGTACGTCTGTTAGCGGACATTTAACACATAAAAAAATCAGAAAAATATTTAAATTGTCTTTTATAAGGCAAAATAAGATGCAAAGTGAGAATAGCCTGCCTAAAGAGTAATATGATATGTAATTCAATAACATATCATATTTAATTTTTGATAAATTATAGACGATAGACAATAGCTGTTGCAAAATTTGATTTAAGCTCACTTTTCAGAGTGATAATTTTATTTTTTATGCCATTTGAATTACCCTCACTTACTAATAAATTTGCCAAAAATATCTTTTCCTGAACAAATATTTTATTGTTTTTAAACTGATTTAAAAAATACAATTAGAGCTCTCCGATAAAAGTTTCTTTACATTTAATAAAGTAAATGGTTGCATTGATTATAGGTCTACACTGGTCATGTGTATAAATGTACATGTAGACTGTTGAATTTTTAATTGATTATTTGCATAGAAAAAAACAAAACAAAAACAAATATTGAACATTATATGAAAGGTCATTTACGTATGTCATTGAACTTTTGCAATTGAAGGCATACATGTACATTGACATTATATATTGTAGGTTACAAAGTCCCCAATATTCCACTGCAATTCAATTCTTCAGTGCTTTACACATGTTGCAGATTGATATATATTTTTTTACTTTCAAAATGTCAATGTCTGTTCTCATCACTCTGTCTGTAGTTCATGTGCATTGGGTATTTCAATTTTGAACTAGTTTGCTATCTTTTATTGATTTGAGGTATAGACATGAATGTACAGTGAACATTGTAGACAGGGCATTAGATTGCCAAATTTTGAAGGGATTGTTGTACCCCCCCCCCTCCAAAACACATATCTCACTGTTCTTTTATATGTTGTTTAATGTATACGTAGGCCTACTCTCCATATATCTTCCTCTTTGTGTCCTGTTGATATTCTACATGTACATGTACATGTACATGTACATGTACGTGTATTTCTTTATTTTGCGTTTTATCTCTCACCAACAAAATAAAATTTAGAATTACATATTCTGATCCATGTTATATGTTACAAGTTTTTTTTTAATCTCTTGCTCTCCTGTAAATTTATTGTCTTCTATCTTTACTTCCCTCTTTGTCTCTCCCTCTCTTCCACCCTCAATATATTGTTCTTAGAGTGTGTTCGATGTCCAGTTTCAAATTTATACACCAACGTGAATCATGATACAAAACGCAAAATTTACAAAACGCTGATATAAAGAGAACCAAAATGTGTGTTCATTGTCCCCCATCCCCGGTCGTAAAAGTCAACGTGTTTCAAATCTTGATTCGGAGGAAAATTTAAACGCCGAAAAAGATGCGTTTTGAAACACAATCAGCTTCAATTTTACGAAATGTGACACTGATCAGGATTGAGTTTTCAAACGTGTTTAAATGTGCTCTCGCAATGGAAGCTTTTGATGCAAGTGAAAAAAGGAGAAGATGTTTGTTTTTCGAGAGCGGGGAATTTAAAGACGATGGAAATATAATCAGCTTTAAATTTTTGACACTGAACGATTCATCGCTGATCGTGTTTGTGTTTTGTAATTGCGTTTTGTATCATGATTCATGTTGGCGTATAAATTTGAAACTGGACATTGAACACACCCTTAAGCCTATGTTGCAATAGATTCTATCATTGCCATATTCATGACGGGTCATTTCTTTGTGTGTCATGATGTAATCTGATCGTACTTCAAATTATATTGTGGTTTGATCGACGTGGGAAATTGTCATTCTATCTCTTGACATTAAAAGAGGTATAATGTAAACAGGCTCTACGCTTACTGTCCTGGGACAATAATTGGTTGTCTGTGTTCCATGTTTGTTGAATATTCTTCTCCTCCCCTTCTTTTCTTTCCTTTTCTTTCCTTTTCTTTTTTTTTTTTTTTTTTTTTTTTTTTCTTTTGGAGGGGGGGTCGATGTGAAATTCCTTTTTTGTGAGAATATATAGCTTTCTATGATGGAAGATTCAAAAACCTTTTTATCAGGATACTTGCGTAACAAGTAAAAGAATATTACATGTATGCAAAAATGTTCAAGGGCCATACTTGTCTTTACTACAATGCAATGTCTGATGTAGTGTATTTTTACAAATGATTTCATTAAAATTTTGCAGTCAAATTTTGTTTTGTTATTGTTCTCTTTTTTTTTTTCTGAGGGATGGGGGGGGAGCTTTCGGGGAAGGCAACTGGATATTAGTCATCTGTAAAAGGAGCCTGTCCCACAGGCGGCATCGTGTTGGCGACAACCTGATAATTTCATAATTATAAGGAGTTAATCTTTAGAAAGGCGATTATAAACCTACATACGACTCTATCTAATCTAGGCTGCAACAACAACCTGCTACCACACTCACAACAGCAAGATCGCCAGTTGTCGCAACAACGATCGCCTGCAGTGGGACAGCCCCTTAAGGCGTGTTACCCATAAAATTATTTTCTTTACTGATCTCTGTGCCATAGAAATAGAATTGTAATTCTGGACTCAGATTTATCGCATGTTTTTAAAAGCTTTACAATGTACATGACTTGGGCTCATCAGAGCCAACGCATTTGTTATGTGTGCTAAACACTTCTTCAAAACTGATTTTCTATGGAGCATTTGGTTTTTGAGAAAATGATTATGAGATGTCCTTAACAAATAAGTATTTGTTCTTGATAAACTTTGAGTATGTTACCTTTGTATTTATGTTTAATGGTGTCATTATTTCTGTTTGTTTATTTTTTCAGAGGTTTGATCATCATTGTCCGTGGGTGAATAACTGCGTGGGGAGGAGAAACTACAGATACTTCTTTCTCTTTCTGCTTTCGTTAACGATGCACATGGTGTCCGTCTTCGTCCTGAGTCTAATCTACGTGCTGGAGACCAAAGCTCCCATCTCAAACTACAAAACAATTATTTCGTATCCTTTTCAGCGTACTTTCATAAAGTATACCCAGGGCGACTACCTTGTGCAATTTAACTGATCACTAAAGTCAAATCTTTTTATGTCCCCTTTGTCTTAACACAGGTTTCTCTATAAGTGATGTATATTATATAATCGTTTAAGTTGACCGATGTGTTAATTGCAGTTTGTATGAAAGGGATGATGTACAGATATAGATATTTCATACCTAATTATGTTCTGATAGAGCGCAGGGGCACTGTCTGTTGCATATATATATACATCAGATGCCACTTTACACATAATGGCAGTGCTTGTTAGACGTTTTGGTGTTGAACATTTTGTGCATAAGCCAGAAGTATTAGCGTGGCTTTATCAAACAGACATCAACTCTCAAATGATCACAGCTTCACAAGAGATCACAAATTTCAAGCATGTTACAATTCACCACATACACCTAAGTTTTTGACATTGGTTGATATCCGTGTAAACTACAGTTTGTGTCTTTTTTTTTTAAACGATGGATTGATGTGCATTGAAGGTGTTGTCTGTCAAAGCGACCAAAAAAGTTTTGTACATGCACAAAGTTTTCTGGTGGCCTTGACAGATATCAACCAATGCCAAAAATCGACATCCGTTTTGTAAGTGTGGGGGGCCACATACATGCTAATGAGCAGGGTAAACAAATACTTGATGAGGGCTCTTTTCAACCTTTTGGGGGCAAAATCGTCCCCGTTCGCATGTTTTCAATGGCAATGGCAATGGGGCTCTATTTAGCCTTAGGGTGGCTAAATTGGCCTGAGCCCCCATGTAATTTTCGCCTTGGTAATGAATAAACAAATAATTGAACCATTCTATACAATATACCATGTGTGACAGCACATTGTCTTTTAAAGTTATTTGGGGTTTATTTTATGGGCTCAAGTACACTGCACAATTTTCCCCCACCTGAGAAGCCCTTCAATCTTTTTTCCCATTTTATCAAAATCCATTAAAATTCTTTGGCATCTTTCCATTCTATTGTCATTGCAGGGTTAATGACAATAAATTAATTAACATTCTTCTCTTTATTGATACTCATGTGTGGGTTGTAATATTTCAATGTGTAAGGTCATAGAGTAATTAGCTGGATATTGCTAAAACCACAATTAATTCTTGTTTCCTTAGGGTTGAAGGGTACTAGAATATTATTATCAACCAGTAAAATAATAATCATTCACCTTCATAAAACTCTTCAGTCTTTTTTTTTTTTTTTTTTTTTTTTTTTTTTTTTTGTCTACTTGTCATTTGTATTGAGGAACATGTACATGTCATTGTAATGTATTTGTTCTGTCATGCATCATTTTGCATATTGTCTTTTGTTTTCACTCTGTCTGTCTGTCTAAATTATTTATTTGTTTGTTTGTTGTTTTTTATCATTTACTGTGTCCAATACATTTAGCTATGTATTCTTTTGTTCTGACTCAATTTTGTTCCTTTTATCTTGGTGCTCATAAGCCACATGTTTAGATTCTTTATCTCTTCTCTTGTGTAGTGTCATGATCAGTAAGGAAGACTGGAAATTTTTCAAATTTCCCATTGGAATTGGAAAGGCTTCTTGGTGTGAACAATTTTCTCTGTTGATAAGAAAACACTCTTCTTGTGTATTTTATCGATAACATTGAATTTCAATTTCAATTTTTTTTTTTTTTTAAATCATTATTATAAAAGTCTCTTTCTCTTCCTTTGTCTCTGTCTCTCACTCTACCTATCTTATATTGACTTTCTTTCCATGCATGTATCTAGTTCATTCTCTGTTTATTTTAATCTCTTTTCTCTCTCTCTCTCTTTTTCCTCTTTACATCTCTCTCGTTCTCTCTCCTCGTTTTCTTTTATTTCTCTCTTTCTCCTTTTCTCCCTATCTCTCCATCTTTCTTTTTATCTTGTTTCTCTATTTGTCTTTGCTTTGGCTCTTAATTGTCAATTTTTTTATACATACCGTTTTCCTTTCCATTCCTCTTCACCCCACTCCCCCCCCCCCTCTTGCTCATTATTTTTATTATTTTTTTACATTTAGTCTTTTTTCACACACCCCTTCCATTTGCAATGGATCTTCATATTCCCCCCCCCCCCCTATAGAATGAAATATCGCAGTTCATGAGGCTGGGATTAGGTTTAGAACCGTAAGATAATGACTTTGAAGACACTGCCATCAAAGTTATTGTGATTGTATGCGTGCATCCCACAGAGAATGTGATCTGGGTGTGGACGACTTTGCTTTGTAGCCAGGGGAATGCTGTTGGACGGGCAGCATTTCTTACTTAATGTATCTGAATGATTTGAAAGGTTACGATAGAGTCCTGTATTCTGTAAGCTAAGGATGGGGTTGTTTTTTGTGGGGGGGAGGAGGGAAAGTTGTTTGGTTTGATATATTGTATGTATATGTACACCACATTTGTAACTGCAGGCCAGTGATTTATAAATAATATATCGTTATAGTTTCCTATCATCACTACCCCCTTAACTTTCTTAGTTTTACTCTCCCCATTTCTTCCATGCTGTTTCCATCCATGCCTCTTTTTTCTGTCTATGTTTTTTTTCTTCTTTGTTTTGTTTTGTTTTTGTTTTTGTTTTTGTTTTTGTTTTTTTAACTGGTGCTTACAATAAAGCAATCTACCGAAATGAGAAAAGCTCTGAAGTTCAAATGAAAAAAATTCCTGGAGACATAAATCTGTTAACAAATTTTGATGCATTTGAGGAACTAAATTTACAATGTATGTAGGGATGTACATGTAGGTGTAGATGCTAGCCCA
>CALNVZ010003434.1:31408695-31453229 GCA_940671915.1 Paracentrotus lividus | reverse complement strand
ACCGACCCTTAAACCCTAAATTAACCCTTATTACAACCTTAACCCTAACCCCTATTCGAGACGAAAATAAAGCAGGAAGCAATGTCGCAGGAGCAAATGTCGGGCGCCGGTGTTTAACACAGGTATTCAGTATTTTATACTGACGCTCATACATGTACATGTATTAATACCTATCTATCCTCTGTCGTAGCTGCAGTAAGACGAAGACAGAGATGATGACTGAGGGCCCCTTGTATAAAAACGGTCAAATTAGAGCATCCAGGTCCTATGAATGGTGCGTTCAAACGTCGCTTCTACAGACCACCCAGGTTTCACCTTGTAGCGTATGCAACAACTGTATTGAGGTAAGGAATCTGTAGGGTAGAAGTTCATAATAATTACCTACTGAAATCAACAGTGTGTGTTAAAGCAAACTGAGTTCTTACGCAAAAATATTGAATAAACTATAAGATATGTCCTCACATTGTTCCATTAACATATACATATTGCCACACGAGATGTATATTCACGTTTCGATAATGATTTCAGAAGAAAATTGAGAAAAAACAGTCCGTCAAATTGAAGACTTGGAGTAGACCGCTGTATCGCCACAAGTACGGCCACAAACTACACACAGAGAACCGGTGAATCGTTGCACATGATTTACCGTAGGACTTTCACATGGGCCATGTAATCACGCATGTGCTTTGACGGGACTTCGCGGAGATCGAGAATGATTGCTTATTTGCTCTTTTCTCAGACCAAATACGCAATTTCTGTTAATTCCTTTTTGGTGTTATAGTATTTGTTACCTATGCTAAGATGTGTGGTATGAACAAGAATGTTTTGGATTATATTATCGATGACACTACTCTTAGATTATCTTTAAGCTGTTATTGAAATTTTGAACTAACACTTGTTTTGTCTATTGGACCAACTAAAACATTGTAAATGTTATACATTACGGGAGTGACCTTAAAAAGTAAAGGGTTATGTACACCTTTTCTGTAAGTACAGGCCTTTATTCATCTTTTGATATTCACTAAACTCTAGCTGATTTGGAATCCTGCCCAATCCGAGATAAATCCCTCACGTAACATGTAGTGTGCGAATCACTTTGTCTTGCAAAGCAGTATTTAATCCATCACCCTCTCCCTGGACGTTACCCAAGATTATGCATCAACCTCACAGATTATGATTGCTCCATTATCAGCACAGATCATCGTCTAGGTTGCGGGCGTGTATTTATAAATTGATAATTGATGCCTACAATTTCCTATTAATGTATAAGCACTAATGCAGGCTTCCCCCTCCGCTATTCATTCTAGAAGTTGTCACACTCGACTATATCCTTCTGGAATGTTCTCTAAATATGTTTTTAATATTACCCCCTTCCCATACACAGTTCCCTCCCCTCTCCCTCTCACTCTCTCTCTTTTTCTCTCTACTATTTCCTGTCCCATTTCAACATGCTGTTGTCCCCAATTGCCCTCCAGTGGTTTTGGCTGTGTTCGTCCTGAAAATAAAATAACATTCACGAATCATAATGTTCATTGTATGCATGCATGAAAAGTAAGTCATTTTCCTAGGTCGATTGGTAGCATGATACATTGTAATAAATCTATTGAAAACTTTTTTTTCCCTTACCCTCTTGGCAATATGACTTCTAAATTGAATATTGGTTCCTGAGATCTATGTACATGTAAAATGTCCTACTGCACTTATACACTTAAATTTGTTTCAATTTCTTAGTTGTTATTTGTTAATTTTCTTTGATTTAGCTATGAATGTACGTGCTACATTGATTGCCAACAATATTTTCTTTCTGCCTTTTCTTGTCATCAAAATTTCTCATGCATGCATTTTAACTAAATCAAAATCATTAAAAAAAAAAATCTTAATCAATATTTCTGCAGGAAGGGGAAAGCAAGGGGTAAAAATTCTGTTTTTATACAGGCATTCATGATTCTATAACCAAACGTTTGCCCTGCCCGCCAGACAGTTTATCAACAGAATTCATGTCAACGGTGACGTCGACAAATGTGTTTTTGACTTTAATGCATTAGGTCGTTTGCGTTGTTGGGTTAACCTTTGCAGAAACTCATAATTTATTTTTTAAATTTTATTTTTTTACTTTATCTCTGTCCATTTTAAATCCACTTTTCCACACCCATCTTGGTCATTACACCTTTTGCATAAACAATAAATCACATACATTTTGTAGATCTATATCTTTGAGTGGAAAGTAAATAAACCCTAGAAATAGTAGAAATCTGTTGAAAAAAACAACAACCATGATGCGATCGATGGCAATAATTGCTCCCTTTTAAAATCTTATTTTTTTATACAAAACAAATGACACTGAATTGCACAGGTACATGTACGTATGTTTAAAGAAATGAATTCTTGCCGTGCGGTTTATGTTACAAAACTAAAAAAAATACAATTGAATGAAAACACTGTAGAGACAAAATATTCCAATATTTCGGGCATAGCCCTTTGTCAAGAATGACAGATTTTAAATTAGCGTCAACTTCATAATCACAAAAGCAAAAACGCGCAAAAAAGGTCGCGTAGCAACCAAATAATGTGTAGGATAAGAAATCGTGACGCAACAATACATCAGAGGAAAGAGAATGGGGAAATTGAAAGGGGAAAAGAAAAAAAGACAGGAGGCAAAAGGAAAGAAAAAAGAAAAAGAAAAGAAGCGAAAAGAGAGGGAGATGAGTGCCGGGAGAGGAAAGGAAAAAGGCAACAGATAGAAAATAGATAAAGAGAGGGCAGAGAGTGAGAAGAGAGAGAGAGAAGAGAAGAGGGGGGGGAGGGGAGGGAGGCTGGAAGAAAGACAAAAGGGAAAAAGGAAAGAGAGAAAGATATTTAGGTTGATAGGAATATGACGCGAAACAAAAACATTGATCCCTCTCCAACCAAGGCGAAAAATCATACGTTCTTCTTCTGCTTGGAACTCGTCGTTATTGATGACTACGTAATTATTAATGAATTGATTATTGTCATCATTCGCGTACATAATGTTTAACGTGTACATTGGCCTTTATGGTAATTGTTGGTATCATGTTTTTTTTTGGTTTTTTTTTTAAAGGAGAAGTATTCAGCAGTGATTAAATTATCACAGATAAGCGCCTTAAGTTGATACACACACTGTGTTTGTTGGGGTTTTTTTCTTCTTATATGTATGTTTCATCTAAGGCAGCTTAATTTTTAATTCTTTTTTGGGGAGGGGGAATCAAATTCTTCCGATTGAAACATAATAGTTGATTCCTCCAAGCCTATTGAGCCTACTCAGGTGTTTCGCGTCAGTTGTAATTACATGTTGGTGGATGCCACTGAATATTACCCTTGAATTTGATCTTTAACATCATCACACCAAGCTCAGCTGAGTCATATTGGAACACAAGCAACACTACATGAATCACCAACACTTGACAATCTGATCAAAATATGTGTCTTTCAAAAATATTTCCGCCATATCTCCTCAGACATAATTATTGTACGTTTACATGTACACGTAGCTGACAATCAATTTGTACATTGCATCAAATCATAACCAATATACAAAGTACAGTACAGTATTGGATGCTATGCCTCAAGACCCTATGTACAATGTACATGTACGTCTGTTACGGACATTTAAACACATTAAAAAAATCAGAAAAATATTTAAATGTTCTTTTATAGGCAAAATAAGTGCAAAGCTGAGAATAGCCGCTATAAGAGTAAATGATATGTAATTCAATAACATATCTATTTAATTTTTTGATAAATTATAGACGATAGGACAATAGCTGTTGCAAAATTTTGATTTAAGTCATTTCAGAGTGATAATTTTATTTTTTTTATGCCATTGAATACCCTCACTTACTAATAAATTTGCCAAAAATATCTTTCCTGAACAAAATTTTATTGTTTTTAAACTATTAAAAAGAATACAATTAGAGCTCTCCGATAAAAGTTTCTTTACATTAATAAAGTAAATGGTTGCATTGAATTATTAGGTCTACACTGGTCATGTGTATAAATGTACATGTGTAGGACTGTTGAATTTTTAATTGATTATTGCATAGAAAAAACAAACAAAAACAAATATTGAACATTATATGAAAGTCATTTACGTTATGTCATTGAACTTTTTGCAATTGAAGGCTACATGTACATTACATTATATATTGTAGTTACAAGTCCCCGAATATTCCACTGCAATTCAATTCTTCATGCTTTACACCATGGTGCAGATTGAGTATATATTTTAACTTTCAAAATGTCACATGTCTGTTCTCATCACTCTGTCTGTAGTCATGTGCTGGTATTTCCAATTTTGAACTAGTTTGCTATCTTTATTGATTTGAGTATAGACATGAAATGTACAGTGAAATTGTAGACAGGGCATTAGATTGCCAAAATGTTGAAGGGATTGTTGTACCCCCCCCCCCCTCCAAAACACATAATGCTCACTTGTTCTTTTATTGTTGTTTAATGTAACGTAGGCCTACCTCCATATATCTTCCTCTTGTGTCCTGTGATATTCTACATGTACATGCTACATGTAACAGTACATGTACGTGTATTTCTTTATTTGCGTTTTATCTCTCACCAACAAAATAAAAAATTTAGAATTACATATTCTGATCCAGTTAATGTTAACAAGTTTTTTTTAAATCTCTTGCCTCTCCGTGTAAATTTATTGTCTGCGTATCTTTTACTTCCCTCTTTGTCTCTTCCCTCTCTTTCCACCCTCAATATATTGTTCTTAGAGTGTGTTCGATTGTCCAGCTTTCAAATTTATACACCAACGTAGAATTCATGATACAAAAACGCAAAAATTTACAAAACGCTGATTATAAAGAGAAGCAAAATTTTTCATGTCCCCCATCCCCCGGTCGTAAAAGTCAACGTGTCAAATCTATCGGAGGAAAATTTAAACGCCGAAAAGATGGTGAAACACATCAGCTTCAATTTTACGAAATGTGACACTGATCAGGATTGAGTTGTTTCAAACGTGTTAAATGTGCTCTCGCAATGGAAGCTTGATGCAAGTTGAAAAAAGGAGAAGATGTTTGTTTTCGAGAGCGGGGAATTTAAAGACGATGGAAATATAATTCAGCTAAATTTTTGACACTGAACAGATCATCGCTGATCTGTTTGTGTTTTGTAATTCGTTTTGTATCAGATTCATGTTGTGCGAAATAACTGGACATTGAACACACCTTTAAGCCTATGTTGCAATAGATTCTATCATCCATATCATGACGGCGTCATTTCTTTGTGTGTCATGATGTAATCTGATCGTACTTCAAATATATTGTGGTTGATCGACGTGGGAAAATTCGTCATTCTATCTCTTGACATAAAAGAGGTATAAATGTAAACAGGCTCTACGCTTACTGTTCTGGGACAATAATTGGTTGTCTGTGTTCCATGTTTGTTGAATATTCTTCTCCTCCCCCTTCTTTTCTTCCTTTTCTTCCTTTCTTTTTTTTTTTTTTTTTTTTTTTTTTTCTTTTGGAGGGGGGGGGATGTGAAAATTCCTTTTTTGTGAGAATATATAGCTTTCTATGAGAAGATGTCAAAAACCTTTTTATCAGGATACTTGCGTACAAGTAAAAAATGTACATGTATGCAAAAATGTTTCAAGGGCCATACGTGTCTTTACTACATGCAAGTCTGATGTATGTATTTTTACAAATGATTTCATTAAAAAATTTTGCAGTCAAATTTGTTTTGTTATTTTTTCTCTTTTTTTTTTCTGAGGGATGGGGGGGGGAGCTTTCGGGGAAAGGCAACTGGATTTATCATCTGTAAAGGCCGTGCCCACAGGCGGCATCGTGTTGGCGACAAACCTGGATAATTTCATAATTATAAGAGTTAATCTTTAGAAGGCGTTATTAAACCTACATACGACTCTATCTAATCTAGGCTGCACAACAAACCTGTCTACCACACTCACAACAGCAAGATCGCCAGTTGTTCGCAAACAACGATCGCCTGCAGGACCAGCCCCTCTAAGCTGTTACCCCATAAAATATTTTCTTTACTGATCTCCTGTCCATAGAAATAGAATTTGTAATTCTGGACTCAGATTATCGCATGTTTTTAAAGCTTTACAATGTACATGACTTGGGCTCGATCAGAGCCAACGCATTTGTTATGTGTGCTAAACACTTTCTTCAAAACTGATTTCTAATGAGCATTGGTTTTGAGAAAATGATTTTATGAGATGTCCTTAACCAAATAAGTATTTGTTCTTGATAAACTTTGAGTATGTTCCTTTGCTATTTATGTTTAATGGTGTCATTATTCTGTTTGTTTATTTTTTCAGAGGTTGTCATCATCTTGTCCGTGGTGGAATAACTGCTGGGGAGGAAGAAACTACAGATACTTCTCTTCTCTTTCCTGCTTTCTGGTTAACGATGGACATGGTGTCCGTCTTCGTCCTGAGTCTAATCTACTTCTGGAGACCAAGCTCCCATCTCAAACTACAAACACAATTATTTCGTATCCTTTTCAGCGTACTTTCATAAAGCTATACCCAGGGCGGATACCTTGTGCAATTTAATGATCACTAAAGTCGAAATCTTTTTATGTCCCCTTGTTAAACACAGGTTTCTCTATAAAGTGATGTATATTATTAATCGTTTAGTGACCGATGTGTTAATTGCAAGTTTGTATGAAGTTGGATGTGTACAGATATAGATATTTTCATAACCTAATATGTTCTGATAGAGCGCAGGGGGCACTGTCTGTTGCATTATTATATACATACAATGCCACTTTACACATAATGGCAGTGCTTGTTAGACGTTTTGGTGTGAACATTTTTGTGCATAAGCCAAAGTATTAGCGTTGCTTTATCAAACAGACATCACTCTCAAATGATCACAGCTTCACAAGAAGATCACAATTTCAAGGCATGTTACAATTCACCACATACACCTAAGTTTTTTGACATTGGTGATTCCGTGTAAACTACAGTTGTGTCTTTTTTTTTTAAACGATGGATTATGTGCATGAAGGTGTCTGTCTGTCAAAGCGACCAAAAAAGTTTTGTACATGCACAAAGTTTTCTGGTGGCCTTGACAGATATCAACCAATGCCAACAAATCGACACCGTTTGTAAGTGTGGGCGGCCACATACATGCTAATGAGCGAGGGGTAAACAAATACATTGATGAGGGCCCTTTCAACCTTTTGGGCAGGCAAAATCGTCCCCGTCGTCGCATGTTTTCATGGCATAATTGTCAATGGGGCTCTATTTAGCCTTAGGTGGCTAAATTGGCCTGAGCCCCCATGTAATTTTCGCCTCTGGTAAGAATAAACAATAATGAAACCTATACAAATACCTGTGTACAGCACATTGTCTTTTAAAGTTATTTGGGGGTTTATTTTATGGGCCTCAAGAACTGGCACAATTTTCCCCACCTGAGAAGCCCTTTCAATCTTTTTTCCCATTTTAGTCAAAATCCATAAAAATTCTTTAGCCATCTTTTCCATTCTATTGTCATTGCAGGTTTAATGACAATAAATCTTAATTAAACATTCTTCTCATTTATTGATTAACTCATGTGTCGTTGTAATATTCAAATCGTGTAAGGTCATAGAAGTAATTAGCTGGATATTGCTAAAACCCACAATTAATTCTTATTTCCTTTAGGGGTGAAGGTACTAGAATATTATTAAATCAACCGTCTAAAATAATAATCATTCAACCTTCATAAAACTCTTCCAGTTTTTTTTTTTTTTTTTTTTTTTTTTTTGATCTAACTTGTCATTGTATTGAGGAACATGTACATGTCATTGTACATGTATTGTTCTGTCATGCATCATTGCATATTGTCTTTTGTTTTCACTCGTGTCTGTCTGTTAAATTATTTATTTGTTTGTTGTGTTTTTATCATTACTGTGTCCAATAATTTAGCCTATGTATTCTTTTGTTCTGACTCAATTTTGTTCCTTTTATCTTGGTGCTCATAAGCCACATTTTAGATTCTTTATCTCTTCTCTTGTGTAGTGTCATGATCAGTAAGAATGACTGGAAATTTTTCAAATTTCCCATTGGAATTGGAAAGGCTTCTTTGGTTGTGAACATTTTCTCGTTGATAAGAAAACACTCATTCTTGTGTATTTGATCGATAACATTGAATTCAAATTTCAATTTTTTTTTTTTTAAAATCATTATTATTAAAAGTCTTCGTTTTCTCTTCCGTTTGTCTCTGTCTCTCACTCTACCTATCTTATATTGACTTCTTTCCATGCATGTATCTAGTTCATTCCTGTTTATTTTAATCTCTTTTCTCTCTCTCTCTCTTTCCTCTTACCATCTCTCTCTTCTCTCTCCTCGTTTTCTTTTATTTCTCTTCTTTCCCTTTCTCCTATCTCCTCCATCTTTCTTTATTCTGCTTTCTCTATTGTCCTTTGCTTTGGCTCTTAATGTCAATTTTTTATACATACCGTTTTCCTTTCCATTCCTCTTCACCCCACTCCCCCCCCCCTCTTGAGCTCTTATTTTTATATATTTTTTACATTCTAGTTTTTTTACACCCCCTTCCATTTGCAATGGATCTTCATATTCCCCCCCCCCTATAGAATGAAATATCGGCAGTTCATGAGCTGGGATTAGGTTTAGGAATGCCGTAAGATAAATGACTTGAAGACACTGCCATCCAAGTTATTGTGATTGTTATGCGTGCATCCCACAGAGAATGTGATCTGGGTGTGACGACTTTGCTTTGTAGCCAGGGAACTGCTGTTGGACGGGCAGCATTTCTTACTTAATGTATCTGAATGATTTGAAAGGTTACGATAGAGTCCTGTTTCTGTAATGCTAGGATGGTGGTTTGTTTTTTTGGGGGGGGGAGGAGGAGGGAAAGTTGTTTGGTTGATATATTGTATGTATATGGTTACACCACATTTGTAACTGCAGGCAGCTGATTATAAATAATTATATCTTATAGTTTCCTCATCAATCAGACCCCTTAACTTTTCTTAGTTTTACCTCCCCATTTCTTCCATCTGTTTCCATCCATGCCTCTTTTTTTCTGTCTATGTTTTTTTCTTCTTTGGGTTTTGTTTTGTTTTTTTGTTTGTTTTTTGTTTTTTTAATGGTGTTACATTAAGGCAAATCTACCGAATGAGAAAACTCTGAAGTTCAAATGAAAAAATTCCTTGGAGACATAAATCTGTTAACAAATTTTTGATGCATTTGAGGAACTAAATTTACAATTATGTAGGGATGTACATGTAGGTGTAAGATGCTAGCCCCAAGCCCCCCCCCCCCCCCCGAAGCAACAATTAAACACATAAATTTCCACTGTTGAAGAATGAAAACAATATTCTAGTTATTCCATGTATTTCCTCGGAATTGACGTTCCAAAGAAATCTGAGTAAGAGCTGTATATCATGGTGATAAATGCGTTATTTGTCAGTTCACGTGTAAACGTACATCTGTAGGTACACTGTAAGGCTCATGGTTCAAGCCTGATGTTTTCACTTTTGGGTCTTTAGAAGGAAGGTCTCAGGATATAAAGGATATATCTGGAAATGGATGTTTGAATGACCAACACAGAAGCGCCACGTTCTAAAGAAATCTGCGTAAGAGTTATGTAGTTCCATGATGATTGTCGGTGTACGTGTGAACGGACCTGTTTAGGTATGGCACATGGTTCAAGTATGATGTGTTCACTTTCGGGTCTAAAGAAGGTAGGGCTCAGGATATAGAGGATATGGGGTGATTAGGGGAGCTTGTATTTCAACCTGCCTATCACTTGCAGGAATTTGAGTCACGTATGCCTCACGGTGTCTCAGCTCCCATCGGCCATGTCTGACAAACGAGACAAATGCTTCCCAGAGAGAAAAAAAGAAGGGAAGATGGGAAGGAAGAATTGTCTTGAGAAATAGCATATAGATGGAGATATACATAGATGGAGATAGACAGAGGGAAATATAGAGGAGAGATGGGAGAGAAGGAATAGCTAGACAGGGAGAGGTTGCAGTCCTTTCTTGTTATCAAACAGACTTTTTCTAGTAACAGACATCAATGCTCCCCCCCCCTTTCCCCCATTTGAAAATAATCAGATGTAGCTCTACAACCATACAACCCCTAATTGAAACACGGAATTATCATTTTCAAAGCAAACTTCATTGTGTCAGTTCCTCCACTTGGGAGATGTACATAGACAGATAAACAAACAGTCATGCAGACAGAAGAGCAGGGGGAAGAGAGGAAAAGAGTTTAGCCCCCCCCCCCCCCTGAATTGTAATTACGATTCTACACCTGTGCATAGAACTCTCCATGTAATACCGTCGTCTGATAAGTGGCTAAATCAATCATTCCAAATGGAATATCATTTCTGACAAACTGTTGCAACAAAATAAAGTGTAGCATATAATGACAAATC
Source organism: Paracentrotus lividus (assembly GCA_940671915.1). Taxonomy (NCBI): domain Eukaryota; kingdom Metazoa; phylum Echinodermata; class Echinoidea; order Camarodonta; family Echinidae; genus Paracentrotus; species Paracentrotus lividus. The sequence goes on along the minus strand of CALNVZ010003434.1, from coordinate 31,442,841 downwards.
CATTGAATCTAGGTATTTCCCCTCCGCCCCCCCCCAAAAAAAAAAAATAATAATAATAAATAACAAAATAAATAAATAAATAACAAATAAATAAATAACAAATGAAAAAATAATAATAAAAAATAAAATTGTTACATTTTTGAGGTATTAGGCAACCTTTTTGCCATTTGGGGGCAAACAATATAGTAAGAGAACTGAAAATAAAAAGAATTACCAGTATTCACTTGAAGATAAAGAATACCATCACATATGGAAAAATACTTTAACTTTAATATTCTAAGATTAATTGATATCCTTTTATGAGGATTAAACATGTATACCCTGAACACAGGATGATTTTTTTAAAGTGAAATTTTCATGTATTGGAAATCATATGCTAAGCATGTACATGTAGGCTTAGACCTACACTCTTCTTTGAAGTGGTCCAGGTTCAACAGCCTCCAATCGGGTAAAGTTGCCGTGATACTTGAAGCACGTCCGACCTTTCTGGTGTGTATATATACCCTGAAGATGAGCTGTGATGAACAGAGACCTCTTTAACCTCTCTAGACAGTCATACATTGGACTGCTTCTCACTTGATTGTTTTGTTCTGAATTACCCGCACAGGGAGTCTCCTGTTATGGGAGAAGTGGGGGAAAACTATTGTGAGATGCAAATTATTTTCATGTTTTTCAGGTTGAATATTACAGTAAGAAGGTCGACTGTAAAGGATTGCTCTTCAAATCCCCTCACAGTCATAATATAACAAAGAACAGCTGAAATGATTGGCGTGAACATTTTGTGCTAGTCCAACACTTACATTTCTATGTGTATAAGCAGGGCAGTTGTCAGCAGAATTTAGTGATTCTGTTATAATTTTTGTGATTCCCGAACTCACAGTATCGAACAATTCTTATTTTTGGTAATCAAGGTAATCAGCTTTTCCCCATCACTTTGTGACAGTTTCTTCTTTGAATTTAATCTCACGACCATAACCGTTGTACTTTTAAACTAGATCATAAAAGTAATTGGGGAGTAAATAACTGTTTTTGATATGACCTACCATCCCCTCCTGTTCAACAATGAGAATGGAATGATATAAATACTCAAACATGTTTTGTAGGCAGTTGTTTGTGTGTCTGGGTTCTTTTGCATTGACAAGTTAACATTTTCAAACAACCTGTAGGATTAGATGGAGGCAAGCTTGAATGGAGACTACACTTGTTTACCACAGAAAGTAGTTAGCCTAACAAAGACTGGAGAGGAGTCTATGCAAATCCAATCAGGGTATTCCCCTGATAAGCCTGTCATCCTCAATCGTTACTGACCTTACCATGGTGATGGCAGCCCTTCTTTGAAGATGTATCAAATCTCTCTCTGATGATACTTATGCATGTAGTACTTGTAATTAGTGTCTCTGCAATTCTATTGCTCTTTTACTTTCATTTGAGAGTGGAATTACATACATTTATATCGACAAATGTGCTTTGTAGGCACTCATTTCCTTGATTTAGCTTCTTTTGCATCACTGTTTTGCATAATCAGTTAACATTTTCAAACAACCTGTAGGATTAGATGGAGGAAAGCTTGAATGGAGACTACACTTGTTTACCACAGAAAGTAGTTAGCCTGACATAGACTGGAGAGGAGTCTATGCAAATCCAATCAGGGTATTCCCCTGATAAGCCTGTCATCCTCAATCGTTACTGACCTTACCATGGTGATGGCAGTCCTTCTTTGAAGATGTATCAAATCTCTATCCGATGATACTTATACATGTAGTACTTGTAATTAGTGTCTCTGCAATTCTATTGCTCTTTATTTCATTTGAGAGTGGAATTATATACATTCATATCCACAAATGTGCTTTGTAGTCACTCATTTCCTTGATTTAAGTTCTTTTGCATCACTGTTTTGCATAATCAGTTAACATTTTCAAACAACCTGTAGGATTAGATGAAGGTAAGCTTGAATGGAGACTACACTTGTTTACCACAGAAAGTAGTTAGCCTGACATTTTAGACTGGAGAGTAGTCTAATCAGGGAATTCCCCTGATAAGCCTGTCATCCTCAATCGTTACTGACCTTACCAAAGGAGATGGCAGTCTTCTTCTACAAGATGTATCAAATCTCTCTCTGATCATACTTTGATTGTACTTACAGTATAGTATTTATAGTGTTTGTGCAATCCTGTTGCATTAATCAATGTTTTCAAACAACCTGTAGGATTAATTAGTCGTGAAGGAAGGTAATCTTGAATGGAGACTACACTTATTTACCACAGAAAGTAGTTAGCCTGACATCTTAGACTGGAGAGGAGTCTATGCAAATCCAATCAGGGTATTCCCCTGATAAACCTGTCATCCTCAATCGTTACTGACCTTACCTAGGTGATGGCAGTCCTTCTACAAGATGTATCAAATCTCTCTCTGATCATACTTTGATGGTACTTACAGTGTTTGTGCAATCCTTTTGCATAAATCAATGTTTTCAAATAATGTACAGGATTAATTAGTCGTGAAGGAAGGTAATCTTGAATGGAGACTACACTTATTTATTAAAGAAAGTACTGAGCCTAACATGGACTGGAGAGTAGTCTACATGTATGTAAATCCAATCAGGGTATTCCCCTGATAAGCCTGTCATCCTCAATCGTTACTGACCTTACCAAAGAGATGGCAGTCTTCTTCTACAGGATGTATCAAATCTCTCTCTGATCATACTTTGATGGTACTTACAGTATAGAATTAGTGTTTGTGCAATCCTTTTGCATTAATCAATGTTTTCAAACAACCTGTAGGATTAGATGAAGGTAAGCTTGAATGGAGACTACACTTGTTTACCACAGAAAGTAGTCAGCCTGACATCTTAGACTGGAGAGGAGTCTATGCAAATCCAATCAGGGTATTCCCCTGGTAAGCCTGTCATCCTCAATCGTTACTGACCTTACCAAAGAGATGGCAGTCTTCTTTTACAAGATGTATCAAATCTCTCTCTGATCGTACTTTGATGGTACTTACATTGTCTCCAATTCTATCACCTTTTGGCTTTCATTTGCACTGTCTGTTAAGAACTGTATTGTATAAGGATGTTAAACTCAGAACATGTAGGGGACATCGTGTTCTTGTCCATTTATCAGGTATCAACAAAATTATTGAATCAGTGAAATTTTACTCTATTAATGTCAGTCGATCATTTTTTGAAGTCCTATAATATTTATTAGAGAAAAGGCAAAAAAAAAAGAAAGAAAGGAATCATGTAATATGAGCTATTGATACAGGGGCTTGTTAGTAGGCCCTACAGATATTAGGATTTAGGTGTTAGGAAACCTACAGTTTATCAATATAAACTAAAGACACCCTCCCCCCGAAAAAAATATAAAATAAAAGTCAGGATAGTACGATTACATGTATGACCCCTTTGCATTAAATTGGCCATAGGTGCACTGTCAAGTGTCATATGAGGATAATCAAAGATTAAGAGATGATCATATTTGATGATCTAGGGATTAGATAGAAAGTCCACCGTAATACCCCTATAGGAAATAACCGACTATCTTACAAACCCTCTCACTACATATATAGAGACACAGTACAACAAGTCTGTGGGCATTGAGGATTCGTGATATGGAGAGGGTTAATGCATGTAATGCTATCCCTCGAGAGGAAAATGGATAATGGTGGATTTATGTAGGGATCGTCTCCACTGTCTGACTGCTACATTGTGGTTATATTACCATGTTCATGGTATACATGTATGCAATGTCTTTGAGTACCCTTTTCTTAGCAGTGAGAATGATTCCCTTTAATCATGAAATCATGATCATGAAAATACAGGTACAGTTTCATAAATATTTGTAACTAGTATGCTGTAGTGTAGGTCATACATGAACGTGTACGATATTGTGCAAAGTCATCTGGGCAATAAACAGGTTGCCTACCAATATACAGTCTGTGTCAAATAAAATGGTACAGTTGGAAAACATTTTTTTATAGTGTGAAGGTTAATATCAATGTGGTATTGTTTATTATTTTCATAAAGCAGGAATATCACTCTTTCTTCTGCAATTTTTTTCATCACATTTGGTGCAGTATTTTTTTAGATATGACTAATTTTCTACAATCAAGAAAAATCCATTTTTCGCACGCCGTCCCATGCCTTTGTGTACGATTTCGCATAATGACCGTGAATTCAGCGCTCCAGAACAATAGAAGTGCGTAATTTCGATTTGTTCCTCGTCGCACAGAACTTAGCATAACTTTTGTTTTACGAAAGCAAATTATACAGGAGAAAGCGTATCAGCAAGAAAAATCTTTTGGCTTTAATTTGGTACCACAAACACACATTATATGAAAAGATTTTACACCTAAATGATTTTTTCCCCGACTGTACCATTTTTTTTGACACAGACTGTACATGTACATGTACATGTATGAATAAGCAAAAATGAAGTATTTTAAGCTGTGGTTCTGGGTTGTTTGCAGGCACAAACCCATGTTGTTCGCTTACTAGGGTCTGCAGTTAAGAACTAGATTCACCCGTGTACTGTAGCTTCTCCCAACTTATTTGACACAGACAGTGAGTTTGGAGGCTAGTCTCCACTCTAGACTGAAATTTGTTAAGTGTCAAATTGAGTCTGTGCTTGCAGACTAGGTTCTGGGTTGAAATTGTAAGGGTCTGTGCACCTCAGGAAGTATGGGCCTATAATCAAATTTTTAAAGCAAATATGCAACAGAACTGTCTTTTTAAAAAATGTTTTCCATGGTTTAGTAGGTTTCAGAGTTGTATTTGTTTCTTTTTATCAAATTTTTAAAGAATCCACTTTTAATCATCAAATTTTATGAAATAATTACATGTATGCCGACACCAATCAGTATGTAAATGAGACAACATAATGCTTTGACAAAGACATACACAAATTTCCTCTGAAATGGACTAAAAGTATCTTAGGGTTAATTGTCCAGGGTAGTACAGATTGTATGTCCCGTGGTCATTTCTAGACTATGTCTTATGTAGCCTTATTTCCTGTTGTTGGTCAGTTACCTTCGAATTTTTACAATATATTGTTTAGAGCAAGTAGAACTTGTCATTAAAGGATCACAGTAGCATGAAAAGACCAATTCCATGATTAAGGGGCCATGAAATTGATGTTAAAAATCTATTCATTGATTTATCACTAACCTTATGCTACATGTATGAATAACCATAAATCATAAAGGTGTTTCAAATTAAAAACATTTTATGTTTTCATTTGTGATAAAGGCACATTGATACTAACCTATCAGGATCCTTGTTACATAGTGGTATGCACTTCTTGTACAAGTCTCACTCAAAGTTTCATTTGAATTGGCATTCATCGTAACTCTGTGTTACAGGGCTCTGATTTTAAACAGATCGTCTTCTTTATCCCTGGTAAAAAGTCAGTGTACATGTTTCCCTGTATAAGGAATATTTATGTGTTATTCTTTGAAAAAGAACATTGTGGAAATGACTACATAAACTTTCACTAGTTATTTTTAACGATATGTCAACAAGATGCATTTCAACTTGATTGCCATAAATCCATGTTGTCATATTAAAGTCCAAAGTGTCATTGATGTTTAGACTCGCAGGTTTTCCCTTCCAAGTGAGTCATACTGTATTCTGATTTTGGCTTCCACGCTCATGCTAAGATCCCATGTGACCTAATGTCATTACCCTGTATAGTCTTGGAGTTGATTTTGTAGCGTGTGCTTGACAATCTGTTTTTATAGCACATATTAGAACAGAAATGTTTATTTTGCGTGGATTGCCCGAGTGCAGACCCTCGATTGTCCAGTAGTCAACAGAGATGCTGACATGTCAACAAAATTATTTCATTGAGTTAAATTATAAGTAAATTTGAAAAGGTCCTTCACTTTGTAGGCTTACTTTACAGTCAACACTCTATACCTAGGGATCTGGATGATTTTTTTTTTTTTTTTTTGGAAGAACCTTCTTCTTTAAAACCAAGTTTTATTTACAGGTAAATAATTGGAAAAAAAGGCACCTGGAGAGATAAACACATAAGGTTGCTTCACACTACTGATAAATGTCCCCCCCCCCTTCAATTTTATTGATGTGGCTACCTATTAGATTCATGAAATGGGAATTCAGCCACCTCAAATTCTAAATGATGTATTTGGGCAATTCCACGGTTACCAATTTTGTAACTTGGTGGTACCAGGTTTACAAAATCGAGTCTTTCTTTAAAGTTTATACTTTGATTCAAACCTGACAAGCATAGCTTTAAAATAACAATATAAGAAGTGCTGCAGGCTTTTTCTTGTGAACGTCACAACAGGTTAAAAATTGGTTAGTCGCATTACACAAAATGGACAAGGAAAAAAATCCACTTGTTACAAAAAAATATTTTGCTCAAATCATACTTTTGCCAGTTTTACTCCTTGCACTACCTAACCAACATATTTAAGTCTCAAGTCAGCTATTTAGATTTGGTACACAATTTAAAGTATTCTTTAAAGATCGATAAATGTCGGTTAGTCGCATTACAGTATTTTTTATGTGACTTTTTTGGTTACATGTATTTCACCCCCTTGTCATGAATTAAATGTCATTATTGACCTTTAAATACGGGAATATCCACCCTTCTCCATTTAGTGAAAGTTTCAAGAAAAAATATCAAAATAATCTTGTGAAATTTGAATTTTAGTGATTTATTTTTTCATGTAGTCCCACACATTGAATTTTAATGGCGGTTCTAGTTCGTGAGGAAATGAACGAAATTGAAAAATAATTTTTTTTTTATTTTGAAAGTCTTTTATGATCCATTAACACCCATGTCATTAGATAAGTGATAGGTCATAGAATAAACATCAGAGAGACATTTTTAGTTTTTGACAAATGTCCTAGTTGGCGTGGAATTGCCCTTTTGGTTCAGTTAAGTAATACGAGAAAACAAAAACGGTTTGTGTTACTAATGAAAAGTACATTTTAACACCACACCCAACGCTGTGGACAGAAAAGGTAATCTAACCACAAGTACTGCAGTCTCATTTAATACATCGTACCACTTTTTGACATAATAAATTTAATTTGATATCTATGCAATAGACAAAAGATAGCAATGATTGTCAATGTCTTGTCCAACTCAACTCAACTCAAATCGGAAAAGAAACATCGCTTTTCAAAGAGAATTTGGCCAACACATAAATTGTCATATCAGTGTAGAATCATTTTAAGCCCCTCCCAGTTATATTTTTTAATCACAAAGAAGATTTATGAACCAAACTCTAGCTTGATTCTCTGCTCAACTTTTTTGGTAAAGCTCTGAGCTAAGTTTTGCTCTTGTGATTGAGGAGTTACTCATGTGTACCTGGCTTATCCGTTTAATTGCACAGCAATTAGACTTAAACGTGGCTCTCAAGGATTTTCTCGTACTCAGTCATACATTGGAACTTGCACAATTTATGCAGTTTCCTGTGATGTCATATATTTATTAATGGCATCATTCTCTGTTTCTAAACTCTGGTTTATCCAGTTAAAAAAACATAAGAAGGCTGATCCCTCCACCACCAGTTAAAATTTGTATATGTGTGAGAGAATTTTGCTTTTTAAAGACACCATTAATTTTTTCGCATTCTGAATGAAAAATGTAAATGTATATGTCCATGTGTACATTTAAAAAAATCATTATTAAAGGTCTTAATGAGAATGATGTTAAAAGGTGTTTTTCAAGCACTATTGGTCTAGAATTAATGCAAATTATTGTTACTCTTTATGAAACAAGATTTTCTTTTGGTTTTCCCTGGGTAAAGTAAATTTGAGTTCTTCATTGCGGTATTGGACCTAGAATCTCTCAGAATGTCATACCTTTTAACAGCTCAAACAACTTCTTTCTCCTGTTCATGAAGTGCATATCAAGCTTTTAAAAGTAATGAATACAGGACTTTCCAAATATTGACACATATATCTTCTGTTTAGTTTCCTGCGTTGCAACATGAAACCTAACTCACATGTTTTCAGGAGGCCTTGCCAACTTGCATCTGACTTCAATTAACAGCATATTGTGTGTGCATGCTAGAGTATCTGATTCCTATCAGTTCAATGATGATATTATTAGACCTGTGGGTGTTTCACAAAGAATTAAGTACACTTAAAGTCGCACTTAAATTCTGGTTGCGTGCAGTATATCATGTATTATTTCACTGGTCAGATTATGCTCAGGGGATGCACAAAATTGAGAGGTCTATCAACAAGATTACATGTTAAAAATGCAGGAGGCTATCAATTTAAATGCTGAACTTTTTTGTTGATTTAAAAAGATAACTGACTCAGAGGTATAATGATTGAAACCAAATTCTAAATAATTGCTCAAGATCGAGGTTCAAGCTCAATTTCTCATCTCTCTTATCATTTCTCAGCTATTAGCTAATTCTTGTAAAATGAATTGTCGGATCATTAGCTAATTCTTGTAAAATTAACTGTCCGATCATTGGTTTGTGGAATTGAAAATTTAGAGAAATATGGTTAAATCAGGCTGTGAAAAATATAGAATTGAATTTAATAACAAGACACAATAAAATGCATATATGAATGACAATCTTACAATTGAAGCTAAAGATAATGAAACATGAATACAAAGAAGAACAAAAAAGAAGAAAAAATCAAACACTGATTTTACAGGAAGATGGAAGTAAAGGTGCACTGTAAAAAAAAAAATGTATTTTTACAGCAAATCTGCTGTCAGCAGAGTCGCCATAAAAAATTTAATTAAAAAAACAATTTTGTTGTAAGTTTCTCCTGCAAATAATTACGTGAGAAATACAAAATATACATCAGGAGTAACACATTTGTTCCGTTTTAACCAGATACATATGCTATAAAACTCTAATGATATTTTTCCTTCTCTTTCATCAATTCTTAAGGGAGAAATTTACAGCAAAACTGTATTTCAAATAACATTTTTGTATGGCGACTCTGCTGACATCACTTTGCTGTATTTTTTCTGTATTTTTTTTTACAGTGTGTTAAAGAACTGGAAGTCAGCACAGACGAACCTAGTTCCATTTCTTGGCAAAATGCATTTCTAGTTAAACATACATTGTATCAGCATGTAAATGTCTCCTGTTTTATGTACATGTACAAACTATACAAGGGGGAGTGAACAAATGTTGCAGTGACAGTTGCTCCAGCCCTTATTTTGTCTAAGATTTAGGGTTAGGGTTGTGATCTATGGTTTTATATTTCAGGGTTAGGGTGACTTTGATTTCACGATTACTCCGCAGGAAATTCCAAAATAACTAACTTCAACCATGAACTTTACACTACCCTAACCCTAAACTTAACATAAAACCTTCTTGCATCCCTAACCCTACATGTATATCGTACAATAAGTATTGCCTGGAACAAATTGTCGCGGTAGAAAATTTTATGTCACCAGTTTGGTTTGGGTATTTACATGTAGTCCAGGGTTCAAGTTAACCATTTGATTAGTTTTGGCGATTGACCCCTGAACAGTTCTCGCCTAAGCACATCTAGACCCTACATACTAGAAAAAAATATTCACTTTCAATACTTTTCTACGATTAAAAAAAAAAAAAATCATTACCATCAGAATCCAAGATACCTTTACATGTATTTTATGTACATTCTCCGTGTACTGATTATTCTGATAATATTTGCTTGAGGGAAAACCATAATGTATTTTAATGCACTCGTCTGCTGACTAATTTTGAAAGTTATCCAGTGAATGTCGTCACTATGTGACTTTGATACTCACTAATCGCATAAGCTTTATACGGTGTGCATGAACATTTTTTTTCCCCTCTCTGACTCTGTTACTCTGTAAATAGAAATCTGTGTGTACACCAGATTATATGCGTACATTAAACACATTGCGCAGGCTAGAAGTTTCAGACATTTTTTCTGTGTTTTTCATTAACTGTACTTCAGTCATAAATGTTATCTAATAAAGCAACTTACTCTTTGTCCAGGGGTGGGGTTGGGTGGGGGGTACAATTGTCATGGGGCCTGGATTTCAAATTTTAGTCCTCATGTGGGCACCTGGATTGAACCCTGTTTTCTTCAAACATTATAATTCTACTGTTTGGGTGGATAAAAAAGAAAATTTGTAAGTATAGTTTATGTGAACTTGCATTAGTCATGTATCATTATACAGGTCCGCTATGTACAATTTCATCTTTTGAAAATAACATTATATGTTACTTGTGATTTTCAATATTATATTGGCAACAGTGTACATTTACTTGTTTATTTTTGTGTGTTTTTTTTTTATTGAATACCACCCAATTTAATGTAGTATGTTATTGTGTTCAGTGAAAATAAAATGTAAAGTTCTTAAAATTGGTCAGGACATTTTGACAACATTTTACATCTTTTGGCATGAAAATAAAAAAATATTTTCTTGATTGATGGTGATCCTCAAGTAGTACTAGAAGGGGCACAAGAACCAAGACTTAACTTGACTCGATTACACACAGGTGTTTACAACTGAAATGAAAAAAAGTACTGTGTCGTATGGGACATTTAAACATAACAGAAAAACAACAAAGGCAAGGAATCGCCCTCAGAGCTAAATTGTAGCTCCTTTTTATTTATATATTTTTTTCCACTATGTGTATGTATTTACTAATAAATTTGTTTTTGTTGTCATGGTAACAAACTATCCAAACATGACTTAACTAACCGGCGTCCTCAGTGTTGTCATCATGTGTATAGTAGGTATCACATTCCTGCCTGTGTTCGGCCTGACAGGCTTCCACGTCTCGCTCTCATCCAGAGGCAGAACCACCTATGAGCAGGTACCATGGCAACCGTCAAACCCCGCCTATCCACTCCCCCCTCCCCTCCTCCCCCCTCCCCTCCTCCAATAATGTCCTAAGCTGTGCCGAATGATACGCTGTGTTCCTCTTCCCAACTGTGCAAATTTATGTGATTGTGAAGCAGTGAATATGTTGTATTTTTTTAGTCAATTCTCTCTTTTAGAAAGCCGATTATTGCTCACTATATGTTTGTCATTCTTTTGTTAAGGCTAGGAAAGTATGTCAAGCTTTGTATTCGCAGACATGCTGCACTGTAATGTAATACACGTGTTTGTGAGTGTGAGGAAAGCAGAGCAACCGGTATAGTTATCATTCTTTGTTGTGCAGTTTTCTTTATAGATATATGATTTCGTAGTCATTATTTGATTTAGAATGATGCTGGTATCGTCTATAGTCTCCAAGCATTTTGAATGTGTTGACAGCCTAGCAAGCTACGTAGCAATCATCCTCTTTTGTTATTTTTATGTGTACATGTTTTTTTTATTATTTTTTTTTAAATATTTGATTATTAATTTGATTAACATTGATACAATTATGATCCTTTATCATTCACACTAAACCATTACCCGCGTCTTTATCACAACCATATCACCACAATTACATTATTGCCCACCATTCAGCACTCAATATGCAATGTCTTAATTTGGGTTTTTAAATCGGAAAGCCCTCCTAAGAGACTCCTCTTTGGTGTTATACATTGTTGAACTGTTACAGGTCAACAATATTGTACAAATGGTGTAATGCTGTAACTCTCCATTTCCTCTTCCACTTTGGTGAACCACATGGGCCTGAATTCACAAAGGTGGATTCTGCAAAATCCATGGTTTCAACCCTGGGTTTAACCTAGGGTTGGACCTAGGATTTTCAATTTGGTATTCACAAAGGTGGACTTGACTGAATCCACAGATCCACAGTGTCATAATATGTCATAATTTGGGTCAACTGTTGGTGAATCATAAACTGGTGGATCCGCAGAGCCGTCGATCAGAAAAACCATAATCCACGGATCCGTGGGTTTTGCAGAATCCTCCTTTGTGAATTCGGGCCATGGTGAATAATAAACCTCATCACCGTAATATTGTACAAACAGTTCTGAGTTTTCCCCGTTGCACCAAGGATTGTACACAATGTCACAAATGTTCCTCTGTACCTCCAATAATATTAATCACATCTTCAGTATCACTGTCACCAATGTCTACACCATTTTACATCATCGCCATTTCAAAATACATCATCCACACCACTTTACCACCTTTATACCACCAACACCAAAACCACCACCACAATTGTCATCACTTCATCAATATCTGTATCCAGATCTGCATCACCATAACTACCATCACCATTATCGGTACTATCATCTCTCTCTCTCTCTCTCTCTCCCTCTGTCACTCACTCTCTCTCTCTCTCTCTCTCACCATCATCATAACATACCCAATAACAGGTAAATAATACAGGAACCAGCACATAAGCGTTGCATGAAGTCAGCCGACAAATTACGAATGTAGTGGCCCCGATGCGAGCTGCGTTTCCTTTCATTATTGGCAACATTTGAAATAAATCCCTTCTGTTTTTTTTTCCAGCACTTTCTCCAGTAACTGATGGCCCCATCTGCAAATTTCCTCTCTCCCTTTTTTTGTTGATGTTGTTCATTTACAATTTGTCACTTGCTATGTGCAGTACTTAGTGGAAAAGATATGATTTCCTGATGTGTTCAATGTAATGTTTTGAATGTTAGATGCACCTTTGCCGTCTGGTTTGCGTGTTGGAACTGATATGCTGAGTCATTGTTCCAGCAAAGCACTTAATTCATTTTTTTACTTCCTACTTTGTATTGATTCTTTGATCTTGTGTTCAAAATCTCTACCCTTAATGTGTGATATAAGAATTGTCTTCTTTTTGGGGGTAATATCTTCTCGATGTGCATGATCTCCAACTCAGCAATTTCTTTCACACAATTTTGCACCTCAGTGATTAAAAGCCTGTGGCATTTCAAATGATTGTCGCTTTAATTGTGAAAAAAAAAAAGAAGTTATGATTTCCTTGACCCACTGTTCCTCTCATGCTTGTACAACTATCAGTATCGTAGTGATGAGCATAGATACATTGTGCTTTATACCAGTAATAGTGCTCACCGTTTTCCATATATCCCTCGTCTGTAAAGGCCGCACTACAAATGAGCAGGTAAGTGTCCCTAGTAGCATTTGCACACCAGGGGGATGTTTCACAAAGGGTTAAGTAGACTTAAAGTCGCGCTTACATTCCTGGTTGGGTGTGGTATATTACACATCACCTCATTGGTCAGGTCATGCTCAGAGAATGCATGCCATTAAGAAATCTACCAATGAGTTTGCATGTACCATACATGATGCGCTTAGAATTTTAGTGCAACTTTAAGTCTACCTTGAGCATTGTGAAACACCCCTCTGATCTGGGAAGTCCTAATTAATCCCTTTTCTTTTTGTTGGCTTGTCCTGCCTTTTCTTCTTATTTTGCCCCCTTTTCCCCTCTCTTGTAAGTGAAGGGTGGAAGTTTTCAACAGCTGTACGGTGAAAATTTGAACTCCTTGCTTGTTTCACCTCCTTTAAATTTCTGTGGTTTCCCTGTAATAAACTGTCATTTGTTTCTCATATCCTTTTTTTACCACGTCATTAAATCCATTTCCCCTTCTCATTGAGCTATGAATGCATTCAACATCACTTTTCATTTCTTTTTGTATTGCCCTATTTACTCCCTTCTCCATTTTCAGTTTCATTTCCTTCTACCTGTTATCCTCCTTTTTCTCAGCCCCTCTTTTCATTTCCCCTTTTCCCCCTCTCCCTTTTCTGTAGATAATTTTTGTCTTCCCGTTCACTTCCCCCTTCTCAGTTCACCATCACCCTCTATCTTTCTTTACTTCTTTCCCTTCCCGTGCCTCGCTTATGGTTCTTCCGTGATTCATTCCCCTTCTTCTTTTCTTCTTCTTCCACCCCCTATTCCTCCTCTCTTCTCACCTCTATATGCGAACCCTCTCCTCCGTGAATCCTCCCCCCCCCCCAACTAAAAAAAAAAACACCCCCAAAATGACCCTATCAATTCACATATCCCTAAATTTAAAATTGCTAAATAAACCGCAAAAAGACAACAATTAAGAAAATTAAAAACAGATAAAAACTTGAAAGCCAGACCAATATGCAAACCCTACAAATTTCTGCCAGCGATGATATTGAATACCTATTTGAAAGCTTATCCTATTAAGGTGGCATTGATCATGTGCACAGTAATCCCATTGAGTGTCAGATAAATTTATTTGAAGTTTGTTGTTTGTATGTTCTCAAGCTGTACACAGTTCATTTTCTTTTTTTCTTTTCTTTTTTAATACCTTATAGGCCCTTAAATATTTAGTTCCTTCCTGTCACTGTAGCTTCCTGTACTTAATGAAACTTGACACTTTTCTGTTAAATATCAAGGTTTCTCCTATTTTCTCAATCCTATTTCAGCCTATTTATTGTCTTGAGCTGGGGCCAGCAAACCCTTCACAAAAGTTATTTTTTCTTTTAAACCTCCATTTTTTTTTTAAATCAAAAGTATCTACCGGTAGTCTTAATTAATGACAGTGTTCTTGGAATAATTGTTTTATTTGAAAGAGAATATTTTATAAAGATGAGAAGGGTTTTATTTTGGACAAATTGTTTTTGGTACAATTTGATGAATATTTGTGAATAGGCCATTATTAGACATTTATCAGGGACAGAAAATGTACATTGAACTTTTCAAGACTACCACCATCTCCAACTAATATTATCTTTTTGAATTCTCTGACACTCCATTAAAATTTGTCTTCTATCTATGTTTAGTACGCAAGATACAAATTTTTAGGTCAGATACATACATGTGTAGTATTAGGAAAACATTTTTAAAAATGAATCATTGAGTTCTGGTCCAATTTCTCCCCTCCTTTGTGCTGTATCATCAGCTGGATAAAATTATTGTTCAATTTACACAAAACACTTTTTAATCTGCTGCCATCTATAGTTAACAAGCATCATAATTTGAACTTTCCAATGGTTTTAAATAAAGCAGGAAAAAATGAAGTAAATTGTGTCCCTTCTTTTCTTTTCAAAATATTTGTTTTTTAGAGATGATGCTAACTTGTCAAACTTAACTCTCTATTTTTTCTTTCCTTTTAAGGTCACTGGTAAATTCCAGAGTGGTCATAATCCTTTTGACAAAGGATGCTTTAAGAACTGCATGGAAGTCTTCTGTGGGCCACAGCCAGCAAGGTAATCATGAGAAATGAGCACAATCTTTTATCAGAATTCTTGAAAAGCAACTTCCCCTTCTGGAATTACTGTAATGTTTCTGAATACAGCAGGCAACATGAATGTGTATAAATAAGGGTCTTAAAATATCAAAGTGAAGAGGAAATAACCCCTTTTTATTTCAAGGAACAGAATATTCTATTAAAATCCTGTCAATCTACACGACCTTTTGGCCAACAATAAAGTTAAGTTGATAAACAAAAAATACAATTTGTAGTTTGCCAATGCTTGATCATGATTTTTTTTTTATCTGAAAAATTCTGCAGCAGTTGAAGGTGGCAGATTGATTATCATGGAGAAGAAAATGTCATAATTTGTTCCAAGACATTCTTTTAGCTGATATACCAGGTGCATTGCAGTTATTTTTTTTCAAAGATTTTATTTTACACCTATTTGTGAATGTCCACAATGATGAACCAATCATATTTGATTTTTGACACCTGTTGTTCTGATTTTCATGCCTCCGCCACCGAAGGTGGTGCCGGAGGCATCATGTTTTCGGGTTGTCCGTTTGTCGCGTTCGTTCGTTATCGTGATATCTCAAGAACCAATTGATATATCAACTGCAAACTTGGGGATAGTAAGTATCACCATTGGAAGATGATCTGATTAGATTTTGGAGTATAGGTTTAAGTTCAAAGGTCACAGAGGTCAAAATGTTTAATTTCATGAATTAAGTTCGTTATTGCGATATCTGAAGGAGCATTTGAGATATCAACTTCAAACTTCGGGATAGTATGTATCACCAAAGGAAGATAATCTGATAAGATTATGGATTATGTAGGTCAAGGGTCACAGAGGTCAAAATTTTGGAGGGAAAGAAGGAAAAGGAAAATAAAAAGATTACATGAATGTGCCATATATCTCTCATCTGGCAATGGCAGAGGCATATATTTTGACCGTGCGGTCGAGGATTCATCTTGTTTAGTTCATGTTTCAGGCAATTTCAAATGATGAGGTTCCCTCTTTTGATATTATGTCATCTCTAGGTATGTGGGTTTCAAGAGTAAGCCAGTGTCCCTTGCAGCCATGTACATGCCAGTGCACACCACCACAACGACAGGCAACGGCGTCGCGGACAACCAGATTCACGTCCGAGTGGAGAGCGGGAGAACTACGGTCACTCCGCAACACACGATGGCGCCATCCATCAATAACAAACAACATCAGGTAAGGTCTGTGTATCATTGCTTTCTTTGTTCCCACCGTGTAGAAGTGAACATCACCGTCTAACACACCACCGACATCATCATCACCCCCGACTCTCTAGGAGGATGGATGGATGGATGGAAGAATGCATCACTGGTTGCCGTGGTTACTAACAACATCTATCATGCAGCGTTATATAACAACAAATGCTGCTAAGTGGAGCGTATGCATTATTTAATGGATGAAAGCTCACTGGGAGCATTGGAGGAAGACGTTTTTAATAAAGCTTGATACAGTTCACTCCTTTAATAATGAGATTCTTGGCATCAAGCCAATAGACTGGTTCACCAAGTTATTATAATTTTATTAACTTTTATGCGTGGAGGACATTATAGCAAGGTATTCAAACAACCTGTTATTAAAAATGAACTACAATACATGGAATCCAGTTTGGATACATACGTCATTGCTATGTCTGGCAAGATTTGGGCAAGCTTTCGGGCTGTCAAGAACAACCTTTGTTTCAAAACTTTTCAAGAAATTAGTGAACTGGTCTATGGCCTCGGTAAAACAAAATCTTGTTATAACAGGAGTGGACTGTGTTGAATCTTTTTACATGGGTTCTGTGGTGTGTTGCTATGGCGATTCCATGATACAGAGAAACACGGGAGCATTAGTTTTCACTGTTTAAACTGGATAATCATGAAGATGGAATGACTGAAATAAAAATCCATTGAAAATTCCTACATCCTTTGAGTAATTGCCTTGATGTTAATTCAGATAGTTGTTTCCCTCTTGAAACAAATTAAAAAACAATGTCTGTTCATATTTTTTACAGAAAATAACTATTACTATGGTTTTTCAAAATCACAAGTGATGAAAAAAAAAAATTGCATAGCGACACTTTCAATGAGCGGGACTTTCAAAATATTCCCACCATTTTGATTAAGGTAATCCTTCTTGTTATCCAGTTTCAAACTTAAAAAAATGTTGAAAACTATTGTTTTAGCATCATTGCATTACCATGCAATTCACCATGTGTAGATTTGAACTTTTATAACTATGTCATGTGGTGCATTATCTTATCAGGTAGCTTGGTTGCAAAATAACTATACTGCGCATGAACATTTATCTTTGGTTGTATCTAGATAAACCTTCTTGCCTTGACTTTCACATACAAATTATTTCAGTCACAAATTTCCGCTGTTCTTATGTTGTGCAATATCGGGTATGGTTTTAAGAAAAACATTATATTTGACATTATATCCTAGATCAAAAATATCTAGTCAAGGTTTGGTGGTAGGTCACTAACATTATATACAATATTTCCAACAAAACCAAAAGTGGATATATCTGACATCAAACAAGGTTCAGTTTTGTCATGCACCCCTGTTTGAAATCACAATCATAAGCTATCAATACTGCCTCTTCTTCTTCTTCTTCTTGTTCTTCCTCCAGTGCTGTCGGAGATCAGCAACATATGTTGCGTAGTCTTGGTGGTTTTCTCATTAGACACCATTGAAATTAAGGATTCAATATGACCAGCATAGTTGCAAATGAGTCACTCACATCATTGCATGGTATATTTCATTATCGTTAGGGCCAGGGACATGCAATTGTTACGTGTGGAGCAAATATTACACCTTTGATTTGAACTGTGACTGGTACAATATGTTGTATTTTGTTTATAGGTATTGAGACATTTTTGTGCTGAAAATGTGGAACTATAGAGAAATTACCCATGAATTTAAAAAGTGGTTTGTCTCAGACTGCAGTGGGTTTTTTTTTTTTTTCTTCTTCTTCTTCTTCCCCCCCCCCCCTTTTTTCCTTTCTTTTTTCTTTTTGAATTTCCTTTGTGTTCTGCTCTTTCAAAAAATCTTGTCATTATTTATATTCCTTAATTATTAATGAAACAAATCTTTTGCAAACTTATTTTCAAATGATTAAATATTATGTAAAACTCTTAATCTGGTTTCCTACCTTAATCTGTCTTACTCTTAGAGGGACACCAAGAGAATTTTAGAACAAGAATCTAAAAAAAAAAAAAAAAAAAAAATCTTAATTGTGAAAACATCAAAAAATATAGTGCATTTGTAGTAATGATGAATGCATATGAATGTGTATGAATACTGAGTATATTCTACATTGTTCTATTGAAATTGAAGAGAAGATATTATGAAAGTTTACTTTATCTTTTGTCAGTCATTTGGGATCCTCATTACTTTTGTGGATTCTGTAAACAAACAAGTTCAATGTTTGTAAGTTTTAAAACTAGGCTTTTATAATTAAAATTGATATTCAGTATAGAAAAAAGGTTTGTGCAAATCGATTTGATAACATAATTTTTAATGACATTTCTCTGTTTGTTTTTTACCCACAGGTACACTCTAGTGTAGGCAACAACCATACAGCACCTTATTTCTCAGACATCAGAAGAGAAGGTTTGGGAGACGAGAGTCAGGGTGATGATTGTGAGGCTGAGCCCCCTCCACCACCATCAATCAACAACCCTTACAACCAGGTTCACTTGTACCAGCACCAAGATGTAGCCAACAACTCCTCCCCTCAGACGGACAACAGGATACGCTACTCCAGAAGAGATCCCAGTCTTGAGAGCAAGTCAACCACACCGTCGCACGGAAGCACCGAACTCATAAACAGTCCTGCGTCCCGAAGGAATGGCAACCACCGCGAATGGGACATGAGTAGCACTCCCTCGTCTGGCAGCGTGCACAGCCCGCACAAGCACAGCCCGCAGCGATCCAAAGGGAACAATGCGCACGGCGTGAAAGCGAATAACGTGAACCACCACGAGAACAACGTCCACGCGCTACACAACAATCATAAAGCGAACAGTGCCCCGAACCATGTTGAACCTCAACCGCAACCGCAGCATGTAGCTATGAGGAATCGGGACGGGTCACGGCTTCGGCGCCCGATCTCGTTCGTCACGGCACTCAAGATGAGCGAGGAGGCGGAGTCGATGATGCGCGGACAGGAGAAGCCGGCCAACAGCGCCCCCGCGAGGAGTAAATCCACCACCAAGGCTGATATGGGGCGTAACAACCACTCGGCACCGACTGTAAAACGCTCAAATACAAGCTACAACTCTAGCCATAATGCCAGCCACATAGTGCAGGCTAATGGAGAAGACAGGACTCAAATGATGACTTATGAAGTGTCCGTTTGAAGGACGTACCATTTCCTACTGAAATTTTTCTCTCGCTTTGTGTCTGATTGTACGATAAATATTCTACCAATGTTTAGGGAATGACAATGAAGTAACTTCTTTCACAGATCAAGGAATACTTGACTTCCAGTGTTGTATCTTCAGTTTACGCACCGACCTCTCTAGCACTGGAAACAAAATCAACTACCGATACTCACATTTTCATCGCTGTTTTCAACGACTCATTCTCTCTGTCATCCTCAACTCTTATTTTTATAACAAAGATATCTGACAACAAAAAATATGAAGAAAAAAAAGTAGATTTAGCTTATTTAGTAAAAGTCATGGAGCTAACAGAGCTATAGTAACAATAGTGTATATACCAGGAGCTGTTTTATTTTTCTTGTGGAAATGTTCATTACCGCTATCTTACCTGCTGGATACCTATATTGTGAAAAAGTATGCCATCAATATTTTTTCCTGTGCTTGTCATGAAACCCTGAAAAAGTTTGACGATGAGCATCATTTGCTGATGGTGGATATAATTCTGCATATGCCATATCACATGTACATGTGTCTACTCCTGTTGTAGCAAGATGTTCGGAACCAAGAAAGTAATAACAATAATAGTTTTATTTACCCAAGGTAGCCACTTCAGTTCTAATAATTGTTCCACCAGTGGGCCCTGCACAACATGATAATGTATTACTGTATTCGTGGAAATATTTGTGGTACATTAATTTTCATGGATTTCGCGCAAATAGCAGCAAGCACGAACTAAAAGACCTGTGAATATATAGGCATGATTTCCTATGCGTGTATTGCATGGGTTCAATTGCGAGCTTACGAACATGCAGCACGAATTTAAGAACCAGTGAACATGTTATGAGGCGCAAAAAAAATTAATCCCGTGAAAATAAAGGCGAATACAGTATTACCCCAAGCGCCTTTCTAGAAGGCAGCTATACTTGTAGGTACCATTTTTGTAAGTCTTTTGTGCATATATGACACGCCAGGAATCGAACCCATGACCTCCTATTTTAGGCTACCTTAGGGTGCTCTAATCAATTCAGACATCATATCCAATCAAATTGCTTTGTTATATCATAATTTGGTTGTACCGAGCACATATACAGGTGCTTGAAATTGGTACTGCGAGAATTGCCCTAGTCATAACGGAAGTTTATTATATCCGCGCTCGATATAACAGGAGTAGGCTGTACGTATGTATTAATTTGGCACTATTTTTTTTTCCATCAATCTTTCGGAGTTGCATTCAAAATGTAGAATATTCATTCTTATTGCCTCATACACACAAAATATATTCTGAACGGGCTCCTACAGGAGGCGATCTTCGTGGAGACAACCTGACAATGTCAAAATCGTAAGGAGATCGGCTTAACAATGCATATTATACACATATCTATAACTATCTACGCTAGGCTACAACAACAACTGGCTACAACACACGCAAAATAGAAAAATCGCCAGTTCGAACAATGATCACCTCCTGTGGGACAGGCCCTTTACCTTCATTAACCTAAAGTTAATCCTTAAAAAAGTCCAATATTTTTTCCCTGGTGATTTTAATCAGAATGAAAAATTGAAAGAAAATTGTTCTATTATTGCGCCTTGGGCGCTCCACAAATGGGATTTTGCACATTACAAATCATATATTATTATTACTATTAATTTGAATTACTTAAAAGATGATTTCTACTAGAACTGCTCTTATATACATTGATTGGTTTATAAATTCATCGAACTGGCTGAAAGTGAATCCAATCAGATTCAAAGGGGGAGGGGCATGCACTCCCATATTTTCAAATTGCCCACCTCTCCCCCCCCCCCCCCAAAAAAAAAAAAATAAATAAATAAAAAATTTCATATCCTGAATCCACCACTAAAGCCTGAAATACACCCCTAGGATGTCTGCAACTTTCATAAGAAAAAAGGTTTAAGACTCTATGGAGTGACATTGAAATTAGCACTGCCCTGTCAGTCCATGTTGAGGGGAAACTCACAGAATTTTGTGTGTGAAAAGACTATAAAATCAAAGAAAAACAGATATGATATCAAAAGTATAAAAAATAAAAATCATTTAGTGTTGTCTATGTGAACCTTATTTTTTGCTAAACTACATTCTAAAGCTTATAATGCTGTAAACTGTACATCGAACAGAGTATCGTCATGCTATGTATGCACCGTTCATGTCTCTTGTGTTAAATGCACCAAATTTGTTGGATATTTTCTTATAAAGATGCCTGGAATAGTTGACTTTGTTATGGAAGAAATGGAGAAAAGTTTTTAATGTTGTTGAGGTATTGCTATTCTGTTAAGTGTTGTGGACGAATAAGACACTTTGGAGTGAAGATAAATGCTCATTTAAAAAAAAAAAAAATCAATATTTTCATTTCTTTTTCCAAAATTAACTTTCCTTTGTATGAAATACATCATCAGTGAGGAAAGATTTTACTTCTGCTTTAGTGCCCTCTTTTGTTGAGTTATATACAGTGTGGATGATGGAATTTGACATTTTAGAGTTGGTACAACCTTGGAGGTACCACTCTTGTGGGTGATGTTTGGGGGAAATTGAAATGGTTTGCCACAAATTTTTGTGTAAAAAAATAAAAAAGTATATGAAGATTGAAAAATTGTTTTGTGTACAATGTAACCAGATGCTTTTCTGTGTTACCTACTGAATTTGGTCTTTAGCATTCTCTTGAACCAAACCATATGATGCAACACAGAGAGACATGTGTACAGAAGTAGAATTAAACACTATAAAATAATTTGGGCATGGAAAATTAAAATTATAATAAAATATAAAGCTTATACATGTATGTCAAATTATTTTTAATATCATTTAGCAAGTACAATATTGCAGGGCCTAGATTATGGGATTGACTCATTTAAAATCTTCAATTAATCAGCGATGCTGAACTGGGCAACAAGGTATCTGACACATATAGCAGCAAAAGAAATTTGCAGTATGTCTTTTATTTTTATTTTTTAAGAGGAATGCATTTTCCCCATCAGCCAAATAGATTATATAGATCAAGGAGTTGGGATCGTGTAAAGGTTAAAATTAGATGTGTTACTATACACTGTCTTTCTTTCTTTTTCTTCCCCGTTCAGTCACCGTCGTTGTTCTTGTTGTACAGTTCCATCCCATTGTAAGAAGGTGCTCGAACATGAGCCGAACACCATGTTATAACAAAATCTCATACTGAATACATGGGCACATACAGTCTGTGTCAAATAAAATGGTACAAGTGGAAAACATTTTTTTCTATAGTATAAAGATTAATCACATCCTGGTATTGTTTGGTATTTTCATAAAGCAGGAAATCAATCTTTCTTCTACAATTTTTTTTTCATCACATTTGGTGATGTAGTTTTTGAGATATGACTAGTTTTCTACAATCAAAGAAAATCAAATTTTCGCACGCCGTCCCATGGTTTCGCATAATGATCATGAGTTCAGCGCTCCAGAACAATAGATGTGCGTAATTTTGATTTGTTCCTCGTTGCACAAAATTTAGCATAACTTTTGTTTTACTGAAGCAAATTATACAAAACAAAGCGCATCAGCAAGGAAAAACATTTGGCTTTAATTTGGTACCCCATACACAAATTATTTGAAAAGATTTTGCACCTAAATTATTTTTCCCTGACTTTACCATTTTTTTTTCACACAGACTGTAGACTCATATGCATATGTTTGAAATTGAGACTGGGATAACTGCCATCATCGTAACAAAATGTTTTTTTATCTGTGCCCATTTGGACTAAACTGTATATCCTTTAGGATTCCTTCATTTTAAAATCCATTTCCCAAATTTTATTATTTCAAAGTTTGACCAACACAAGGGAGAGAGGGTTTAGATGTATTACATAATTGAAATTTCTCTATGAATTATACATAATAATGATAATATTTATTGAAGTAGATATTATCCACAGGGTGTGTAGTTTTCTAACAAACCTGTCGTTTTGCAAGTAAAACAAAATGTCCGTCTGTTCCATGGATATACATGTTCTGGTACATTTGTATATTTTCTGCCTTTCTTTTGTATTTATTGTATTGTAAAGGACAATATTTTTCCGAGGATGTAACCGAATGAATTTTTCCGCTTTCCCATATTTATGTGTCATATGTCATGTGTGTATTTTTTTTAAAGAGTTAAGTTGTAAGTTTATTTTTTAAGATAGACTTTATGTGTTCAATACTGGACATTTTTGGTCAGATACAATGGCCCGAATTCACAAAGGAGGATTCTGCAAAACCCACGGATCCGTGGGGTTTTGAATTGACGGCTCCACGGATCCCCCGGTCTATGATTCACCAATAGTTGACCCAAATTATGACGTATTATGATAACACTGTGGATATGTGGATTCAGCCGAGTCCACCTTTGTGAATACCAAATTGAAAATCCTAGGTCCAACCCTAGGTTAAACCCAGGGTTGAAACCATGGATTTTGCAAAATCCACCTTTGTGAATTTGGGCCAATGGGTTTAGACTGTAGAGTACATGTCTTGTGGTAATGATGTAGTGATTGTTTGAAAAATTCTTTCTTGATGAAATGTTGATTGTTTATAAATAGATTTAGCATTCGTATTTGCCGAGTGTTAATGAAACTCCATTCAGCTAAAATTAGCACACGCAAAATGTACAGTAAATTTCTAGGATCAGTCGGAAGAATTTCACTTGGAGGGCCATTTCATGAAAGGATTTGGGGAACGTTTAATCAGACAAGTCCTGTTTTATCCGACAGTTACCGTAGTAACAATGCTTCTCAGCTAATCAAAATCAAGTAAAGATGTCAAAGCTGGTGTTAATCTTTATTTATTTTTATTTTTTCCCCTTTAAACCCATAGCAGAGCAGAATTCTCTTATTGTCTTGATGCATTAACTTTTTCTCAATTCATATTTTAATTTCTGCTTATATCCTTTTTGCATTTTTTGTTTTAAATATTAAAAACCAAATATTGAATTATAAATTCAAAATAAAACAATAATGTCAAATTTATCATGAAAATTTATTTTACTATCTGCACTCAAATTTGTCATTGGGTTTCACATTTTCTGCTAAGATTATTTGTGTAATCCATACATTAAAAATACAAGGGTTTTGCTTTCTAAGATTATTATTTTTTTGAAGAATCATAATCAATAATCTTGTGACAGAAGCTGTTGATTTTAATTTATTTGTATGCCCCTCAAAATCTACATTTAATTGAAACTTGAAATGCAAATTGAACATGGAGTATAATTTGAACACATGATAGATCATTGCTAATGTAATGTAATGTAAGGTAATTTCATGCACTATTTTAGTCCTGAAAAAGTAATCATGTGTAGGAGGGAGAAGAATGTTCTCCCTAACAATCCCTTTCCAAGAAAAAGAAAATCCTCTGCTTGTTCTGACTACATGTACATTCTGTATCAATAAAAATGGTACAAGTGGGAAGTATGTTCTTTAGAGCATAAAGATTAATCACAAATCTGATATTGTTTGGTACTGGTAAAAGCAAGAAAACCGGCTTTCGTCAGCCCATTTTTTATTATTTTTTTTTTTTTTCATTTTATTTGGTGCTGTTAATCTCAAGATAATATATGATCAGTTTTTTCTACAATCTTGGGGAAAAAAAAAAAATCTATTTTCCGCCTGTAGTGTCGCATTGTGTAGGTTTGGGCATAATGCATGTAGGCCAAGATGACTAGAGTGCAGCAGTGCTATGAACAAAGGATTTGTTTAATTTCGATTTTCCTAGTCCCGCAAAATGTAGCTTAAATTTTTAGTATAAAAGCACATGATACAAAACAAAATGTTACACTCAGAAAAATCTTAGAGAAGATGTCATACCTAATTTATTTTTCCTGCTTGTACCATTTTTATTATTGATACGGACTATGTTGTTGTTGATTTTTATGTTCAATTTCTGGCCCCAATATTGATATTCTTCATTAAGGAGTGTAAAAAATGTTGTTTCATGTCGTTGAAAAGTATGGATGCAAATGGGACTTGGTTGTGTAGTTGTTGTAAAGACTAGGGAAGGGTATAGTTGAGATCTTAAAATTAACATCTCTGTTGCCAGATTATGTAGGGTATCTTTTTTTTTTAATTACCCTCTTTTTTGTTCTACATGTAGTTATATAAAATGTCTAAAAGGAATTTACTCTTTCAAAGCTGTACAAACATTTATCAAATGGTTATAATTCATGAGAGGAGAGAAAGTTTCTTTTGTTTTTGTAATAAACTGTCTAAGTGATATGAATGAAATGAAGAAACTTTGTTTTTGTACTTATTCCGATCTTGTGATATTATTTTTTGCAATTAGTCTCTTTCTCTGTATGTCTCTCTCTCTCTGTCTCTCTCTCATTTTATATCTTCCCCTTCTCTCTCTCACTCTCTTTCTCTCTCTCATTATCTCTCACTATCTATCTCTGTCTTTCTCTCTCAATATATATTTTTCTCCTACTGTATTTACGGGCTTTAAAACAGATACATTATAATACTTTTTGCAGCCTCCATTAATGAGAGTTTTCAAATTGTGTATACCCTAGAAGGTAATAGTTATTTTACCTCTTTGGTATACCTGAACGAGAATGCTGTTCCAGAGGTATATGATGCAAGCTTCTACTACTCTCAACTCCTGTTCTAACGATTTGTAGGGGGCCAAACTAACCTCTGTTATTAAACCTCTAGAGCTTTGCTAATTCTTCCATTATAAATAGCGACCCTCTTCTAGTATTATGAATAGTGACCCTCTAATTTGGTTATGAATAGCAATCCTTTTCTGCTTTTATAAATTGTGACCCTTATTAATTATAAATCTTCATGAATGAGGTGGTGTCGTTGGTTGAGTGGATAAGTCGGCGGACTGACAATCGCAAGTACGCGGTTCAAATACTGACAAATATAAACCCCTCCCAAAAAGTTCCGCAAATCGACTTTGGGCCATGATAACATTTCAGGTATGCTTTAGTTATTCCTGATAATCAGACTATTGGAAAGATAATTTATTCCCCTTTTTATTGGTATCAAATTTGTAATGATTGTGACATGTGTTAAACTTCAATGCACAGAATTTCAGAATATGGAAAAGTCAAATGTTGCAAAATGCAGTTTTATTGATCAAATTGAATTCCAAAACTCGACTTTAGGCCCTGTTAACTTTTGGGGTATTATATCATTTTTTATTGCATTTTATACTATTGTCAAGTTCATTTATTCCTCTTTTCCATGATACCCTAATTTTAACAATAGTATTGTCCTTGTATGTACAGAACACCTGAATGTTAGGACAAGTCAGAAGTCAAATGTTGCAAATTGAATGCCTATTTTGCCTATTATTGTTTATTGCGAGATACTCATTTTGAGCAATAACAATGCATTTCGCAACTTTTCGCTTTTTACTTTGCATTGTATTCATGAATTATGTGCATTCAAATATGTTACCATTGCAAATAGGGTTTCAATAAAAAGAAGAATAAATGAAATGTTCAATGCTACAAAAATATTGATAATGATTAAAACCCACATTAAAATGTATCAAGGTTCAAAGTTGTGTTACAGAACATTTAAACTGAACATTATATTTGAGTTTGCCTTGCATTCAGGTGGTATTCAGGGGTTCTGTGGACCCAGCCATGACCTCACCATGACAAATTAGGTATCAATTTAAAATATGAATAAATGAACGCGACAATGGTATAAAATTCAATTAAAAAAATTATGAAATTCAATTAAAAAAATTATAAAATACCCCAAACGTTATTATATATAAATTGGAGTTGCGGAACTTCAATGTGGTCAATAAAAGCGCATTTTACAACATTTGACTTTTTACTTTTCTCCATATTCTAATAATCTGTGCATTGAAGCATGGCACAATCATTACAAAATATGATATCAAAAAGGGGAATAAATTATCTTTCCAATAGTCCAAAAGCATACATGAAAAGTTATCATGGCCCAAAGTCGATTTGCGGAACTTTTTGGGAGGGGTTTATATGTCACTAACGCCTTCTGGAAAAAAAAATCGTCTACAAATTTGCCATACTTGACCAAAGTCAGAAAGTGAGGAAGAAATTCCTTGATTGCTTTCTCGCGCTCTCTTATAGCCTAGCACAGCCTCGAAATAATACCAGTGCTTAGAGAATTGTAATTAGCGCTATGTAAAAGTTGAGTATGATTATTCATTGTATATATATATAGGCCTATATATATATATTATTAAAATGGGGGAAAATCGAAAATATAATTTTCCGGGAAAATGGAGAAAAAATGCACTTGTCAACAATTTTGTTTTTGTTTTTCAATTAAAGTCTACAATGTATTTCTAAAAAAAAAACATAAATGTAAAGCTAAATGAACACACTCTATATATGGCTCCAAATTTAGCGAGTTAAAAAAGAATAATTTTATAAGGCGGCCACGCAACGTCACCAACTTGCCTTTGATAATGATGATGACATCTCATAATATTAGGGTTGGGCAAATAATTACTTTTTTCTGAAAAGTAACAAGTTACTTCTATAGTCAAATTTGATGTAGAATCCAAAAATGACAATGATTTTTGTGTCGGCGATGATGTCTGACGTCGCTAAAGTGCAAAAAACCAAAATAGTGTATTTTGCCCATTCATCACACGCTTTATAGGTATAAACCGGTTTTATTTTGTTTCTTTATGGATTTTGATGGTCTAAAAGCTCAAATCTACAATTTTATCATGACCTAATGTACCTATAGTATGTGTTATAGGTGTTATTTAGTGATTTTGATATGAGGTGATTTTTGCTCGATATTGACTGAAACTAACTACCAAACTACACTAACAGACAACTTTGGTAGGATTAATCATGTTGGATTAATCATGTTGGGTTCCCTGACACCCAAAAGCCAAATAAAAACGCAATGAAAGTGCTTAATACGTATAAAAAGTGTGATAATTGGGCGTAATACGCCATTTTGGCAGCCATTTTGGTTTTTTGCACTTTAGCGACGTAAGACGTCATCGTATGCAAAAATAATTGTCATTTTCAGTTTCTACGTCGAATTTTACTATAGAAACAACTTGTTTGAAAAAAAAAGTTGAGATTCGCCCAACCCTAATAATATTTACGGGGATTCCCCTCGTTGGCTTGCTTCATACAAGGAGGAGTGGGCGGGGGAGTGGTGTACAACAAGGTATGTTTCAAATTTTTCATGCATCGTGGCCTTTAGAAAAAAAAAAGACACAGCCCAGATTGGTGCTGCAGTATAGAAGTCTAGATCGTATACACTTTAGGAAATCTGCTTATGTTTCATTTCCCGGCGTATAAAAGTTATTGAATAAGAATTATCTCAGTTCGTTGATTTCTGTATGATCATTTTATGCTCACCGACACCACTGATTCAATTTATCTCAGTATAGATGTACACTGACAATATTGTATAATGCCTGTGCCTCGCCCACACAACAACTCTCCTTCATACCGTGTATGTCTTTACATGTACAGCTGAACTTCAAATGCCTATCTGCCGCAAGTGCTGGTAATTTTCCTCAAGTTTTCCTTTTTCATGCAAGCTGTTTCATTCTGTAACTTGTTTATGATTATGACTGTGTTACTTGCGAATGGATGATGACTGCAGGAATGTGTGATTTGAAATGGTGGGAAGCTTAATGCCGAATAAATCAGGGGCCGCGGAGTGAAAGTGTACAAAAACGCAAACCATCTACTTACATATTTTTTTAATAAAGCCTCTTCAGACTACACTTTTGTCTCGGTTCCCACCCCCTCCCTTAATTACTTTCAAAAATGCTTCTTAACCCTGATTTCTGACTTTTACATCAAGATTTTTCTTTCAAGATTCATCCTTCGTTGAAAACATAAGGCCAGTGGTCTGCACACCGATAGACCGGAAGTAAACCTCCTGAATAGAATGATCATGATATTTTGAAAACTTTTTTTGTTGTTGTTCTTCTTCTTGTTGTTGAAAAAATATTGAAATGTCACAAATGTCACATATCATTACTGTATGTTGCGTGACAGCTCAAAAGCACGAATAAGTCTGGGGGAAAAGGCAATAACTCTTGATGTCTAACTTTGTAAAGTGCAAGAGAAAGTTCTTGAAAGCTTGGAATCTCTAATTACTTCGACGGAGGGGGGGGGGGGCTATGTTAAAAAATAGAGGCTTCGTTTGCAAGTCATGCTAATACTTTAGGACATCATTCCCACGAATCAGATATATGTTGCCAATTTCAATTGATCTTTTTGGACCCCCAAAAGAAGAATAGGGGACACTGTTTGGACTACATTTTGACCCGGAAGTGAAAGTTACGTAAGGTGACCTTTCGGAGAGTTACGTAAGGTGAATTTCCGGAGACCTCTGGAAACGGATGAGATAAAGATCATGTTCAGGAAGCCATAATTATGTTTCCTGTTAACAGTTACGTCATAAACCGGATGGACACGAAGTGTCCATCAGGATAAAGGTTACCATTGACCATGACTTTTTGTAGATTCATGCTATGTTATATGCAGGTGTGTTTTGAGACCACTAGGGATTAATGGAATCGAGGAAATAATGGGTCAAGTTAAACATGTGCTGGTAATTAGAATAAACAAGACATAGAGAATACACAGGGAGGTGTTTTGAGACCACTAGGGATTCACGGCAAGGGGACATCCCATTAGACCGATTATCAGGGTCCATGATTTAATGTATCACAGTTATACAACGGATTAACGGTGACCCCAGGAAACACTGGGTAAGGTGACCATCGGGATATGAAGATTCAGTCAAAACATCAGGAAACCATGTTTTCTACTGATATGGTGATAGATGAAAGGGTGGCTTTCGATGATACAAATGAACACATTGAGATTAAAGTGAGTGAAATGGAGAGGGAGATAAGCTTAGTCAGGAAAAATTGAAATGAAATTGATGTATTTTTATCAATGTTGATCAACTGTTCTCCCATCGGGACTTGCATAATGCGATATACTCCACAAGCACTGTATCTAGGCATCTATAAACGTAGATAGCATTTAGTCTTACTCGGTGAGGGATCGAACCCATGGCTTGAGGTTCTTGCTGCAAGATGTGCGATTTAGAGGGACACTAACCAATTGAGCCAACATGTCCGGTCATGAACTTGCTGGGGGAAACCGGAATGAAGGCTGGGTTATTCAATGATGATGAAAACAAACGAAAACAAAACAAGCGCATTGCCCATGTACACAACATCATGGGCAAAACGTACTAACAATCTATTTCATTTCCACTGAACATGACCTTTATCTCATCCGTTTCCAGAGGTCTCCGGAAGTCTCCGGAAGGTCACCTTACGTAACTCTCCGAAAGGTCACCTTACGTAACTTTCACTTCCGTGTCAAAATGTGGTCCAAACGGTGTCCCCTATTCTTCTCCCAAAGCATGCGGAGCAACCGTTAAAGGGGAAGTTCACCCTGGGTTTAAATTGGTTTTAAAAAAAGCAGAAAAGTAAAAGAAAATATGAGTGAACGTTTGGAGAAAATCGACCAAAAAATTATGAAGTTATGCATATTTCAAGTTTTGATTATGTGACGTCACATGCGAGCAGATCTCCTATGTGTTATGTAGTGTAAATTCATAAATTTTTTTTTTTCAGAAGAAATTAATTATGTCACCTATGCGGTCGATATACGTTCAAATATGTTCATATACATGACTATATCAAATTGACCCATTCCTTTATCAAGAACCATGACAAAAATACAAATTTATTGAATTTACATACACAACCAATGGGAGAGCTGCTCGCACGTGACGTCACAGAATCAAAACTTTAAATATTGATAACTTCCCAATTTTTTGTCGATTTTCTTCAAACTTTCACTAATATTTTTCTATTATTTTTTTTCCATTTTTTAAGACCAATAAGATTCCAGGGTGAACTTCCCCTATAAGGTTCACCTGCATTTTCATAATTTTGTTCAAAATTGTGTTGGATTTGATATTGCAGCTAACTAATTAAGTCTGTTATCAAGGTTTATATAATACTAGCTTAAAAACCTGAAACCTTGAAATTTTTAAGAATTTCAAGGTCAAATAATATCAACGGGAAAAAATTTTCAAGTTAAACATACTTGATGGATAACATCATTGCGCTAATAGGAAAGTCATAGGTCGTGATTATCCAGTAAAATAAAAGGGTGAAAATCCACTTATCGCTAATTTGACACATTGGTGGAAAAAAAAAAACAAGATGAATTAAAACGTCTTTGCAATACTGGGCGAAATCACCCTTTTCATTATTTTTATGCCGTCTTTCTATAGCTTCTGACCACTCGAGCATTGAAGAGTTAACGGGTTTTAGGGACGATCCCAGCGGGGGTTTCCCGAAGCTCAGCTGGAAGAGCGCATGTCTAGTAATCAGGAGGTTTCAGGTTCTAATCCCGATGAATCCTCATTGTTTGCTCATTTTCTTATAATAAATTGACACTGAATTCATTTAATATTATGTTTGTTTTTGTTTATACTTCAGATCCTGAAGAAGTCATTTATGCCGAAAGCTTGAAAATTAACACTCAAGTTCAGCTACGTCCCAATGTCACTCTATTATTTCCCTAAATACCAACGCAGCAAGACACAAGTCTTGCTGATTTAACATCTTGAAGCAACATGTCAACTCATGGCTCATGCAGTAACACGGAAGATGGGCAGATGGGTGTCGAGAATTCAGAGCGTTCTTCTCACAACCTGCCCTTTCCGATCCATCTATCGTTGGGGATGCTAGGTCTTTGGCGCCCGTCGAGACCTAGGATCAGGATGAGGAGCGTCCGACGATGGGCGTTGGAGTACGAAAGAAGTGAACTCGGAGACGGAGAAAACAATAACATACAGGACAATACCATCACTGCAACCATTCACAGAGGGCAACGTCATCTCGAGGAGAATGTTGGTGTGGAAACGGATTACATATCGGAGGCAGAGGTATGGAGTCCGACGACATCTAAAACTAATAAACCAGGTAATAGGCATTTAAAAGAATTATTTCCAGCTGATAGAATACTTTTCAAGTTGGCTCGTCATAACAAAGGCTGGTATTAAATTATGTCTCTTTTTTTTTCTCAAATCTTCTGATTTTTTATTCACACTTTTGACTTGTTTTGTTTTCTTGTTATCATCCTTCATGCACTAGTGGAAAGGTGCAGGCTGACCACCGAAAATCACAACTGTATCTGCCAAGCTTTTGAATAATTATATCATTTCTTTAATCATAGGACTTGCCATGATTGACTTTGTTCTTCTCACCAATCATGGTGAGTCTGTTGTGTGGTATGCTTTTGACATGTATACGTATCATCAATGCGACGATGGGGTCAGAGTAGTTTATTTGGAACCTTGTCATACTTATGCTTTCATTTCCCAGACGCTCTACATCGTAGCTTACGCTGTCTTTATCCGGCTCTATCCATCTGCTGAGGATATTCTG
This sequence comes from Paracentrotus lividus, assembly GCA_940671915.1. Taxonomy (NCBI): domain Eukaryota; kingdom Metazoa; phylum Echinodermata; class Echinoidea; order Camarodonta; family Echinidae; genus Paracentrotus; species Paracentrotus lividus. The sequence goes on along the minus strand of CALNVZ010003434.1, from coordinate 31,409,945 downwards.
CAGAAAATCCGCGACAGTTCAAACTTGCCACTTTGAAGAGTTTCATTGGAAACCGGGTAGAATTATTCACAGAATCATGGTTCCGCAGGATACATGCGCGCAAAGATTGTCTTAAGATTCCGCAGTTCAGTATTCTTTGTCTCGCCTCTTTTGAATGCAGTCTTCCAAAAAATTGCTTCGAAATCTTTGTTTCTCACCTACGTGTTCAATTCGCGTTGCAGACACTTCAACAACGCTGTTGCGTCGCTCTGTTTCTGTGCTACGGCTGTTTCTGGATTGGTGTACGTTAAATGTGTTCATTAGCATTGCAGCTGAATGATGGCAATGGACAAATCAAGAGAACTAGTTTAGAAGGAGACATCTGAAGGCACCCGAGATAATCGATCGCGTCTTCTACCTCAGGTTTCATGTGATTCGCAAGTTTTACAGGGCTTTGGGATGGCTTTGCCTTGTTCTCTTAACGATCATGTCGTTTGTTTGCTGTGTTGTTCAGCTTACCAGGATCGATACGCTATTGAGGTTTTGCTGACGCAGAATTCCCAAAATATCGAACCATGGAAAGAGACATTGTTGACCTTGATGCTTTTGGGCACAAGAACCTGAGTTCTTTGTTGTCCCTGCTGTGCAGGTTGGGGGCAACCATGATACATGTGGCATAGATTCCGTCATTTCCTCACCAATGCCAAGATAAGGATCAACTGGAAGAGTTTGGAAGAGAGTCCAAATGTTACGTGGCGCAGATAACACGCTAGGCGACACCAGCGTCCTCAGTGACATGGGCTTTCTGATTTTGGTGCCATGTTGTCCAACGCCCTGGCCCAGAAGAATCATAGGGTTTGGAGTATTGCGTACTATCGATATGATGCAATGAAACCCAGCAAACATTTCGGAATGTCTTCTTTTAACGACTGTCGTGGACATAGATTATGCGGTTGTTCTTCATTTTATCCAGTGTTTCTAACTCAATAAATAAGCATTTTTATTTCATTGCATTGTTACAGAGGCACTAAGAGAGTTACCTGCCTTAAAAAAAAAACAAAAAGATACGATACGTTCGAATATAATAGTTTATTGCAAATAGACGTTTTCTTCAAAAGTAATACAAAGTCGTAGATGGATAAAAAAAATAATATCCTCAGTTTTAATGTTTGGATAGGTATATCCGTTTGAAAGAGGAACACACTACGAAAACGTTCAATCAAGGTAGATCTTGTTTTTTTTTGTTTGTTTGCTTTGTTGATTTCTTCTTT
>CALNVZ010003434.1:31388751-31401044 GCA_940671915.1 Paracentrotus lividus | reverse complement strand
GCAGAAGTCTGGAGTCCGACGAAGCCCAAAAGTAATAAACCAGGTAATGATGTCCAGTTGATAAAATACCTTTCAAGTTTTTTCGTCAATTACAAAGATTGTCTCATCATGCTCATGTTTATTTGATTTATTATTTTCTCGTATTATACAAAATAATATTAATAATCAAAAATACTGTTTTGTCTAATGTGTATTATCAGATTGTTATTATTATGCCTGATTTGCTTTCTTTTAGAGCTCGGAAACCGCCCTCGCACGATTAAAAAGATACATATCTCTTTCAGAATATTTAACTTCATCTCGAAATCTATCTTTCGTTTATTTCCTATCGGCTGGAATTGGGACATGTTTCCTTTGTAAACATAGAATATTCAAGACCGCAGGGCAAAAACATAAATTGAGAACAGGGTTGATAAAACTTTGAATAAAATCGTCACTGAAAAAGATTATTGAAAGCACGTACAATATGTGCATGTAGGTACCAAATTTACGAATTGGTAGTAATAATTGACGGTGATTTATCATGTTTATTATGATGCAATCTTTCTGTTGATCAGTAAAAGATCTTGACATTTCAGTTTTCTCCGAAAGTTACTTGAGTTACGACTTCTCCTGTAAGATAAGATCATACAAAACCATTGTTATTTCGAAACAGTTTGTTGCCGATTTGATACGTCTGTTCATCATGTTTCAACCCAAATACATTTCTTAATTGTGTCATATTTTTTTCTTTCTTTTGATAGATCATCATGGACTTGGTATTACTGACTTTGTCTTCATCCCAATCATGTTGAGTCTGTTGGTGTGGTATGCTGTTGACATGTATTACTGCATCTATGCGACATGGGGTCAGAGTAAGTTTATCTTGGACACCTTGTCATACTTATGCTTCATTTCCCAGACGTTCTCCATCGTAGCTTACGCTATCTTTATCCGTCTATCCATCTGCTTGAGGATATTCGGCAAATCATCAACGAACGTCGAAACCTTACCAATTGAAATGGAGTTCATTGGAAACCGGGTAGCACTTATTCAACACAATTGTAATCCTACAAGGCTTAATGGTAGAGGTTGTCTTATGACTTCGAAATACCTATTCTTTCTGTCTTTGCCTCTTGTGAACACGGTTGGCAAAATTGCTTTCAATACCTTTGCTTCCAGAGCTCCTTGTCAAGTCGCGTTAGAACACTTCAACAACACCGTCGCGTCTCTCTCTTTTCTTTGCTACGGCTCTTTCTGGTATCTGGTGTACATACAACGTGTTTCCTTACATTGCCAGCTGAATGAGGCATTGGACAAAATCAGAGGACTAGCTTTTGAAGGAGACACTGAAGGCACCCGAAGACTAATCGATCGCGTCTACTCGGAGTTTCACGTGATTCGCAAGTTTACAGGGTTTTGGATGGCCTTTACCTTGTTCTCTGTAACGATTCATGTCGTTTGTTGTGTGGTGTTCAGCTACCAGGATGCGATACCTGTTGAGGTTGTTGCTGACGCAGTAGATTCCCAAGAATCATCCGAACCATGGAAAGAGACATTGTTGACCTTGATGCTTTGGGCACAGAACCTGATGTTCTTTGTTGTCCCCTGCTGTGCAGTTGGAGGGGCAAACCTGGAGTACATGTGGCATAGATTCCGTCATGTCCTCACCAAATGCAAGATAAAGGATCAACTGGAGTTCTGGAGAGAGGTCCAAATGTACGTGGCGCAGATAGACACGCTAGGGACACCAGCGCTACAGTGGACATGGGCTTTTCCGATTCTTGGTACCATGTTGTCCAACGCCCTGGCCCAGAAGAATCATAGGAGTTTGGAGTATTGGTACTATCGATATGATTGCAATGAAACCCAGCAAAACATTTCGGATGTCTTTGAACGACTGTCGTGGACATAGATTATGTGTTGCTCCTATCATAACTATTTTATCTCAGTGTTTCTAACCTCCAATAAAAACATTTTATTCATTGCATTGTTACCAGAGGCACTAAAGAAGTTACCCTGCTAAAAAACCAAACAAACACGAATAAATAGTTAAAATATAATAGTTTATTGCACAAATAGACGTTTTTCTTCAAAAATAATTACAAAGTCGTAGATGGTAAAAAAAATAATAATATCCCTCAGTTAGAAATGTTTGCGGATATATCCGTTTGAAAGAAGAACACAACTACCAAAACGTACAAGGTAGATGCTTTTTTTTTTCTTCTTCTTCTTCTTCTTTTTTTCAAGAAATTGCATGTCGTATGGCTTATTGAGTTTAAAGATTTATGGGGTACCCGATAAATAATTTTGCTTCTCGGATAAATAGGGGAGACCGGGGATGGAAGTTACACGGGTCAGTTGTTACAGTTCTCAGTGTGCTAAGTTGGAACAAAAAAGTTCGTGCCAACTGGTATCTATATACAGCCTACACATAGCTGTGATGAACTGCCGGTCGTGAGGTTTTTCCGTTGTTTTATTAGAAAGTAAATCAACAAAAACCATTCTTGACCATTTTTGACAAAAATTAGAATTTGTAATGGTTCTTACAACTGAAGGCACATGATGATATTCTGGTATTGTGAATATAGTACATGTATGTCACTAATATACCCCTGAGCCATGCCCTGTAATTCTGCCTAATGGCTTTGCTACACTTGATTTTATGTGTAAAATCACCCATGGGGTAGGTTGTTACAATAGCCTACCCCATGTCGATGTAACAACCTACCCGAATTACATTACACATGTAAAGTAATTTGTTTCAATTTTCAGGTGTTAATATTTTGATATTTCTATTATTACTTTCAGTCTATTCTAGAGCTCTACTTAATCTACTGTTAACGATACCAAGGAACTGGAAAGTTGAAACAAAAGTATGGTATAAGAGATTTACACATTGTAACAAATTACCCCGTATGTTTACATATAGTAACAATTTACCCCGTATGGTGTAACAACTTACCCCGTATACGGGGTAGGTTGTTACAAAAAAAAGTCTTCATTAATTAAGCTGTAGTTAATTAGTGTTTACATGTTTCCAAGTTTTATGTGTCTCAGGTTTTAGCCAACATAATAGGCTAACTACAGACTCAAAATGGAGTGTGTGAGTACTTTCATAAGAATTATCTGGCCCAAAATGTGAATTTTATAACGTCCATCCCCGGTCTCCCCTACGTTTCAGATGTTCTCTCTAGCTATACATCTCAAGATACAGAAACATCGGGAATTATCACACCAAATGAGCAATCAAAACATATCTGAAGAAGGGTGTAGGATTTTTAACTTTGCTTGGCAGTATTAAAAATAATATTTGCTAACAGAAATGACGAATGCAGGCGTTTACACAAATCCTCGTTCCCACCTACCTACACTCTATAAGAAAAAGAAGATTACATTAAGCTCCTTCAGGCTGCTTGATTCGCTTCAATGGCAGCATTCTTTTAGGTGCCCATAAGCACCTTTCAATACAATAAAGGTGCTGACCAGTACCTTAAGTATTCTGGGGTACTGGTGAGCATCCTTTCAAGGAGATAAAGGTGCTAATGGGCTCCAAAAGTTGCCAACAGGTATCAAAAAGGATGGAAAAACAAAAGTGTTCATGTACGCTTTTGTTTTCTAAGAGTGTATAAAAAATACATGAAATTTGATTGAGGTCGTGGCTGAAGGCATCCTAGCTCATATCAGGACAGCTCCCCTAGAGATCAACTCCCCCGTGACTTACTTTCATCTAGCTGACGAGTCCCTCGGAGGGTTGTTGCCCTGGAGGACTGCCCAACGCCGACGAGAACAGCTCACCTGTAGAGTAACTACTGCACTGGGGAGTTGTCCTCAGCGGAAGGTCCTCCGAGGGAGCGGTCCTCCGTGTGAGCGGTTCTCCGGGAGACTTGTCAGGTGGGGATAGTCTAGGGAGAGTTTACCCCCAAGGAGCTGTCTGAGCTTAGATCCGTTGAAGCTAGATGCAACATAATTATCTCTCTTTTTTGTTGTACAATCAAAGAGAACTTGTGCTCACTCATCCATGAAAAATAGTGAAATGTATCGGGATTGGTGTTGGATAATAAAATTTTGGATAATTAAATCACCAAAACAATTAAACACAAGGTAGAAAGAAAATTTTACAAAATTTTTATTTTTACAGACCCAAAAATGACCCTTGTGACTTTTGAAAATGTCAATTTTTTGCTTTAAAGGTTAATCACTCATGCATGTCTCAAGGGATCGATGTCATTTTTTCACAGAAGGTATTCAATAAGTGAAGAAAACTTCCTTCTAAATTATTGTGCTCTACACAGGTGCATTTAGAAGTGAACATCATTTGATGAGGGGGGGGGGGGCTTACTTTTTTTTTGGGGGGGGGGGTATATATAGGGGAGACCGGGTATGGAATTACACGGGTCAGTTGTTACAGTTCTCAGTGTGCTTAGTTGGAACAAGAGAGTTCGTGCTAACTGGCATCTATATACAGCCTACACATAGCTGTAATGAACTGCCGAGGTTTCTCCGTTGTTTTATTAAAAAGTAAATCAACAAAAACTATTTTTTACAGTTCCAAGTGAATTTTTGACAAAAATTAAAATGTGTAATAGTTCTTACAACTGAAGGCACATGATGATAGTCTGGTATTGTGAATATAGTACATGTATGTCACATATATATGTCACAAGGCTGGGATCGAGCTACGTTTACCTTGTGGCTGGGATCTTTTAATTTGTAGTGTTTGGTTCCACTTCTACAGACTTATGTAAACTTGTAAACAGAATACTAAATCACACAAATAATTAGGTTTCAGAAAACCTTTATTTAAGTAAACTATTCTAACAAGGATTACAGTATACGTTATAAACAAAGTACAAAGATATGAAGATATTAACAGATTTATACAGTTCAATGATTAACAGTGATTCTTAGCTATTCTTCTTCTCTGATGATTCTTGGTATCTTGCTTGAGTATCCTGACGATGACTGTCTGTCTGACGTCAGCCCCTGTCCTGGATTAGACTTCTAGACCAATGATTCCGTCCCGTCTCTTAACTCCAGTTACAGATCATAAATCCTAAACACCCTGTCAAATTAGATATAAATATAACCCAATTCTAGTGATATGTTCAAACCCCAAACATATTATTGATATATCAATTAACATTCTATTGACAGGTTAAAAATACATTTTATTCAGAATGAATAATATTCTTTTCCACAATTATCTTTCCCTACATCCATCGCTTTGTTATAGTAGATGATGGTATATAGTATCTCTCAATCTTTTATCAATGATACTAACACAATATTCTTGACTTTATAAGTATAACGGTAAACATGTAACTTATAGTAACGTAACATCATAGTAATATTCAGCACCTAAGACTCATAATGAAATTGTATTCTTATCATTCATTAATTACACTCCATAACTTTTACAATAAGTAATATTAAAATAATATGTACTCACAACTTCTTGTTGGTGTTTACTGATTTATAACGATTCCAATTTTGCCAATGTGGAATCCCTAGACCCGGACTATCAGGTTGTCCTTAACAACACACTTGTTGTATTCACCGAGAGCTGAATATAGTATTCTGATGAACAACTCGTAAAACTTTTGTGCAGTATCTCTAACAAGTAGTTTCTCTGTTGAATTACAGCAGCTTCTGATTTAGATTAAAATTTTAGCTAAATTTATAGTAATTTTCTCCCATAGACCTAATGGTCAAGAGTTTTGGATGCCCAATATTCTTAGAAAGTATTGTGACGTTTACGCCCTCTAAATATCATTGGCTAATGCCTGGTCACTCATTTTGTCCCTTGCATCTGATTGGTTAGAACTTTCACTTCCTGTACCAGCCGGAAGGGTGGGTAACCTAACTTTGTTTCTTCTTGGAAATGTCTGCTGGTCTCGTGTGCCAGTGTTTACATTTCACCCCATTCATATCTCTCCTTTTACCTTTTATGGTCATAAGGCTTCCCTTCCAGGGATAGTCCTAAGAAGTCTGACTCACAAGTTGTGTGACGTCTCAGTTCTTACTAGAAAACTTTTACCGGAAGTATTCTCTTTCCTTCCTATGAATTTTCATTCATAACTTTGGAATGTTTTAACCCTAAATAATTGTATTTAACAATCATATAGTTAATACATAAAGAAACAACAAAACATCTAATTGAAATTAACACATTAATTTCCTTCCTAACAGTACCATAACATAGTGAAGAAATTATTATAAAATAATTGATACAGTTATAATTATGCAATTATAATCATCATCACATGATACATAACAATTAAACACAGTCATCTCTTGACAATATACCCCTGAGCCATGCCCTGTAATTCTGCCTAATGGCTTTGCTACAGTTGATTTTATGTGTAAAATCAACCCATGGGTAGGTTGTTACAACAATCTACCCCATGTCGATGTAACAACTCCTACCCAATTACATCTTACCATTTAAAGTAAGTATTGGTTGTTTCAATTATTTGGTGAATAATTTTATGAATTTCACTGATATTACATTTAAGTTATATGATATAAGCTCTACAATGATCTACTGTTAAGAGGGGCCGTCACCACTAGGTCGTTCTATAACGTTCTTGCCCGTTCTTGCCGTCTTTAAAAATTGCTGAACGGCCATTGGTTCGGTTGGAAACTATACTAACTTTGAAAAGAATATTCTCTGAAAATACGATACAGGCAGTTCATAATATGTTCTCGTTACAGTACAATTCCCGTCTTTCAATCGCGTCCGCATACGTTTGTTATTCCAGTTCAGACCGAGTAAAGGCTCGTTCTAACTCTATACCGTTCGCAGCACGTCCAAACCGTCATTTAAAGTGCCTATGCACAGCATGATAAAAAGTTAGATACCATTACTTCTCTCAGAGTAAGTCCTACCCGTTTAAGGAACGTTGTCTGCGTTTATTTTAGAACTTGAAGCCAGTACGCATTTTTATAAACATTGCTAAAAAAAATCGGAATGCCTTTCCCGTTCTCTCCGTTCGGCCCGTTCGCCAGTTCGAAAACAGATTGTAAACGGTCCTGTACTAAGATTCTAAGGTCTGCAACTACGTTCAGTGCTGTGTAAACGATTTGAGGCCGTTCACCAAAGAACTACCTAAGAACGCAGTAGAGAAACTAAGACTATAACATGTAGAGGGAATGAAATATACAATCGCCAACTATCTAGTATTTAAAAATTGTACGGTTATGTCGTAGATACGTCCTTCTCGCTTGCAAAGTAGAGTCTACCCGTTTTAAGCGAACGTATTACACTACGTATAAATTAAAAAATAACGGCACACCTTGAAATAGAACTCCATACAACACGCTGGTTTGTATGACGATCCTCAGCCACATCAATTTAAACACGATATAGAGTACGGACAATTTCGTGTTGTAGTACGACCCATCTCGTTCAAGCGTCCGTAACACCCTCAGTAATTTTAGAGACGAAGATGGAGTACCAACGCGCCCGATTTTTACAACAAAACAAGAAACAAACCACTATATTTTTGGAAATCCGGACGAGCTAGTCCATAAGTTCGTAAACAGCATCGTAATAAAGTATTTACTACGTTCCACATCAGTTTACACACAGACTATGCCCGTTCGGCAAAATTTGCAAGGACGTAGTAGGAACGAGCTCAGTGTGACGGGGGTATAACGATACCAAGAACTGGAAAGTTGAAACAAAAGTATGCATGGTATAAGAGATTTACACATTGTAACAAATTACCCCTTATGTTTACATATAGTAACAATCTACCCCGTATGGTGTAACAACTTACCCCGTATACGGGGTAGGTTGTTACAAAAAATTGTCTTCATTAATTAAGCTGTAGTTAATTAGTGTTTACATGTTTTCAAGTTCTATGTGCCTCAGGTTTTAGCCAACATTATAGGCTAACTACAGACCCAAAATGGAGTGCGTGAGTACTTTCATTAGAATTATATGGCCCAAAATGGGAATTTTGTAACGTCCATATCCGGTCTCCCCTACCTGTACCAGGTTGTTGCATTTCCAAACACAATTTAAATCACAACGTGATATATAAATGTATTTATTATTTTCTCTTTGTATACATACATATTTATCATTTTATCATAGTTTTGCATTTAATTAATTAATTATTTTTTTCTTAGGGGTCGGGGTATAAACTGAATCAATTATTTCTGATATTATGATATATATAATTTATATTAGTCGGCCTCCTTCCTTTTCAATTTGAGGTTACTGTTTTGGGGAAAGTGATCTATAGGGTACATGAAGGTAATATGGGCCAGCAGGTAATATGGGCCACCTGAAGCAAATCATATCGTGACCGTCGACCGGTGACCGGTGACCGGTGTGAGCACCATAATAGCGTGTTTTCGCTGGACTACGGGAGGTGGAATCTAGAACGTTAGCCATATGAAGGGCTATATTTTCAAAATAGCTCAAAACTAGGGGTACTACTGGGCCTACTACACGGGAAGAATTATCGGACTCCGCACTCTGTGTATGACGTCACCACTTGGGAAATCCCCAGCCGCTGCACTTTCCCTTTCTGGTTCGGAGTTCAACTTGCGGAATATCGGAGGCGAATCCAGGTTTTCATTACCGAACAGAGGGGGAGGGGACACAAATTTTTATATATATTTTTTTTACATGTTGTTGTTGTTTTTGTTTTTGTTTTTGTTTTTTTTGTTTTTGAGCAAAAAGCTGCAGTCCAAGCGTTGTTTTTTTTTTTCTTCTTCACGTCAGCCCCTCTGGAGGGGGGTATACGGAGTCAATTCGTCCGGCATTGTCAGTCAGTTCAATTTTGACTATATCTACAAGTACATCGATGGGGTTGGTGGTGAGGGCCCTGATGGGGGGGGGGGTAGGTGATTTCTTTTTAAAGACTTGACACGTCCATATTTTGCTGTTTAAAAATATACATCTAGTTGGGAAGGGAAGTCCTCTTACTCGGGTATTGTTTTATACTTTTTGGGGGTGGCGGAGGCATCGTGCCCTCATAAACTCGTTTTCTATGCATTTTTTTTTTGCAAGTTCTTTCTTTGCTGGATAGGAGGATGCCCAACCCCCCCCCACCCTCATCCACCGTTCAAATGGCGATACGTTAGGTACAGGATATACTTCTGGCAGCATATGCTTACCGGCGTAATTGATGACGCAGCCTCCTTATGAATGCACCTAGAAACCTCACGTATGGATATATCATTTCGATTTAGACGATTTAACGACGATGAGTGTTGATGGCGGTGTGTTGTGAAGACTGACAATTTGAGAATTGTAAAAATACCAAATATTAGAAATTTATCGATCACATCGTCAAGTGATTTTACGAACCGGAGCCCCCGTCTTCACCTCGCAAAGTTTGGATGTCCTTCTGACGCTCAATAACTTCGCGCTTTGAAGGAAACCAGGCAATTATCATTACAGGCATAATTCTATATTTTACAATATGAAAAATTATTGCAATCGGGGTTTGAATTTTAAATATTTAGAATAAATGGAAGGTAGTATTTTAGAAACTGATATTTTTTACGAAAACAGGGGGTTAAGGTCACTTCGTAAAATCATGCTGATCACGCGCATGTTTTTAGCGTCTAGAACGGTTCGTAAAAACATTTAATGCATACGCGCTATATGTAGGTCGGGTTGCATGCGCGTATTCTGGGGGGGGGCTTTACGGCCCGGGCCCCGGGCTGCGAGCAGGGGGCGCCGAAAAGAGGAAGAAAAGGGAGGAAATAAGGAAAGAAAAAAGAAAGAAGAAAAAAAGAGGAAAAAAAGAGAAAGGGAAAAAGGAGAAAGAGGCAAGGAAAAGGGGAAAAGAGGAAGGAAGGAAAAAAAAAAAAAAAAAAAAAAAAAAAAAGAGAGAGAGAGAGAGAAGGGAAAAAGGGGAAGGGGGCGCCCTTTAAAAAAGTGGGGCGCCAAATCGACAGTAAACTAAGGGGCGCCAATTGACCTTAAACTTAGGGCGCCAAATCGACCTTAAAATAAGGGGGGGCGCCAAATCGACCTTAAATTTAGGGGCGCCAAATCGACCTTAAATAGGGGGGGCGCCAATCGACCTTAAATTTAGGGGGCGCAAATCGAAGTAAACCAAGGGGCGCCAAATTGACCTTAAACTTAGGGGCGCCAATCGACCTTAATTTAGGGGCGCCAAATCGACCTTAATTTAGGGGCGCCAAATTGCCACTTCTTATAGGGGCGCCAAATCGACCTTAAATTAGGGGGCGCCAATGACCTTTAATTAGGGGCGCCAAATCGACAGTAAACTAAGGGGCGCCCAAATTGACCTTAAACTTATAGGGGCGCCAAATCGACCTTAAATTTAGGGGGCGCCAAATCGACAGTAAACTAAGGGGCGCCAAATTGACCTTAAACTTATAGGGGCGCCAAATCGACCTTAAATTTAGGGGCGCCAAATCGTCAGTAAACTAAGGGGCGCCAAATTGACCTTAAACTTATAGGGCGCCAAATCGACCTTAAATTTAGGGGGTGCCAAATCGACCTTTAATTTAGGGGGGGGCCAAATCGACATAACTAAGGGATGTTAAATTGACCTTAAACTGAGGGGAGTCAAATCGACCTTAAATTTAGGGGCGCCAAATCGACAGTAAACTACGCGGGCGCCAAAGATGACCTTAAACTTATTAGGGGCGCCAATCGACCTAAATTTAGGGGCGCCAAATCGTCAAGTAAACTAAGGGGCGCCAAATTGACCTTAAACTTATAGGGGCGCCATAATCGACCTTAAATTTAGGGGGGCTCCAAATCGACCTTTAATTTAGGGGGGCGCCAAATCGACAGTAAACTAAGGGATGTTAAATTGACCTTAAACTGAGGGGCGTCACAATCGACCTTAAACTTATAGGGCGCCAAATCGACCTTAAATTTAGGGGCGCCAAATCGTCAGTAAACTAAGGGGCGCCAAATTGACCTTAAACTTATAGGGGCGCCAAATCGACCTTAAATTTAGGGGTGCCAAATCGACCTTTAATTTAGGGGGGGGGCCAAATCGACAGTAACAAGGGATGTTAAATTGACCTTAAACTTATAGGGGCGCCAAATCGACCTTAAATTTAGGGCGCCAAATCGTCAGTAAACTAAGGGCGCCAAATTGACCTTAAACTTATAGGGCGCCAAATCGACCTTAAATTTAGGGGGGCTCCAAATCGACCTTTAATTTAGGGGGCGCCAAATCGACAGTAACTAAGGGATGTTAAATTGACCTTAAACTAAGGGGCGCCAATTGACCTTAAACTTATAGGGCGCCAAATCGACCTTAAATTTAGGGCGCCAAATCGTCAGTAAACTAAGGGCGCGCCAAATTGACCTTTAAACTTATAGGGCGCAAATCGACCTTAAATTTAGGGGTGCCAAATCGACCTTTAATTTAGGGGGGGGGCCAAATCGACAGTAACTAAGGGATGTTAAATTGACCTAAACTGAGGGGCGTCAAATCGACCTTAAATTTAGGGGCACCCAATCGACAGTAAACTAAGGGGCGCCAAATTGACCTAAACGTATAGGGGCGCCAAATCGACCTTAAATTTAGGGGGGCGCCAAATCGACATTAAACTACGCGGAGCCAATTGAGCTTAAACGTAGGGCGCCAAATTGACCCGAAACTTAGATGGGGCGCCAAATTGACCCGAAGCTGAGGGGGCCCTAATTGGTATTAAACTTAGGGGCGCCGAATCGACCTTAAACTAAGTAAGGGCGCCAAATAGAAAAAAGGGAGGGAAGGGGGCCCCTTAAAAAAATTTAGGGGCGCATATCGACAGTAAACTAAGCAACGCCAATAAACTTAGGGCTGCAGAATGGACCTTAAACTATATAAGGGCGCCAAATTGAGCTTAAACATAGGGGCGCCAAATTGACCGTTTTTTTTTTTTTTTTTTTTTTTTTTTTTTTTTTTTTTTTTTTTTTTTTTTTTTTTTTTTTTTTTTTTTTTTTTTTTTTTTTTTTTTTTTTTTTTTTTTTGTTTTTTTTTTTTTTTTTTTTTTTTTTTTTTTTTTTTTTTTTTTTTTTTTTTTTTTTTTTTTTTTTTTTTTTTTTTTTTTTTTTTTTTTTTTTTTTTTTTTTTTTTTTTTTTTTTTTTTTTTTTTTTTTTTTTTTTTTTTTTTTTTTTATTTTTTTTTTTTTTTTTTATTTTTTTTTTTTTTTTTTTTTTTTTTTTTTTTTTTTTTTTAATTTTTTTTATTTTTTTTTTTTTTTTTTTTTTTTTAAATTTTTTTTTTTTTATTTTTTTTTTTTTTTTTTTTTTTTTTTTTCTTTTTTTTTTTTTTTTTTTTTTTTTTTTTTTTTTAGCTTTTTTTTTTTTTTG
>CALNVZ010003434.1:31329849-31374643 GCA_940671915.1 Paracentrotus lividus | reverse complement strand
CAAAATCCTCTAAATGAACGAAAATACCGAGAATCAAAGTTAATGTTAATAGTCACCATAAATTTCCGCTTCAGACCATGTATCACTCCTTTTACAAAAGTCCCGAGAAATGGTCCAATTCACGTGAAAATCGAGAGCTCCCGAAAAGCATGTCTTCCCTCTTGACTTACTAACATATAGGATGGGGGGTTGGGTGTCCGGACACTTAACAAAATTGAAGCAATGTTTTTTGCCCTTAGAATAAGCCAAAAATATAAATTAAATAATGCTTATCATCATCAATATTTGTTCTCCACAATATTTTCTACCATTTTGTGCTAAAAACCTACAAAAATATTGCTTGTAAACCTATTCAAATGGCCAATAAAAATAGACTGTCCGGACACCCGACCTGTCCGGACACCCAATAACTGGGTATATAGTTTCATTTTGATCATACTAGCGTGTACACAGGCGCGGATCCAAGAAAATCGAATTGAATGCATTTTGGGGGCCCAATTGTCTGGGGACAAAAGCGGCTTTATTATGTTTACACATGAGCCCGGTAAGTTCATTGTGTGACTCCGGTCTGCATCCGCTACAGGTAAAGATCAGTTTGTTGTAGTGAAGGGGTGCTATGTGGCATTGAAGGCTTGCCTGACATAGCAACATCAGTGCAGGTAATATGGGCAGTCCAAAATGGCGGAAATGATTCTGGTACTTAGTATTGGGATGAGGCATCAATCTCTTTGCTTGATTTTTTGGGGTATATTATAACTTTTTGTAGGCCTATATTGATTTGTATAATGAAAATAATATTTAAATAATATTAAAAAAGAAATATTATACAAAATACAAAACTATGAAATATACAGTGTGTTCCTAAAAAAAGGTAATCGAAGTTCAAAGGTCAGTCATTTCAAAAGTGTACGGTTTATTTTTGTGATTTGTTTACTAAAGTATTAAGTAACTCATCAGCTTTAATTTGAGACATTGCTTATGTCCAAACTGTAATTGGTCACAGAGTTAGGGTCCTTTGAAGGTAACAGGTACAAAACCCATTTTTTCCAAGTTTTTCGTTTTTAGGGTATGAAACCAACTTTTTATAAAATTTTGTTTTCATAGTTTTGAGGGGTTTTTCACACAAAGTTTCAATGAATTTGCAATCTCATTTGTCAAAGGACATATCTCACTGGTAATGACATGGGTTGTCGATTATGCATGAGTCTCTGGAGTCTCGGAGAGGTCGCCGCGACGTCTCTTGATTATGCAAGAAGTCGCGAGAAAAATCAAACCAATTTCAAACATGTCCAATCTTATACACGAACAAGTCTCTGTGACGTCTTTGCAGGGTTGTCGCGATGTCCCTTAAGTATCCACGACGTCGTAGAGACGTTGTCGGAATTTGCTAACGATTGACAGAAATCGAACGGGCTAATAATTTCTACTTGCTGGCGTCTTAAAGAAGTCTACTAAAAGTTTGAACATGTTTGACTGTTGTTCCATTTTCCCTCGACGCCCTGAAGTTTCAGCAGACGTCACCGAGACGTCTCCACGACTCAAAAGACTCATAATTGCGAACCCCTCTCATTGCCATTGAGATAGGTCCTTTGACAAATGAGATTGCAATTCATTGAAACTTTGTGTGACAAACCCCCCCAAAACTATGAAACCAAAAATTTATGAAAAGTCGGTTTCATACCCTAAAAACGAAAAACTTGGAAAAAATGGGTTTTGTACCTATCACCTACAAAGGACCCTAACTATGTGACCAATTACAGTTTGGACATAAGCAATGTCTCAAATTAAAGCTGATGAGTTAGTAAACAAATCACAAGAATAAATCGTATACCTTTGAAATGACTGACCTTTGAACTTCGATTACCTTTTTTTAGGAACACACTGTATAGTCAAAGTATTTACTGAAGGGTCTTATAATTTCAAATGATATGTGAAAGTTAATGATTTTCAACATTTTAAGCAAATTCCAGACATAGTAGAGTCATTGTAGTTTTTTTTTTTTTAAATACATTAAATACATGTGCCCATATTACCTGTGCCCATATTACCTGCACAAAATAGTATTTTTTAATTTTTTTTTTTGTTGGTATAATACGGGACAATAATAAATCATATAGGGTACATGCAGGTAATATGGGCCCCTAAGCTAATTTGCATAAAATTACAAAATGACACACAGTCTAATCTTTGTTTATATGGATCCACAACTACTGCTCTAACTTTTATTGTGAAGAAAAACAATTATCACCAACCCCCCTGTCTGCAATATTCAAATGTTGACGTCATAACCAAAGTGCCCATATTACCTGCATGTGCAGGTAATATGGGCACTTTGGTGATGAATTAGGCAAATTAGGCAAATGAGCGTAGGGGGCCCATATTACCTGCATGTACCCTAGACCTATATGATTTATTATTGTCTTTCGTTAATCTTCCTCGTGTGTGCCTGATATACTTTAGTAATCATGTAATACACAAAACACCGTGCGTGTAGATAATGGAAGCGCAGATATTTCACTATTAAAAAACTGTGGGGGGGGAGGGACATTCTAATCGATGATAATCAGGGGCACCGATCCCAGGGTACATAGGGGACAGGTGCCTCGATAAGTAAATGAAGGCCATAAGTGATTCCCCCTCAAAAATCCACGATGGTTTTGATAAAATAAATAATGAATATTGAAGAGTCTGTAACACTTAATATGTCGGCTCTTCATCGACAACATTTTCGGTCTCGGACCATTGATTATATAATACACTTGCACTATTCTCTGGGGACCAAATGCCCTCTTTTCAAACCAGTCGCTACTTTGCTCTCTAATTTCAGATAACTGTTAAAAATTGCCTAAAAATTTTTCAGCTCGCGCTTCGCGCTCGCATAATATGAGATAATTCAAACTGCATTTGACTGTGTTCATCTTTTATGCATGTATTAAGGTCACAATGGTAAGTTTAAAACACCAACTACCTCCCCGTTTCGTGTCCCCATGATGCTACAAGTATCTTGTGTCATCAGGTCACTATTATTGAGAAAAATTTCAGCTCGCACTTCGCGCTCGCAAAATATTGCCCTAACTGGAATTCATCCATATTTAGATTTACGTTTGTAGGTACTACGCGATGATGTTCCGCTTCTAATCACCAGTTAAAGCCCCCTTGCCCTCCATCAATTTCGCGCTTACATGATTGTAACGCTACAAATACCATTTTCAGTTCAGTATTATTAAGAAAAGTCCTGTGAGTTCGACGATATACCAGTACTCATATGCATAATAACGTGCATGTGTGTATATCTATATACATTACATCATGATGGCCCCTTTAATAAACCAGATAAAGCCCTTTCCAAGTTTCGCGTTATTCTACAATAAATGTCCCATTTCATGTCACTATTATTGAGAAAATTTTCAGCTCGTGCTTCGCGCTCGCATAATAAATTTGAAAACATGCCAGTAGATACTCACATGCATGCACGTGTGTATTATCTGTAGCCATCAAATCATCATGGTGCCCCTTTTAACAAACCAGTTAAAGCCCCTTCCTCGTTACGAGCTCGCATTATGCTACAAAATTAATGCCCCATTTTGTGACACTATTATTGAGAAAATTTTCAGCTCGCGCTTCGCGCTCGGATTACACAATATTCCCCCCATATTTATATGCATGTGTGTATACAAGCATTACCCCCACCCCAACGATGGAGACTGCGATCATATACCATCGTGTCACATTGAGGAAAAGAGGAAATATCAAACGATCATTCCCCCAATCGCCAGAACAAATCGACACCGTTGTTTATTATGATGCAAACTTTCTGTTGATCAGTAAAAGATCTCGACTTCTCACACTGTTAGAACGCGGTTTAAAAAAAAAAAATCTTGGTTTAAAAGTTAAACATTCTTGTTTAATATTTAAACTTTGTTGTTCAAAACCGGAAAAGCGAGGTTTTATAGCCTTAAACAAGACCTGTTTAGTGACATATTACACTGTATTAAACAAATTTTTGTTTAAACAGGCCGAGGCAAATGTCCGTGATAGTTATGAGCTAATGGCATCACTCGTTACATGTAAGGTAAATCGGCGCAATATTTCAATCATGGTGAAGGACTTATGTCTTACACATTTATTAAGTGTATGTATACATGTGTTGGCTCAGTGGATAGAGCGTCTGCCTTATATTGAAAGGTCATGAGTTCGATACCTGGCCGCGTCAACCAAAAGTTTTTATTTTTTGGAGAGAAGCGTTTAAACAACACTGTTGATATTTTCAAGGAGCTTGGTATTTTAAACAACCATTAAACAACAGGTTGTTTAAACTTTTAAACAACAAGAGTGTTAAAGTTTTAAACAACTACAGGTTGTTTAATTTTTAAACAACGCTATGCGATTCAACAGTTTACACGCAGTTGTTGATATTAAACAACTTGTTTAATTTTTTCTAACAGTGTAGTTCTCTCCGAAACAACTTTGCCCTTGAGTTACAAATTATCCTCATACAAAACCAATGGGGGAGGGTCCACGAGGCCGAGGGCCCACGAGTCCGAGTATTTCTCCCACGAGGCCGAGGGTCCACGAGTCCGATTATTTCCCCACGAGGACGAGTATTTTTACCACGAGTCCGATTCCCACGAGTCCGAGTATTTTTCCCACGAGGCCGATTTTTCTCATATTGTATATTGAAATATACTGCTCGGCCTCGTGGGAAAAATACTCGGCCTCGCGGGAAAATAATCGGACTCGTGGACCCTCGGACTCATGGGCGCTCGGCCTCGTGGGAAGTCACCAACCATTGTTTTTGGAAACAGTTTTATACCGATCTGACATGTCTGTTCATCATGTTTGAGCCCAAATACATTTTGTTAATTGTGTCATTTTTTTCATTTTTTTTTAAATAGATCATCATGGACTTGGTATTACTGACTTTGTCTCCCTATCAGTCATCGTGAGTCTGTTGGTATGGTATGCTGTTGACATGTATTACTACATACATGCGACATGGGGTCAGAGTAAGTTTATCTTGGACACCTTGTCATACTTATGCTTCATCTCCCAGACGTTCTCCGTCGCAGCTTACGCTATCTTTATCCGTCTATCCATCTGTTTAAGGATATTCTGCAGGAAATCACGGAGAGTCCGAACCCTGCCACTTGAAATAGACTTCATTAGGAGCCGGGTAGCACTTATTCAATGCAATTGTAATTCTACAGGGCTTAGACGCAGAAGCTGTCTTACTATCTGGCAGTTCCTTTTCTTTCTTTCTTTGCCTTTTGTGAACGGAGTCTGGAAAAGTGCCTTCGATATCATTGTTTACCCACCTCAGTGCCAAATCGCCTTGCAACATTTTAATAATACCGTCGCATCGCTCTGTTTTCTATGCTACGGCTGTTTCTGGTATGTGGTGTACGTACAGCGCGTTTCCTTACATTGCCAGCTTAATCGGACACTTGACAAAGTGAGACAACTCGCCTTCAAAGGAGACACCGAAGACACTCGGAGACTGATCGATCGCGCCTACTCAGAATTTCATGTGATTCGCAAGTTTACAGGGCTTTGGATGGCCTTTACCTTGTTCTCTGTAACGATTCATGTCATTTGTTGTGTGGTATTCAGCTACCAGGATGCGATACCTACTGAATCCCAAGAATCATCAGAAACGTGGAGGGAGACGTTGTTGACCTTGATGCTCTGGGCACAGAACCTGATGTTCTTCGTTGTCCCCTACTGCGCCGTTGGAGGAGCAAACTTGGAGTACATGTGGCATAGATTTTGTCATGTCCTCACCAAATGCAAGATAAAGGATCAACTTGATTTCTGGAGAGAGGTCGAGATATACGTCTCGCAGATAGACACTCTCGGAACACCAGCGCTACAGTGGACATTGGCTTTTCCGCTTATGGGTGCCTTGTTGTCCAACGCACTGTCCCAGAAGAACCACATTAGTTTGGAGTATTGGTCCTATCGATACGATTGCAATGAAACTCACCAAAACATGACGAATGTCTTGGAATAACGATCGTGTATTTCATGCTTGTGTTTTGAGACTATCTGGCTCAAAAAACACATCATTTGCAGTGGCGATGTAATTGATGTAGACGAATGCAAAATACACGTTTGAGTACGTTCGATTCAATTGTAAATAGTTTCAAGAAAATAAAAATAAGAGCAAATGACACAAGCCATACAGAATGATGATGACAGCAAAGGACTACACGATGCAACATTCCTGATCTTTTGTATTACCTATATTATTAGAGAAGCGACAGTGATATTTGGGGTTTCGAGTGCGTAAAAGCCAAAATTATTATGTTTTTTAATTGGAATAGTTCTTGAAGACAAATTTACATGTAGATTGGATCATGAATGATGTCGGATGGCTGGATAATGACTATAGCAATAGACAATATAAGTATTTCCTGTAGTTGTTTTATTTCTGCCTGTTACGTTCGTATAGTTACAAGAGTATAAACACCGCAATCTCCTTAAACGTTGACTTTTGCTATTTATCGCCAAAAAAGAAAGAAATGGGGAAGAAAGAAACAAACTCGAACTAAAATAGTTTCTTATATAAATATAAATACTTCCGTCCTGATAATATTGAATAACATATGCCTTGTAGGAGGAATGTGATAATTATTGAAGGTGTATGAAATTAGTGAATGAAAATATTACAGAAAAAAAATGAAGAAAAAAAAAATATATATATATATATATATATGACTGCAAAAACGTCTTTGTGGTCTCTAGGAGCCTTTTTGTTGCTCTACATTTCTCTCATTCTTTCAAAGGAAGCACAAATAGAAAGTTTCAATTTCGGTTAAATTCTTTTTGAAACAAATATCATGTGACGATCGATGTTTAAATCTGGGTATTCCCATCTTTACCCATTTTAAGTCCAGCTCTTGAGTCACGAATGTCACTTTGCCATATCGCGTGTCCAAAAATACAAAAAAGGAAATAATATCTTTTTGGTGACTGTCCTTGAAAGTCTGAAAGAGTTTCAGAGCGGTATCATAACATTCTATTTTGTTATTTTTTTTCTCCCTAGTCTACTAACTATAAAGCCAACTGAAACGTGTGTAGCGCAGCTGGTTAAAAAAAAATCGGATGCATCATAACTGGGACTTACTAACTTGAAATGCTAGAACGTTTCTACCATACATTGTTAGTGTTTTAGATGAAAGCATAATTCTAACATTCTGAATCACCATGGCTACATATGGCTCATGCAGTATCCTGGTGGAAAATAACGACAAAAAATCAGAAGGTGGTTCTCGCGAGCTGCCCTTTCCAGTCTATCTGTCGTTGATGATGTTAGGTCTTTGGCGTCCGTCGAGACCTAGGATCTGGAGCGTCCAATGGTCGGCGTCGGGGCACGAAAGAACTGGCCTAGATGATGGAGAAAACACTAAGATACTAGAACATGATGATACCCTGGAAATGACAGACTACATATCTGAGGCAGAGGTCTGGAGTCCAGAGAAGCCCAAAAGAAATAAATCAGGTAAAATGCATTAATAGACCAGGGTGCCGTTGCATAATTTGCCATCAGTGGTAACTATTCCGGCAACGCTGCTCAACAACCAGTAGAAATGCACTATTTCACCAAAGTTACTATTGATGGCAAAGTTATTTTGATAGCATTAATACATAGAGACCCAGGTAAAGAATTGACGAGATATTGAATCTGATTTCCAAGTGATAATAATAATCTTCAAGCTCTCTCGTCATTGAGAAAGATCACATTGCAAACCCTTCACTTCCATCAACAATTAAAATCCTTCAGATTCATCCTTCCTTTGACTTGTTTGGCTTCATTATGGACGGAAAAACGCAATGTTTTCTTCCCTTTATGCATTAATTGGTTTAAGCCCAAACACCTTTGGAATTTAAAAAAACATTTTGTACGCGATTATGTCAAACATTATCAAACATTTCGAAACATTTGACCGACACTACGTTGAAGGACAATATTATACACATTAATTGTTACCAGATTTATTCTTTCAATAATTAATGTGTCTTTGTTTCTTGCAGATCATCAGGGACTTGGCGCATCTGACTTTGTCTTCCTCACAATTATGGCGAGCACACTCGTGTTGTATGATGTTGACGTGTTTTACTACATTTCTGGGTCATGGGGTCATAAGATTTTTTTCTTGGACACGATTTCACACATTTGCTTCATTTCCCAAACGTTCTCCATCGTAGCTTACGCTCTCTATACCCGCCTGTCCACCTGTCTTAGGATATTCTACAAATCATCACCAAAGATCCAAGTCTTGCCATTTGAGATGGAGTTCATTGGAAACCGGGTAGCACTTATTCAACAGAATTGTAATTCTACAGGACTCGGCCACAAAGGCTGTCTTACGACCGGGAAGTTCATTTCCTTTTTGTTTTTACCTCTTGTGAACGCAATCGTCAAAATCGCCTTTGATATGTATGTCTTCAAACCAAGGTGTCAATTTGCGTTTCAGTACATCAACCACATTGTTGAGTCGTTGTGTTTTCTGTGCTACGGCTGTTTCTGGTATATTCTGTACGTGGAGCGCGTTTCCTTACATTGCCAACTGAATCTGGCACTGGACAAAATCAGACAACTCGCCTATGAGAGAGACAACGAAAGCTTCAGAAGACTGATCGATCGCATCTACTCGGAGTTTCACGTGATCCGCAAGTTCACAGGGATTTGGATGGCCTTTACCTTGTTTTCTGTAACAGTCCATTTTGTTTGTTGTGTGGTTTTCATCTACCAGGATTCCATAAACATTGACGCCGTTGCTTCAGTAGAGTCCCAAGAATCATCCACATCACTGTTGATCTTGATGCTCTGTACACAGAACCTGATGTTCTTCGTTGTTCCCTACTGCGCCGTTGGAGGAGCAAACCTGGAGTACATGTGGCATAGATTCCGTCATGTCCTCACCAAATGCAAGATAAAGGATCAACTGGAGTTCTGGAGAGAGGCTGAGATCTACGTGGCGCAGATAAACACTTTAGGAACCAGAGTGCTGGAGTGGACATGGGTTTTTTCGTTTCTTGGTGCCATAACGTCCGTTGGCATGATCCAGAATCATTACAGGAGTTTGGAGCATTGGTACTACCGATACTATTGCGATGAAACCCTGAGGGATGTCTTAGAATAGAAATTAATCGTGGACGTAAATTATGTATTGTGTATTTATTCGTCTGTGTTTTGGGCTTTAAAGAAAAAATAATGTACATATACTACATGATGCACCAAAGGAACAGCCCTGCTAATACAAGACTAGATAAATAAATAAACAAGTAGAAAATATGTTTTATCAGTTTATAGTTTTCAGCGCAAAATGACCATTACATTTATGTAAGATATACAGAGTGGGTAAAAAGTGTCCCATCATTTAGAAGTTGTCTTATTTGAAGCATGAATGGGTTTCGCAATGTGTCTTGAAAGAGTCATCCTCCCAGTATTTTGTTGGAACCCTTTTCATTTTGATCTTTGCACGCATGAATGTGTAACAGTCTTCAGAAGACTACATAATTTGAATTGTGCCAAGTGGATGGATGGATGAAGAAGTTAAAACAAATTTTGAAAGAATATGTGTACACAGTCACGTACACATATTCCACATGTTCCACGTTAACGTTAACTGGGACATAGGTGCCAAAATTTCAAATTGATTTTATGGTTGTTAAGTCACTATGGTTGCTTAGGGGTATCCCTATACCGTTGGAATCTGAAAAGACTTTACCTCAGAATGTTTGTTTTACTAATTATATTGTCGTTTGAACGTGTGTGTGTCAAAATGCAAAGATTTTTTAAATACAGAAAATAATGGAAATCGTAAAATTTTTCATTTATGTAATCAAAAGTGTCACAGGATCTTTATTCAGGATATTGTATAAACTAAAGCATGCTCCAGATGAGTGGGATATATATTCATGTATTTCATCAATGAAGCCCAATATGCATAATTAAAATCTCGTTCTATTTTTCCATTGAACTTAGTCCGGCATCCCAGAAGATTTATTCAAGTGAAAAGGGCCGGAACAACTGACCCCATAGGGGGTTGGGATGGACCCTGGGCCTCACAAAAATGGATTGCTGCCGGGTCTGAGCTGTGTACTTCCCGCCAAAATCACACATTTTGTGACGTCACTACCGGAAGTCACATTTGCGACAATGTACAGGTAGGTGCACTTGACACTGTCACACAAAACGTGTCCCCAACATATTTTTAGAGCTTCATTTTTTATTTTCTTTGTTTGAGTTTGACTAACGGATAGTATACGATGCACCACAATGAGTTTTCCTGGAATTTTCGTCCCCGAGATCGATGATAGCGACGTTAATATCACGGAGCGACGTCGTCGACTTGCGACCAATTTGTCTGTTTTTTTTACTCGTTTTCGGTTTCAAATTTTGAAGTTTTGTTTAGATTGTTTTTAAAATACCCGATTGCTCTGAAACTTTGCGAACAACTTAAGCAAGTCCTCTGCTTTCTGGAGCATATTTGGTTTTATAAGTTATGTATTTTTAGCCTATTTTTGGGCCATTTAAGCAACATGGTTTTAAGGAAAATCGGTCAAAAATGAGAGTTTTTGAGGGTAATATCTCAGAGCCGTTCATAATACGCGTGTTGTATGGGGATTAATACCGAACTCATTATAATCTCAAAAACATACTCATTATCCCCTTGTCCTCGCTATTGTCTCTCTATTATATATTCCCCCACACCCACCCACCTACCCACGCACACACACACACACACACACACACACACACACACACACACACACACACACACACACACACACACATTCCTATTCACCCTCTCTCCCTCTCCTTCTTACGTCGTCTCACATTCGATAAAGTACTTAATTTTGCGTTATAAGTCCTTCCCGACTTCCAATCACTGTCTTTGTCACAAATTTCTCCGGTCCCCTTCCCCTCTTTCTATCTTTCCTCTCTCTCTCTCTCTCCACCTCTCTCTGTCACTCTTCTCCTTCTCTTCATCTCTCTCTGTCACTCCCGTTACTCTATTAACCCCTTTTACTTCTATCTTCCTCTCTCCCTCTCCCTTTTGTTTTCTCTCTAACGATTTTAATTGCGGTCTGCATAATTTATTTTCATATATTTCTTATGCGAATTAACAATTCAGTTTTCAAGGAAAATTAAAATGTTGTCTTCCTTTAATTCAAAGAGATATTTGTTCAGATATTGATCATGTTAATGGGTATCATTTTTTTTAAATTTCCATTCAACTTAGTGAGAAGTTTTTTTGTTTGTTTGTTTTTGTTTTGTTTTTAAGGGGGCGTGTTGAAATTTTCAATTATTTTGGATTAGATCCTTTTAGCACGTACTGATAGGGTAAATAAATAAAAAAAAAAAAAAAATTCGTCAGGAGAAGTTGAATTTCATGTGGCTTCCTCAATCTTCAATGCACAAGCTACCAATTCATTTACCAACTTTCTTCCAGTAAGTCAAAAGTTTTCAAAGGTACCCTAATTACTAACATGGACGACGTCTCTAAGTCCTATTATAAGAAGCGTTCCTTGATAATTTTACAGCAAACAAAGGATGGTGGTTTTGATGACGTTATCTTTAACCTTTGCTGTAGCTCGGAAAACATATCTGCTAGCACCAAGATAAGTCTAAGATAATTAGGAGTTATGGGAAGAGGGCTGAATTAGAGCTACAGCGTCTTTTTTATCAGGGCTGATGATCTGGTTTGAGGATCACTTTCTGATTTCATGAAAAGAAGGTTCTACAAATGGTGTAAACATGGTAATCAAGTTCTAGCTGCTGTGATGAAGCAAGCACTGCCAAATACAAATAAGGTTTGGAAGATGTTTACAGTTCTCCGGTCATGCCGGTGTAGATCATGACAGTAACTCCATCTACGTACACTGGATCCTTGATGACAATGCTGCAATGAATGATCTCTAACATGTCTAAGAGAGATATAAGCGTTTCTTCAAAGATGCCATTAACTTTCTGGAATTAATAGAGGTACAGTAACAGAAAGTTGGCCTACCCTATCTACCTCATCGCACTTGTCATAAAGTGTATCGTGATCTACAGCTCACCGAAAGGATGAATGATATCGATATACGTCTATATACTTCACTTTGGTTACCGCCGTGTTCTTGGCTATGAAATGGCGAAATTATGCAAGGTGATGGGGATGCATTTTTCTCATCAAGCTTCAGGAGCTTGACGCCAACGAACGTTAAATTCGTGACGCTGATGCATGTTCATACAATTAAGGAAGCATGTCCATACATTGCTTCATGAACTAGTCAGTCATATCCACCCAAGGCATGGGACCATCATTGCCGTTGAGCTGGAATGTAACGGCAGCTACATTTGAGACTTCAGTATATCTCATGCCCTTGCCAGACCTATCGCAAACAATTTGACGAGTTTTTCTTTGTACTGCTCAGTTCTAGCAACGTAGAATACTGATATGTAGATTGAATTAGATGGAAGTTGACTGGTGCTTGTCTTGCACGAGTTTCATTTACTCTCCGCGACTCGTGCAGACCCTTAAAAAAAAAAAAAGATATAAGTCTTTGGTCGTGGGTCTGTATGCTGGTTTGCAGAATTCCACTTTCTGAAATCACGGAGAAATCTTGTGCAACACTGATCTGCTTCCTGTCTTGTAGAACCTGTCTTATAGTTATCTTCTTCGTGTTTAGACCCTCATGTCAGAGGAGTTACTACAGAGGAATCAGCTTGACATGCATCATTGCAGAGTTATTCAATATTGCTCATGACACTCGGCCGGACAAGGGAAGCTATTCGTCCAGTGAGCTGAGAATCAATTAGAACGGATTTATAGGTAGAACAACGGTTGCTCAAATCCTGGATAATTCAAGAGGTAAAACTGAGCAACCTGCTTGCAGTGCTGACATTGTCGACGTAAAGAAAGCTTTCGATTCCATCCATCGAAAAAAGATGATGAAAAATGACTACGGTATACCATCACGACCATCAAATCTACTAAATACCATTGACGACGTGTACACTGTTAAACACAAGGGCTAAAGTTGTGACACCAAATTGAGAGACAGAAGAATTTAACATTCTTGCTTGCAGAAGTTTTGCAAGGAAATAATCTTATACCATTTGTCTTCACAATAGTTCTTGAATATGCACTTTAGAAAGATAGCTAGAAGAATTTAAATACCTTGAGTCATGGGTAAATTCAACAGAGTCTGATGTCACGATCAGTGCAATGGGACAATAGCCTGAAAGTAAAATGAGTGCCATCTGGAAGTCATTCTTGTCCCGAGGAATGAAATCAAAGGCTTAAGGATAATAATGCTGGTCATTGCTTTCGACACTCAGAGTTGGCCGCCAACAGTCCCATCCTTTGGGAGCTAACGGAGGAAGCGTTGTATACAACACAAGACGTACCTAGACATTATGCAATCTGATACTGGATTAGTTAGCAACTTGGCACAAACGAGCTGAAAAACTGCATGCATGACAGGGATAACTCGAGGATTCGTCCATGCTAGGTCTCCCTTTTTCGTCAGCTTGTTCACTTATTTTGCCTCTAGGTCAAGACTGACAAGTTCAAGAAGCGACGTGGGGACATATTTCGTTATGAGAGAGTGAAAACCCATCTTCTCAAAGCACAAAGAGAATTAGTGAGAATTGCTCTGCCTTATAACGTCAACTCAAGTTCTGGAATAGGATTAGTTGTACATCCAAAACAAGGACGTATCTATAATCATTATTCGTGTGGTGTACTGTAGATCACGACAATGTATCTGACACAGGTATACAACACAAGATTCTGTAGCTGCGCCTCCATTGGTCTCCTTATGTGAAAGAAAATCTAGTACCTCATTGGGGGGATCATTCAATAAAGCATTGTCAGTTAGAATTTGGCAGTGTTGGACGCTGGAGTTGTAGAAATCAGTTGTAGAATTTACATTTCGTGAAACTGGCAAGTGATCCTGCGATGAAGACACTATAGCCTCGATGAGGAGACGCTCTATCGCTAATCCAGTCAAGAGGGTTCACAGAGTTTTCTCCAAAAAAAAATCGCCAGGCATAACTATGGTATATTCAAAGGTTGGCGCTTGCAATACCTGAATGGAATATATATACCTTCAAATCTACCGCAAGGTCAGGTAATGACCATTTATAGGCCTACCCGTTTCATTTTCTGCGAAACTGTCACGGAACGCTTGACGGGGCTGAGAAATTTCTTTGAGTAAATCGCGACTTTAGGCCCTGTCTTCAATTGGTTAAGGAGGCATTCCGTTACAATATTTGGAGAAAAAGCCGGTGTTCGAATGAAGTTTTACGATAAAAATTGAAGGAACCACCTGACATCCCTTTTCTCCCGCTGAATCTTCACTTTCTCCTAATGTAGTTGCTAAATACACCTTTGATATGATATTAATTTTAAAAGGCAAAATACCCAAAGAAAGAAAAAAATAATAAATTTGTCAATATAAACGAAGACTTTGATTGAATTTTCAAAACTATATATAAATACATTTCTTCTCATTTTCTTTATCTATTTCACTCCTGTTACTCTTCCCTAAAAACAACCTCTTTTACTACCATCCTCCCTTTCACCCTTTTCATTAAGCATAAGTGATTGAAATATACATGTATATATACATACACATATATATACATGTATATTTCAATCACCTATGCATGATGAAAAGGGGGAAAGGGAGGTTGGTAGTAAAAGAGGTTGTTAGGGAAGAGTAACAGGAGTGAAATAGATAGATAAAGAAAATAAGAAGAAAGACAGAGAGAGGTGGAGAGAGAGAGGAAAGATAAAAAGAGGCGAAGGGGATCGGAGAAATTTGTGACAAAGACAGTGATTGGAAGTCGGGAAGGACTTATAACGCAAAATTAAGTTCTTTATCGAATGTGAGACGACGTAAGAAGGATAGAGAGAGAGAGAGGGTGAATAGGAGTGTGTGTGCGTGTATGTGTGTGTATGTGTGTGCGTGTGTGTGTGTGTGTGTGTGTGTGTGTGTGTGGGTTGGTGTGTGGGAATTATATAATAGGGTTTCAATAGTGGGGACAAGGGGGTAATGAGTATGTTTTTGAGATTATGATGAGTTCGGTATTAATCCCCATACAACACGTGTATTATGAACGGCTCTGACATATTACCCTCAAAAACTCTCATTTTTGACCGATTTTCCTTAAAACCATGTTACTTAAATGGCCCAAAAATAGGCTAAAAATACATATAACTTATAAAACCAAATATGCTCCAGAAAGCAGAGGACTTGCTTAAGATGTTCGCAAAGTTTCAGCGCAATCGGGTATTATAAAAACAATCTAAACAAAACTTCAAAATTTGAAACCGAAAACGAGTAAAAAAAAACCAGACAAATCGGTCGCAAGTCGACGACGTCGCTCCGTGATATTAACGTCGCTATCATCGATCTCGGGGACGAAAATTCCAGGAAAACTCATTGTGGTGCATCGTATACTATCCGTTAGTCAAACTCAAACAAAGAAAATAAAAAATGAAGCCCTAAAAATATGTTGGGGACACGTTTTGTGTGACAGTGTCAAGTGCACCTACCTGTACGTTGTCGCAAATGTGACTTCCGGTGGTGACGTCACAAAATGTGTGATTTTGGCGGGAAGTACACAGCTCAGACCCGGCAGCAATCCATTTTTGTGAGGCCCAGGGTCCATCCCAACCCCCTATGGGGTCAGTTGTTCCGGCGCTTTTCACTGAATAAATCTTCTGGGATGCCGGACTAACTGTGTAATTGACTGATTTTCATCATACCATATATTTACTGCAAACTAACCATGGGTCAACATGTTTTAATGGAACTTTTCAATTATGGTAAGTAGAAATAGGATGTTACGTTACGATACGGACTTTACAGCTTTACTTACAATGTTATACAGCATTATTCTTTTTTACCACCAATGTAAAATTTTACCCCGTGGCGTAATGTACCAATTCCCATAGTTCGAATTTAAGAACATATTTGTCGTGGAAAAGTACGGATGCAAATGGGACTTGGCTGTGTAGTTGTTGTAAAGACTAGAGAAGAGTATAGTTGAGATCTTAAAATTAACATATCTATTGCCAGATTATGTGGGGTATTTGTTTTTTATCACCCTCATTTTTTCTAGTTATATGAAATGTCTAAAAAGAATTTACTCTTTTTTAGCTATACAAACATTTCTCAAATGGTTATAATTCATGAGAGGAGAGAAAGTTTCTTTTGTTTTTTGTAATAAATTGTCTAAGTGATATGAATGAAATGAAGAAACTTGTTTTTGTCTCACCTGAATGAAGTTCGATAGAGACAACGTAATCACTTTTCCTGTTAGTCCGTTACGAAAATCTCAAAGTTTTATAATAAAGAGTTTAGTATTTTGTCTCCCCTGAACGAAGTTCGGCAGAGACCTGTAATCAGTTTTCCTGTTGGTCTGTTGGTCTGTTACGCAAATCTCAAAGTTTTATGTTCAAGTTTTTAGTTTTCGTTTAACTTACCCTCATATCTTTATATCTCCATGAGTTGTGTTCACACTGGGTATAAATGATTCTTGGGTAATACCACATGTGTGTTGATGAGGATGATGAGATCAAAAGTCAAATAGGGGTCAAAAAGTCAACTTGAAGGTCAACTTTTTAAAAACTTTTTGTTTTCTCTATTTCTCCATCAATTGTGTTCACACTTGGTACAAATGATTTTGGGTAATACCACATGTGTGTTGACGAGGATGATGAAATAGAGCCACCATACATATACTATACGAAATGCAACATGTTGTGAGTGCAGTGAGATTTCACTGAGCTGAGCTGAAGACACGTGCATGCAGACGCAGCAGAACGAATTTGAAAGTGGTGGTCACGATAGAAAAAAAGGGGGGGCACTTGAGATAAGAGGCATAAAGAAAAAAGTATTCGGATAGGGAGGGGAGCACAGAAGATTGCCTTTAAATTGACGCTGTTAAGAATCTTGAAGGTTTTGTTTTTTTACTGTTTATTTCATAGTGACGAAAAGTAATGCGAGTGCGAATTTTTAGATAATTCGTCCCCTTTTCACGAAGTGACGGATGCGGAGCGCGCAACTTTAAAAAGTTTTGGGTAAATCGTTTTCAAAGGTTCAGACCTTATATATTAATAGGGATGGCCACACAAAAGCAAAAAGCCACTAGAACAGTTTCCACTTCACTGTATGGATGTAGTCACCCATGCATTTACATTGCAAACAATAACCAATGCACTAAGTGTTCTGCCTACTCAATAATACACAGGCAGAGAAATGGCAAAGTTTTCAATCAAAAACAGCTTTCAAAATTGTCTTTTGGCCAGTGGTAAATATCTATAGTTTTTATTCCAAATTAGTCAGTTTCTTCCTTAGAAAATACCTAAGCAGGTGATCAACTTCTGCTGTTGAAAAAATTGATAACAAGAAAACTACAGCATGTTCAAAGTGATGCTTCTGTTTGATGTGTGTTATGAATGTAATTTCTCATGATTGGAATAGATTTGGATAAGCAGAAGTAGGGATCTATTAAATTTATCTATTTTTAAACAAAAAATGTATTGGGGTGAAAAACAAAGAATGATGTTTACCACTGGCCATTTAAGTTTTAAAATTACTACCCCCTCTTCAACGCTCAGCTCTTAGCCACACCACCATGAAATAGCTTATTGTCTAGGGTGTTCCTATTGAAACATGCCCTATGGAGTATTTTTCCACGGTGGTCATATTGGATCATGTACGATAACCTAAATGTCAAACCATCAGTTTTTTACTGCCATAACTTTTTGTATAATCTACTCATACAACTCAATTATGTTACTATAATCTCATTTCATGTTGATACACACATAGAAAATGTTTGGTATGATTTGGTTTAATAAATCAAAGAAAAAAGGACCATAAACTTGAGCTTTTATTGCATTTTCTGGCTTTGTCTGAAACTTGTAAAAGTGTTCTAGCAGCTCATTGGTAATCTGAGACACTCTTTGGGTCATATCTTTGCAATGGAACATCCAATTGTGATAATTCAAGTACCAAAATGTTTCTTTTAATATGCTCTATCCAATAAGCCTAGCGAAAACAACTTAAAAAGAACTTAACATTTTAGTGGGCATCCCTAATATTAACCTCTTTGATATATGGAGGGTGCATGGATAAATTTCATAAGCAATTTAATATCCACATCAATATATAATCATGTGAGCGCATGCTGTTTGTAAAAAGAAATTTAAAAGCAAGCCATTTTCAATGCTTTTATTTGGTCGATCGCATTGATGCCCCTGAAGTTAGATAACAATTTGAAGCCCTCTAATTATAAGACCAGTTCGGCACCCCTGAATTTCAGATTAAGACCCCTAATTTTTAGAACCAATTTGGCACCTCCATATTTTCAGGTCAATTCATCTCTCCGTGAATTAAAGATTTGGCCCCTAATGTTAAGACTCATTTGGCGCCCCATTATTTTCAGGTTAGTTTTTGATGCCCCTTTGAGATCAAATTAATTGGCGCCCCTAGTGATATATAAACAGCATAGAGAGACTTTTTTTCTGAAAAGGGGGCAATTTATGGATGTTACAGATGTTTAAAGGTTTTTTAAAATAAAGTTACGTTACTTGCAAGCTGTAGTTTATTTTTACAGGAAAATGCCAATTATTCCACCTTTGTATATGTAACATTTAACCTCTGTTAAGATACATGCCCCTCCGAAATAAATATATTCCTTAATCAAGACCACGAAAAAGACAAATTAATGGAACTTACAAAAATAGCCAACAATTTTATTACGTTATGAACTTCTTATGGGGTAGAGAGAATAGAAATTCCCACTTCTCCATGCATTGAAATGCAATTGTTTGCCGACAAAACAATATGATCATAGAACGGGAGAACCTTTGCGTGAAAGTCAATATGGGACTGCGCAATAGTTTTATCTTTAAGGGCCTGTCCCACAAGGCGGCGATCGTTGTGGCGACAACCTGATTATGTCATAATTATAAGGAATTCGGCTTTAAAAAGGCGAATATACACATCTACATACGACTCTATTTAAGCCAGGCTACAACAACTTGCTACCACACTCACAATAGCAAGATCGCCAGTTGTCGCAACAACGATCGCCTCCAGTGGGACAGCCCCTACATGCCCTAGCTGCCATGATCAAGTCAAGACTGAGAAGGTGAAGAATGCATAAAAGACCTCCAATCAAGAGATTAGTGTAAAGGATTAGAATTGTATGCTTAATCCCTAAAGAAAAGTTATTCTAATGTCGCTGCCACAGATTTACCAAACGATAGCTCCTCGCTCCAACTTTTCGCATTGCGAAATTTGTAGCCCCGCAATTGTCACCATGTATTTAAATACAAATGACACTAATCAATGGTAACATCTCTTATAGCCGATTGGTATAGTCTTCAGACTCACAATTAAGGGACCGCATGTTCGAAACCCACACTGTCCATTTTGTTTATTTCTTTAAAAAAAGAAAAAAAGAAAAAAGATAGGCTCTTGGGGTTAGGGTTTAACCCTAGGGTTAGAAATTAGGGTTACGGTTAGAGTTCAACCCTGGGGTTAGGCACTTAGGGTTAGGGTAAGATAGGTTTAGGCACTTAGGGTTAGGGTTCAACACTAGGGTTAGGTAGTTAGGGCTAATTAGGGTTGAGAGTTAGGGTTAGGCGCACTTAGGGTTAGGGTTCAACCCTAGGGTTAGGCAGTTAGGGTTAGGGCTAACAATTAGGGCTAGGGTTAGATAGTTAGGGTTAAGAATCAAGGTTAGGGTTGAGAATTAGAGTTAGGCACTTAGGTTTAGGGTTCAACCCTAGGGTTAGGTAGTTAGGGTTAGAGCTAAATAGTTAGGGTTAACAATTAGGGTTAGGGTTAGGCAGTTAGGCACTAAGGGTTAGATAGTTAGGGTTAGGCACTTAGGGTTAGTGTTAGGGTTCAACCCTAGGTTTAGAAATTAAATTTAACCCTGGGTTAGCACTAACCCTAGATTAGCACTAACCCGAGTTTAGCACTAACCCTAGATTAGCATTAACCCTAGGCTAACATTAACCCGAGGTTAGCACTAACCCTAGATTAGCATTAACCCAAGGTTAGCATTAACCCTAGGCTAGCACTAACCCGAGGTTAGCATTAAGCCTGGGTTAGCATTAACCAAAGGCTAGCACTAACTTGAGGTTAGCACTAATGCTAGGCTAGCAATTACCCTTGGGCTAGGGTTGAACCCTGAGTGCTTAACCCTAACTCTCAACCCTAACCAAAACTGTCTAACCCTAGGGTTGAACCCTTACCCCAAACCATAACCCTAACCCAAATTCCTAACCCTAAGCTTGAGCCCTAACCGCAAGTGCCTAAAGGTTTGGGAAAGACTAGCACTAACCCGAGGTTAGCACTAACCCTAGGTTTGAACCCTAACCATAATTGCCTTACCTAGGGTTATTGCTAAAGTATGTGCCTTACCCTAAACCTAACCCTAGGGTGAGTGCTAACCTCAAGATAGGGCTAGCCTTACCGTTAACCCTAGAGTTGAACCTTGATCCTAACTACCTAACCCTACGGGTCTAACCCTAACTGCCTAACCCTAAGGATGAATCGTAACTCTGGTTTTCAACCCTAACCCCTTTTCAACTCTAAAGAGAAATGGACAATGTGGGTTTCGAAACTGCGATTGTAAGACTGAAGACTATACCACTCGAGTATAAATAAGAAACGATACCATATTACAGGGGTTTATTACCAGTCCATTGGACTTCGTCTGACTGCAGATCTGTGCCTCTGATATGTAATCTGTTTCCATGGCAACATCCTCACATATAGGAGGTCGTCGTCCTCCGAGAATGGTTTCTGCGGTGGTATCTTCCTGTATCTTCTCCATTGTCGAAGTCGGTTCTTTCATATCCCGACGCCGACTGTGGAACGCTACACTGTAAAAAATATATGTATTTTTACAGCAAATCTGCTGTCAGCAGAGTCGTCATAAAAAAATGTAATTCAAAAAACAGTTTTTTCGTAAGTTTCTCCTGCAAATAATTACGTGAGCAATACAAAATATACATCAGGAGCAACATACTTGTTCCGTTTTAACCAAATACGTATGCTATAAAACTCTAATGATATTTTTCCTTCTCTTTCATCAATTCTTAAGGGAGAAATTACAGCAAAACTGTATTTTAAATTACATTTTTGTATGGCGACTCTGCTGACATCACTTTGCTGTATTATTTTGTTTCTTGTTTTTTGTACAGTGTACATGGATGCCAAAGACCAAGCATCATCAACGACAGGTGGATTGAAAAGGGCAGATTGTGAGAAGAACGCTCCGATTTCTTGGCGCCTTTCTGCCCATCCTCCGAGATAGTGCATGAGCCGTAAGTTGTCATAATGATTCAGCATGTTAAATCATGTGTCGAGCTAGCTGAGTTTCACTGACAATTTGTATAAATATGTATGTATACAATATAAGAAATTTCTGAATTTATTCAAGTTAGGTAGTATCAGGCTTGATGTAACTGATAGAGTGTCGACTCCTCGTGTTTTAGGATGTCGGGCAACTGCTTCCAGAAAAGATCATGTCAGATTCTAATAAGCTTCTAATATTAAACATGCTATCAGCACTGTTTCATTGATTGGAAGTTTATATTGGGTTCGCATGACAAAATTCTCTTGGAATCAAGTTAACGAAACCTACACAGAGTGCTCAGTACTACCATTAGCCTAGTGATGATAATTATTGCAAAACACTTAATTTTCATAAAAAGTGTAATAGCTCTGTCTCAGACAATAACATAGGCAAAAATAAATTGAGCGGGATTTCCGGAATTTTACGGAAATAAACTACGCTCATCGCCTGATCAATGTAATCATTGTAATTAATTTGCACATTGACTTGACTTCAAGCAAAGTTTCGTTACGTTATTTATATTTATTCATATATTTATTCATTGGTATAATAATCAAATGAAAACACAAGGATGGAGAAATCGGTTTACATTCATAACATATTTTTTTGTTTGCTTGTTTGGGGTTTGTTTTTGTTTTTGTTTTTGTTTTTACAAATATTCAAATAGAGTAATAAATTTGATCATGAATACCTAGGATAATGAGTTAAATTGTGATATGATAACAATCATATAAATCGCTAATAATTTATTCGTAGAGAAATAACTAACTTCAAGTGTACACAGGCATATTACATATTATTTTGGGTAAGGGAAATGAGAGGAGAGAGTGTGGATAGGAAAACAGAGAAAGGGAGTAGTGTGTGTGCGTATATATGTGTGTGTGTGTGTGTGTGTGTGTGTGTGTGAGAGAGAGAGAGAGAGAGAGAGAGAGAAAATAGGGGGGGGATAATTTATATTACATATGTTGTCCTTGTAAGTTTGCAATACAACCATTGTCCGAGAGGGAATTTTCTAATACCGTGCAGACCATGTCCAACAAAACCAAACCAATATTCTACACAATCGCCATCAACAATGAATATTATGTTTAGAATGAACTTTAGAGAGAGTTTCTCTTGATTTAAAATTCCATCCTAGATCTGAAAATTGGCTTCCTGTTTTTCTCGACATTCCAAAACATAATAGAAATAGAGTTATGACACTAAATTTGGATCAAAATTGTTTTTGCAGTTATCACGACCAGTTTATAGGGTACATGCAGGTAATATGGGCCAGCAGGTAATATGGGCCACCTGAAGCAAATCATGTCGTGACCGTCGACCGGTGACCGGTGACCGGTGTGAGCGCCATAATGTTGTTCATATGAACTGTATACGAAAATCTATCATCGTGAGAGCATCTAATGCCGAAATTTCTCTGAGAAAATTGCTGAAAACCAACAAGGTAGGTAAAACTTACG
This sequence comes from Paracentrotus lividus, assembly GCA_940671915.1. Classification (NCBI taxonomy): domain Eukaryota; kingdom Metazoa; phylum Echinodermata; class Echinoidea; order Camarodonta; family Echinidae; genus Paracentrotus; species Paracentrotus lividus. Next base: position 31,351,792 of record CALNVZ010003434.1, on the reverse strand, counting down.
GCAATTTTTTACCCTGATGTAAAATTTGATATTTCACAGAATGTGATGGTGTAAGAGTGTTTGAGGGGGGTAACCTCAATTGTTTGTATATATAGTAAGCTTATAGTTTCATTTTGCTCATACTAGCGTGTACAGGTCAATTTGTTGTAGTGAAGGGGTGCTATGTGGCATTGAATAGTTGCCTGACATAACAACATCAGTGCAGGTAATATGGGCCGTCCAAAATGGCGGAAATAATTCTGTTACTTAGTATTGGGATGAGGCATCAATCTCTTTGCTACGATTTTTTGGGGTATATTCACGGTATATAATCAGTATGAATAACTTATTGTAGGCCTATATTGATATGTATAATGAAAATAATATTTAAATAATATTGAAAAATAAATAATAGGGTACATGCAGGTAATATGGGCCAGCATGTAATATGGGCCACCTGAAGCAAATCATGTCGTGACCGTCGACTGGTGACCGGTGACCGGTGTGAGCACCATAATGTTGTTCATATGAACTGTATACGAAAATATGTCGTCGTGAGAGCATCTGATGCCGAAATTTCTCTGAGAAAATTGCTAAAAACCAACAAGGTAGGTAAAACTTACGGCATTTTTTTACCCTGATGTAAAATTTGATATTTCACAGAATGTGATGGTGAAAGAGTGTTTGAGGGGGTAACCTCAATCGTTTTGTATATTTAGTAAGCTTATAGTTTCATTTTGATCATACTAGCGTGTACAGGTCAATTTGTTTTAGTGAAGGGGTGCAATGTGGCATTGAATGCTTGCCTGACACAGCAACATTAGTGCAGGTAATATGGGACATCCAAAATGGCGGAAATGATTCTGGTACTTAGTATTGGGATGAGGCATCAATCTCTTTGCTACGATTTTTTGGGGTATATTCACAGTATATAATTAATATAAATAACTTATTGTAAGCCTTTATTGACTTGTATAATGAAAATAATATTTAAATAATATTAGAAAAAGAAATAATATACAAAATACATAACAATGAAATATATAGTCAAAGGATTTACTGAAGGGTCTTCTAATTTCACATTATATCTTAAAGTTAATGATTTTCAACATTTTAAGCAAATTCCAGACATGGTAGAGTCATTGTATTTTTTAAAACATACATTAACTCTTAACGTGCCGGCGGCGAACCCCTGGCGTGCCGGGGTGTTCAGCGCAAACGCCATTGATATTAAAACGTAACTGCTATCCAATATATCAACAGTGATATCTCCGCACTGACTGATCGTATGAAAAAAAAGTAAATGAGTAAGTTGTAGGCAATTTTCTTCTGCTTCTTATCTATATATTTTTGTTTTGTAAAATTTATCAAAAAATACGTTTTTTGGGGAAAGAAGAAACATGTTTTTTTTCAGCAGAGTAAATAATCTTCTGTATCGACTTTCAGACACCATGGTTTGCTAAAAAATAGTCATAGTCATTTTGTTCACTAAATGACGTTATAGCCTGGTTCATTGCCTTTCCAAAAATACCAAATTTGTTGCAAATGATGGTCTGGTTGCAATTTTATAAGGAAAAGTCTAAAAGCGAGTCCATCCCTTCCAGAAAAGCATTTCTTACGAATATCCGGTTGTTATTTTTTCTGTTTTTTTCTACGTTGTTGGCTGTTTTGCAACCGCCATAGATCAAGCCCAAGAAATCGATAATGCTAATCCACGGATTAGGCTTACCAACCGGACGCGAGCAGAATACAGACAGAAGTCTAAAGTTGTGGTTTATTGCCGCTGTCGATTTTTGTTGTTTCTCTTGTTGTTCCTATTCAGAAATGAGTCAACTGCGACATATATATAAATTGTACGCTACGTTGTATACTGCATTGCGTTGCACTAACCAAATGCTTGAACATTATCGAGCTAATAAATAAGTTTTCATATCGCAAGTAGAGTGTTAGTTTTATTTATTCCTTACTCCTTAGTCTTGTTCTACTATTATTTCCTTCTCTGTCTTTTCTCTGTCTCTCTCTCTCTCTCTCTCTTGCGTGTAATGCAATTAGGAGATGAACGTCTATGTCAACATGACAATTATATAACGCCATGTACTGATCTCGATTATTATCAATAATAAATAGTCATAACCACTTTCTCTCTCTTTATATATCTAAGCAAAACATAATTATCATGCAATCAATAATTATGCATAACAACAATAATCTCTCAATCTCTCTCTCTCTCTCTCTCTCTCAATATATTCCAATTCCATAACTGGTATATTATTCTATTTACAAATTAAAGTACACAAATCACACATTGACATGTACTCTGAGCAAAATAATAATAATAATAATAATCGCTCCCTCTCTGTATCTCTCTCTCTCTCTCTCTCTCTCGCTATACATATATATATCTCAAATTAAGAATCATATCATTATAATTATATTTGTTCAGGAAAACAATAATATCTTTCTCTCTTTCTCTCTCTCACCCTAACTACGCTATCGATAAGTAAAATGTGTATGAAAACAGGACTCAAAGTGTGTTTATATATCTAAGCAAAACATATCATGCAATCAATAATTATGCATAACTATAATAATCTCTCAATCTCTCTTTCTCTCTCTCTCTCTCTCAATATAAAATATATGAAATTAGGAAACATATCAGTAAATTTAAATTACATTTATATTACAATATTATCTCTCTATTTCTCTCTCTCTCTCAATACAAAATATATAAAATTAGGAAGCATATCATTACATTTATATTTGTTCAGGAAAACAATAATATCTCTTTATTTCTCTCTCTCCCTCTCTCTCTCTCTCTCTCTCTCTCAATACTCTCAGGAAACATATCAATACATTAATATTTGTTCATGGCAATAATAATTATAATCGCTCACCATCTCTCTCTCTCTCTCTCTCTCTCTCTCAATACGAAATATAAAAAATAAGGAAGCAAATTACATTTATACTTGTTCATGGTAATAACAATAATCACTCACTCTCTCTCTTTCCCTCAAACAATTCCATAACTGGTATATTATTCTATTTACAAATTAAAGTACACAAATTACACATTGACATATACTCTGAGCAAAATAATAATAATAATAATAATCGCTATAATTCCAATAATTCGCAAAAACATTCAAGAAGTATATGCATCGCATCTGATTCGCAATAGAGAGAGAGAGAGAGAAAAAAAAAAGCAAGATACACATATTATCGCTAAATACCTGAATTTACAAGTTTCTAGATTCGGATGGCCTGGATATTGGAAGGTGGGGGGGGGGGTCGTCGGCGGGAAAGACATCCATCATAAGATATTCAGTTACTTTTACAATATCTTCAAGCGATCTTGAGATTAATTGAAACCATTTACTATATACGTTACACACTCTGCTGAAAAATATGATCTAACTTATATTCAATCAGACCATATGCCATATCACATACCCGATGGGGCCGGACGGCGAGATGAAAACAGCCGTTCTGGACAATTTTGTGCTGTGATGTTCATATGAAATATACATAAACGACTGTTCTTTCACAGCTACGTGCCCCGTAATCACCCCGTAATGAAGAGGTCCGGGATTGAACATTTGAAAAGATCGCTCGAAGACATCGCATGTAAACATCTATTGTTCACTATAATGAAAGCCGGTATGATTTAATTGCCTATTGTCACCAGGGCAACGCACTTTCATTTACCTGTCAATAAAATAATGATGCACAACATTCTGCAGTACAATAATTTACAAACTTTAGTTCCGAAAAATGTAAACTAATTGGAAATAAATAACTAAAATTGACAAACTTAGTCATGCCACTATTAAAATATGGTTCTCCTCCTTCCAATAATTCGCAAAAACATTCAGAAGTATATGCATCGCATCTGATTCGCAATAGAGAGAGAGAGAGAGTGAGAGAGGGAGAGAGAGAGAGAAAAAAAGCAAGATACACATATTATCGCTAAATACCTGAATTTACAAGTTTCTAATTCGGATGGCCTGGATATTGGAAGGGGGGGGGTTCGTCGGCGGGAAAGACATCCATCATAAGATATTCAGTACTTTTACAATATCAAGCGATCTTGGAGATTAATTGAAACCATTTACTATATTACGTTACACATCTGCTGAAAAATATGATCTCAACTTATATTCAATCAGACCATAGCCATATTCACATATCCCGATGGGGCCGGACCGGCGAGATGAAAACAGCCGTCTGGACAATTTTGTTATATGATGTTCATATGAAATATACATAAACGACTGTTCTTTCACAGCTACGTGCCCCGTAATCACCCCGTAATGAAGAGGTCCGGGATTGAACATTTTGAAAAGATTTCAAAAACACACCGCGGGTAAACTCAAGACGCCCAATGGATATACATCTATTGTTCACTATAATGACATCCTGTATGATTTAATGTCGATTGTCAAGACAGGTTGACGCACTTACATCGCCCCAATTTTTATCTGAATAATGATTGCAAATATAAGAGTTCAGTGCAAGGACAGTTTTGAGAGTTCACGAAACATAGTATTTGACACATACATTAGACATTTATAATAATTAAAAAAAAAATCGATAAGGGAAATTTCAGTTTATAGGAAATAATGCTTATATTAGCAAAATGACAAGCACACAAGGTTCTCGATCTACACCACCCAAAAGCGAATTACATGGATTTCGTAGAAGAACTTCTATAATGTTTATTATAAAGATTTGTATTTGTGAGAAATAAAAAACGATTACACAAAAAATATTCATTATTTTTTATGCAAAAGACAAAAAGTAGCATTTTGTCTTTTGGAGGAATTGATAATGATAATTCCTTCTATTCTTTATAATAAGAACTTCTGCTGTTTTTATTTTTGCTCCGTGAACTCGCCATCGATTCCTGATTTCAGTACAACAACTGTTCCCCTTAGTGGAGTAAATAAGGATCCCAACAAACAGACCATAACAGTAGCTTAGGATATGGTATCTGTAAATACGACCATCAATAAACAAACAATGAACAAAGGAGTAGGCGTAAGAACAAACTAATATTAGGTCTTACAAAAGTTAGTTTTGACATTTACATCCCTTACATATTTGATACAAATGAAAGCATAACATAATCTGCCTTACTGTTCATTGAAAATGTATTGATTTGCCGTGTAAAAGCTAGGTAAGTACACATTGTTCATCGCTTTTCTTTCCCCTATTGAGTCACGTGTAACAAGACACACACGCAAGACAGCACGCAACTGAATAGACATCCGGTACCTAAACACACGCCACACATATTCGACGCTTCGAAATTCTTTTGTCGTGATCAAATTATCATACTTCAATATAAAATGTCTCTTTCTGACAAAAAACTCCACTATGACATACGTTTTTTTTTATGGATTTGGAAAGTCACATTATTCACCTAAACAAATATGTCAAAATTATGGCTCAAAAGTAAATTTTCGACGTCCTTTTGGGGGCAAAAGGGAAACAACTTTTTGAAACTTTTTTTGGGCCCATAAATGGGCCTCCGGCACGCCAGGGCTATGGGCCCATTTATGGGCCTCCGGCACGTTAAGAGTTAAATACATGTGCCCATATTACCTGCACGTGCAGGTAATATGGGCACTTTGGTAATGACGTCAAAATTTGAATATTGCAGACAGGGGGGTTGGTGATAATTGTTTTTCTTCACAATAAAAGTTAGAGCAGTAGTTATTGATTCATATAAACAAAGATTAGACTGTGTGTCATTTCGTAATTTTATGCAAATTAGGCAAATGAGCTTAGGGGGCCCATATTACCTGCATGTACCCTATACAAAATACAAAACAATGAAATATATAGTCAGAGTATAGGTTTTCCCGACCAATTTCATTGTTTTGTCAATCAATTGCATATTAGAGGCATTCATTTTCGGAAAAAACGCTGATGCATCGAAATGTTGCCAGTCAAATTCGTATTCAGTCATCAAAATTAACGATTGTTGTGATCGATTTCGTATTTGCGCATTCTACTTCACATAATAAGCATATACATTCGGCAATGACTATTCAAATTCGTCTTCATCCTGTCGACATGTCATTCCGTATTCTCATATTCGCACTAATTTGAATGCACAAATAATAAAATTAAATGCCTATATCCGAATTTGAATTTTGCAACCATTACTTTGTGTGCCTAAAAACGAATTTGAGAGCATGAACACGAAATTGTTTGACTAAAGTCAGTCTGTCGCATGACACACACGAATTTGAATACACATTAAATGAAAACGGATGATAAATGTATGAAATTGGCCGGGAAAACCTATATTTACTGAAGGGTCTTATAATTTCAAATGATATCTGAAAGTTAATGATTTTCAACATTTTAAGCAAATTCCAGACATAATAGAGTCATTGTAGTTTTTTTTTTAATACATTAAATACATGTGCCCATTACCTGCACATGCAGGTAATATGGGCACTTTAGTGATGACGTCAACATTTGAATATTGCAGACAGGGGGGTTGGTGATAATTGTTTTTCTTCACAATAAAGTTAGACCAGTAGTTATTGATTCATATAAACAAAGATTTGACTGTGTGTCATTTTGTAATTTTATGCAAATTAGGCAAATGAGCTTAGGGGGCCCATATTACCTGCATGTACCCTAATGGTGGTAGTGAACTGTAAAGTTTCGTTTTCGCTATTAAAAGAGGACAGGGCTGAGCATGGAACAAAGTATAATCTGATAGAATTGCTTTGGTAGCTACAGCCCACCCCCTGGCTCCACTCCCCCTATTACACTGTGACCAGGAAGAAAGGGCGTGTAATTACTTTAAGTTAATACTCGTCACGCAATGACAATGGTAAACACTTCCTTTATAGGCAACTGGGTTTTTATGAAAATGGGAAAACCACAAGTTCACAAATATCATCAATAAATGATATTTGTGTTTCGATTCATGTTTCCGTTTAAATTCCGGGATGTGAAGCAACAAACAGAAATAATTTATTCCAGTCCAATAACGCCCTTCTCGGTTCGTTCATTATTTCACTCATTTATTCATTCATTTCCTCTTTCAATCTATTCATATATATACACCATGTACAACTGATACGTGTTTACAACATATAACATACATATCACTTTGCATAATACAGTAACAACATGACATTGAAAGGGAAGGAAGTCGACTAAAATACAAATATATAATATATATACATATATTATATATATGGTGCTGTTCACAGATAGGGGTACACTTTTGACTTTTTCCATTTAGGAGCCCTACACCAAAGAAAGTAAATGAGCTAGAAAATAACTATCATTGTTGTTAGTTACATACCAATAGGTCCTACCTCCACTAGCTTAACCGGACTGATTCTCTGTTTCTTTCAGGTGAAAAAATATTCAAACGTGGCCCAAGCAGGTGTTTTAGATGTCAACCTCAAACATTGAATTTTCTGTTTAAAGCTGCCAAATTAACACTGTTTAGCCCACCAGTTTTAGTTGTTTCTTTCTGTTGACAGTTTGAGTTGTCCTTAAATATCATATACATTTCATATTAACAGGAACCTCTAAAGTGTGAATTTTAGGCCAGTGAAAACTAGTGACAGGACGTGACATTTTCCGTTCACAATTGAGTGTTATGCATTCACTGAGCTTTCAGATAAAATTATTATAGCAATGTTTCATTAGCCATGTCAAAATGTTACAGAGGACATATAAATGTTATGTACCAAAAATGATTGTCCGACCTTTAAATGGGACCAATACCCACGGAAATAAAAAAAAAAAGGTTTCATCAAAATCGGTTATAAAATAAGAAAGTTATGGAAGTTTGAAAAGTCTCGTTTTACCTTCTATGGGGATCCTCAAACTGGCAACATCGGCTTCAAAATGGCCGATTTTATGGACAACTCTCCATTGGTTTTGTACACAAATTTTCAGTTCCCCCCCCCCCCCATTTTCTTTCAAAGTATGTCTTATCTCCTTCTGAGGTCAACATATGTTGTGTGAAATATATTTTTCCATGACATATTTTGAGCTCAGAAGTAAATAAAACATATTTTGAAAGAAAATGGGGAAAAACTGAAAATTTGTGTACAAGACCAATGGAGAGTTTTCCATAAAATCGGCCATTTTGAAGCCGATGTTGCCAATTTGAAGATCCCCATAGAAGGTAAAACGAGACTTTTCAAACTTCCATAACTCTCTTATTTTACAACCGATTTTGATGAAACTTGTTTTAAATTGCTCCTCTCATTATGCTCTTTCCTATGAAAGTGATTATTTCCTTGGGTATTGGTTTCCTTTAACATTGATGAAGCTGTGCAGGACTTAATCTTTGTTCACAGTTTTCCGCTCACAATTTTGTCACGTCCTGCAATTTTTGCTCAGAGCCTGTACTGATAATGCTTTACAACGAATCCATCTGTTAGCATTTATGATAAGCACAATTCATAAGGCTACACAGTCAGGTGTACCTTTGTAAGAAATATTGTTTAATGCTTTGGCAGTGTTAAGTGTAAGTTTTCCGTTCACACGTGTCACGTCCTGCCACAACTGTCACGTCCCTCCCATCTTATGCTTGTATCTACTAGAAAAATATCAGTCTATCATTGTATTTGTGATGTGTTTGCAGTTACTGCATCAGTAAAAGAATGATATATGTGTTATGAACTTTTTGGTAATTACTTTTGTAAAATATGCAAATAATTGCATTTGGGATGACTGGACGTGACAAAACTATTGTGAACGGAAAATTATACACGTTTTTAATATGCTTCACTTTATTTTTTCTGTTTTTCCAGATTGTTGCAAATATTCTTTGTTTTGCATATCGGTTTTATGTTTTAGACACATTTTTGAAGAGTGTAATGCTCTATTCAATATTTTTTGTTCATTACAAATTGTGCCGCACAATGCCTGAAAGGCCTGTGGGGCACACATGAATTTGAGTATTACTTGTTGTGTAAATACTTTTTACATTTTGCTATTTTTGTTGAATCATCAACTTCAATAAACCATAAACAGTATACAAGTCACTACATTACCATATGAGTGATAAAAAATGGTCCTGAGGATTGAAATTTACAACAAAAAAATTGCCAGGACGTGACATAATTGTATGTGAACGGAAAAACTAGAATTTCAGAATGTTCCCAATAAGCAGAGTACATTAATGCCACATTTGCAGAATACTAATATGCTAGTATCAGATACACTTGTAGACACATGCAGACACATCATGTGGAAGTTGGAGGATCTTGATAAACTGGGCAGGACAGCCTTTCTCTGAGAGCATATTGCAGACGCCATTGGGGTTGACATTATCAAATGCTTTTCGTCAGGTCAGTGAAGAGTATATATACTGGTATGTCTATGTTCTGCTCTTTCTGCATTTTCCTGAGAGCTTGTTGAACCGTTTGGTGTTTAGGGAAGAAATGAACATGTCATGAGCAAAATTCTTCTGCTTAAGAAGGTCACATATCTTTTGGTCATTCTCTTGATGTTTGTGTTAAGGCCACATGTCATGAGTTAGGTGCAAAATGCGTTACATGTCCAAAAATTTGTAGAAATGTACATTGTTACCATCAAACATCTCTAGTTTATTAGTAGTAAGTCAGAAACGTGTAAAAGTTTATATTTAATGAAAGCAGAGGGTGTAAGGAAGATGATTAACATATTTTTGTGCCTGTATAGGGTGTGTCATAAAAGCTATACAGAGTGTTACAGGGGGAAATGGTTTAAAAAACTTCACAATTTTACTGGCGAATAATTTCTTAATCTTTGTACCAAATGAAATGAATCATCTTGGATAGTATTAATAAGACACTATGCTTCTAAAAAATATAAACTTGTAACACAAAATTATGTTTTCTAACCGCGCTACAGGGTGTCAACAATAAAAGGAGAAAATTAAATAGTGCAAAAAGGGCATTAATCCTATCTTTTACACTTGGATTACAACTCAATCAATGTTCATTGCAAGAAATATGTTTCCACTTAAATGTGTATCTACATGCATGCAAAGAAAATGGCGAAAAAAGCACAATTATTGTTATGAAATTGCATGTGGCAATTTTCGATGACTCCAATGCATTGTCTATGAGGATATGTGCATTAAGTATGTTTTAATTGATTAATTAATTCATAAAATTACTATTGAAAAATCTACTTCGTATTTGTCTAGAACCAGATAAATTCCAAAGAAAATGATATATCTCTCAACCCATAAGACCAATTAACTGGAAAGATATAATGCAACAAAAAAACAATTTTACACGTGCCTCCACCGTAGGATCCTCCACCGTAGGATCCTCCACCCCTTACCTTACTCCACTCAATGTATATTTGTATTAAAACCATGGGCATAACAAAGCTGAAACTTCACAGACATATAGCCTGATAATTTATCTACAATGTGAGTTATTGCACAACTCATGACTGTACATCATTTTCATGCTATGTGAAAAAAATGTGATCATTTCCCCTCCAAAATGTAACGCCTCCACCCTCTTACTATACCCCAACATGTGACACATGACCATAACTGTATCCTAGGAATTCGGCCGATGTCTTGTAGACACATTGTGTCCATCCCTCCACCATGTCACTACAGGAGTAGTCATTGAAGACACGCTGGCATTGAGAGATGTTATGAGTTAATTAGTCACAGCAAGCTGTCTCAGACTGACTACACTGAAAACCTAAACGGGTAGACCGACTAGCTTTAAAGCTAGTCGTAGTGATGCCCAGACTGACTAGCTTTAAAGCTAGTCAGTCACGACGGACTAGTTTTCCTTCAACACAATCCGGTTATTACGGACTAGCTTTAAAGCTCGTCCGTCTCTACGGACTAGCTTGAAAGCTAGTCCGTCAAGTTAGTCGGTCACGACGGACTAGTTTTAATGCTAGTCGGTCATGACAGACTAGTTTTAAAGCTAGTCCGTTTTGACCGACTAGTTTGATGGACTAGCATAAAAGCTAGTCGTAGTGATGCCCAGACTGACGAGCTTTTGAGATGGACTAGCTTTACAGCTAGTCCGTCAAGGTGTCAAAACTAGTCAGTCGCGCTTGTCTGTCGCGATGTTCTTACTTCTGTCTTGACCGACTAGCATTACGAAATAGCTTAATATGGCTTCATCAGCTTGTCAGAGACGTCAAATCTGAAATATGAGAAAACATTTTAAAGATACGATAATTTTTTTCACAAAAATTCAAGAATTTCAAGCCAAAATCATTTTATTAGATGATATCAGAATACAGGAATTAATACAGGAGCACAATTAGTTAACATTATGGCAATTATCAAATAATGTGAGTTGAGATTTAATATGGAAAATCAAATGTGAAATATTACACTGAAGCCCGGCCAAACAAACAAGTTAGATGCAATCCATAACGCTAATAAATATGCATTTTGAATTTATACTTTATATGCTTGCTTCCAGTGCGGCGATTTGATGTCACGACTGGGGGGTGGGGAGGCTAAAAATAGCATTTAGCATTAATTCAACATACATTTTGCCTTTTATTAGCTTCACTAGCTGATCACTTTAAAAATCAAGGGGGACGATCCTCCCAGAAAAAAAATCGAGGTGAGAACGGTCCCCACCGTCCCCCGGCTTCCGCCAATGGCTTGCATCATCATTGTCTTGTTTGTTGTAGGCCTGCCTATTTTTGCATTTTCTACGCATATCTTTCTTGAGAGCCACCTCAGAAATCCCGCAATCGCGCCTCTAATCCAATATTCTGTTCTTAAGATAGTAATCTAAGGAAATAGTGGCACATATAATTCTTAGAAATTAGAATTGAATTCATTATTTAATTGTTGATATTATCGTTGTCAGTAACACACACGCAATTTATAAATTAATTTGGCAAGACAGAATTTGTTTCACGTTGGTGATTATAGTATTAATCCATGTGAAAAAATAACGATATCTATGAACTGAAAATAAGGAATTCAAAAAGAGTACTCACACATATCACATGAAGGAGATCGCCATTATCATCAAAATCTTCAGTTTTAACGGGGTATATCGGATCTGCTTCCTTAGAGTTTGCTCATTAAATAGAATTCACATACAGATAATACAAATAATAGATGATGTCCTTTTCGCAATGCGCATGTTATTCACTCGATGGTATTCACCTCGTATTCACTGCTGTTGCTTAGCCGGGCATTCACCAGTAATCTATAAGAATAGACCAGATTCTTGGGTTCTATAGTAACGGGGTATTCAATTAGCCTGTAATTAAAGAATGGAGAACAATAGTTTGAACCTACTCGTGAATTGCATTCTTGTCGTGACTGATGTTATGTATCGTAAGCTTTAAGATTGTCAGGTAAAAAAAACCTTTGTTTGAGAATAATGTATTCACTTGATTATGTTCGGAAACATACCGCTCTAAATTTACAATGGAGATAATAATTGACATTGCTTCTGTGTGTATTTCAAAAGCTAGTCAGTCATTTCAATTGTAAGCGACATTTCAGCTATGTGTATCAAATCCTAGTCGGTCATTCTAATGGGTAAACTGAGGCTACCTATCTAATTTTATAGAGCTCGTCCGTGGCATCGACGGACTAACATCAAGTGTGACGGACTAGCTTTAAAGCTCGTCCGTCAAGTTGAGAGATTTGGATTCAGTTGTAAGCTAGTCCGTCTCGACGGACTAACATGACACACTAGCTTTAAAACTAGTCCGTCTTGACTGACTAGCTTTAAAGCTAGTCCGTCCACTAACGGACGAGGTTAGGTTTTCAGTGTACACTAAGTTTTCTTATTGGCACACTAGATTTTTCTATGTTTCTGTTGGATCTTCAGACTGAGCTTAGACCTGATAAAACGTTGGTCAGTCCGGCAGTCAGCTCTTCACATGGCACTTGTTATCCTGAGATCTCGTCAGTCTCACTGCTGGACGACAACAAAGTCAAAGAGATGCCAGTGTTTAGATCTGGGGTGTTGCCAGCTCGTTTTGTGTTTGTCTTTCAGGCAGAATATTGTGTTTGTAATTGTCAGGTTGTGTTTGGCACAGAGTGACAGCAGAAGCGTCCCATTGAACTTCTCCTTCCCAACACCATGTCTTCTAATGATGTCTTTACAAGTCCCAGGCCCACTATGGCATTGAAATTGCCCATCAATATAAGCTTGTCCGATCTTTGTGAACGTTACGCAAGATGTGATCCTAGTCGTCATAGAATTTTTCCTTGACTTCATCAGTGTTGGTCATTCTTTGTGCGTATGCATCAAGGTGATAAATTGTCATTTTTGGTGGAGAGGAAGGTGTAAACTCATCAGCCATTCTTTTAAACCTTTTGGTAGATATGCCAGATCATAGGCTATCTCCTTCTTGATAGCAAACCCAACATAGGCCTTTCTTCCTTTTTTTTTTCATTTGAGGGGAGGTCAAACCAGAAGACCAGCCCAAAGTTCCTCCAGTTATCCACACCATAACGTTGCAGTTCCTTCACGACGAGGGCTGTACGCCGCTCAGGGCAGTTGCTTGGTTGGCGATCAAGGAGGGTGTGAACTTTCAAGCTTGCTAAGATCATATATTATTAGTTGTTTCACGTTTCTTTTTGATTTCTTCATTTGTTTCTTACTATTCTGAGCCATCCCGGGCGCGACATCCCGGGCAGGAAAGTAAATGATATACTTTGTTTAGACCTCCTTTTATCGGCCCCTCCGGTACTGGACCGGAACTACATGTATGCATCCCTAAATAGGGCAGCTGGGACGTAACATAGGGTTGTAACATATGGACAGCCTAGGTGACTATGTGACTACACCTGTTGCTCCATCCGCTCCCAGCGCCGTAGGACTTGGTTAAGTTGAACTCCTTTCTTTTTACATGTATACGCAGCTATAAACCTACACAGCCAAATTTGATTACAGTGAAGAAATGCTGCTTGGTCCTACCCTACTCTCTCGACTAGCTGAAGGGAGTACGACAGTCCAAGAAACTGGACAGTTGTAGTGTACAGTTAGAAAATATATTTAAGTCTGGTTAATCTTTCAATCAGGTGACCCACTGCCCCTTTGAGGAAAGCTACTCTCACAACTGGTGGTTGCTGACTGTACCTGTCTATGTCATTAAGGTTGCAGTCTGCTGAGATCTTTCTACAGTGCTCAAGGAACTGGCTTGATGTATGACACACAGACATAACCAACATGATCAAAAGAGTTTCTCCCAATTCATTAAGTTTATTTAGTTGTTACTGTTTGCAGTGATGCTACCTCCTTGCTTTGTTTGCAGCATTTTTAAACTTATGGGCACTTTTATGGTGCTACTCTTTTTATTTACTGTTCTTCATTATTTGTAATACTTCCTAAACTTCACAAAATATTTCAAATAATTTCAACATTTAGTATTTGGCTCAGGGTTCACAATCAATTCACATGAAATTAATGTTTTGAAATCTAATATTTTCAGCAAAGAATAGAAGAATAACCATGGCTTACAAGTATAAAGGTAAAATCATCACAAAAAGTGAAAAATGTGTGATTTCTTTTTTCATTGACAATAATGTCCTGTATGTTTGAATATTTTTGTCTTTGAAAGACTAAGAGAAATCATTAAAAAATAAATACATGCTCTATTAAAATACTTACATGTAGAACCAAGTAATAATAAAAAAACTGTTTTAAAAAAAATGAAGGGAAAATAAACTGGCAAAGGGCCAAATATGTTATATTTCCGTTCACCGGTAACGTCAGATTTCCGTTCACATGTAACATCCTGCCAAATACCAAATGTAAAGCCAGACGTTTAAAAGCAACACAAACCTAGAAAAATTATACAAAAAGACTCTATTAAACCTTTCAATCTTATATATGCTTCTATTGTAACATTTTATTTTTCCTGCATTCTTCAGTGCATTATACTCCCTCATTGAACAAAAACATAACAAAACGAGAACAAAAATTAGTTAGAAAGCCATTCTTACTGCAATTAGGGCTTAGAGCTTTTGTGAACATATTGAAATGATATGTAGTCTCGTAAAACCAGCTAAATAAGTTTATTTAATTTGTTTTAAAAATAAACACTATCATAAATTTCCGTTCACAATAAGATGTCACGTCCTGCCTGTAAAAGCACCACATTTCATATTTTCCATAGAGTACAAGATTTAAGCTGATATTCAGTGTTAGTTATCAATGTGGTAAAGGTAATTTTTTAAAAGGCATTTTATAGTCTCCTCTTCTGGTCTTGGAAGTATAAACTAAACATTGGCACATCAACTTCACATTTTCTACTAAAATTTTGGGATAAATGAGTTGTAAAATTGTTCAATCACAAGGTAAAAACGTACATATTTGGACCTTACGTAGCAAAAATGATATGTTTTAAGTATACTTGAAGAAGAATTGGCAAAAGTCCATTCCTTCAGCGAAAAAATGCTATTAGAATTGCTACCACTTTTGTTAAAATTATTGTTCTACCTACAAGGGATCAGGCATAGCATGAGGTACAACAGATGGAATTAAGGTCATGAACTAAGTTTTCATAAAAATTTACATTCTGAAGTTTCAGGAAAAACAGACAATACAATATTTCATTGGGTTTGAAAATTTGACCCCCAGGTTGACAGAAAGTGTACCCTATCCGTGAACAGGACCTATAAATATGCTGCATATATATATATATATATATTATGACTTAACTAAACAACAAATATGATTGATTCAGTATATTTACATGTATATATATATTTAAAAAATTAATCAATTTTTAAATGCAAAACGATGATAGATTACATACAACTATTACATAGAGAAAATAGTAAACACAATTATAAATCACACTGTGAATTAAATTGCATTGGGAAATGCAATAACCTAGTATTATTATATATACTATATATATTCTACTCAAAAGAAAACTTTAAGTCTTCTTTTGAAAAATTTGTATTGAATAAATTTGTATAATGTCTTTGAAATTGAATCCCATAGTTTTTAACCAGTATTAAAGACCATGGACGGAGTAAATACAACCTTACATCGATTGAAAGCTAAGTAGGCGTATAACATAAATACCCCAAATATAAATTCAATTTTTATAACAGTATTCATAAAAAGGGGATCGAACCTCAACAAGGCCATCCCTCCCAAATGCTCGAAAAGTTACCCCTATTTTAATGGCGCGGTTGATGACGTCAAAGAATGTTAAGGGAATGCTACGGCCAGGCATGACTGGGTTCGTCTTTAGAAAACACGTTTGTATTGCTATGTCAGAACGATAGACCCCATGTGTGCTAGAATTCTATTGTTACGAAATGAAAGGGCAAATTCATTCAGCATTTAGCATGTAGCATTCCGTTAACATCTTTTGACGTCATCAGCCGCGCCATTAAAATAGGGGTACTTTTTTGAGTATTTGGGAGGGATGGCCTGGTTGAGGTTCGATCACCTTTTTAATGAAATACTTTCTAGATGGACAATAAAAATGCTTAAATTGGGAATGGTTGAATTATGAAAAATTATTAGCTTTCTTTTTATATGTAATTTGGGTTTTCATTTCTCGGTCCGGTCTGGGACTTTAACAAATGTCTTTTGTGCAAACGATGTTCTATTCAGAGCTCACCTGGCAAGTGAAGTCTTTATGAATCGAATAATCTTTGACTATTGTCATTGAGAGGCAGTGGTAATAAAAGATAAGCTTCTTCATTAATTAATCATGCTGTAAAAATGTACAAGTCTTTAATTTTAAAAAGTAAATTTGTCAAAAATAGGCTATTTGTAGATGGCCAGAATTATGCCATGTCTGCATTATTGATAATTCGAATCGCTTTTTTGTAACATAAAGAGTCTATTAATTTAGGAAGCTTCAAATTTCAAATAATAAAATAATAAATATTGGAATGCACCTTTAATAATTTTTCCAATATTTTGTTGAAAATCATATATAGCAAAAAAACAAAAACAAAAACACCCCCCCCCACAAAAAAAAAAAAATAAATAAATAAATAAATGGGGGAGACGTTTTCTTTCTGGCGTACACCAATGTCACATATGAAAGTTCTGTTAAACTTTTAACTTCTCTATAGCTAGCTCCCTTAAGATCGATTCTCGGGTAATACATCTACCGGACAGGTCCCCCGGAGGACCTCTAGGGGAGCTTTCCTGATATGAACTAGGACATCTCAAGCCATGACCTTGTTCCGTTCAGTCAATCAAATTTAAAGTATTTTGATACACTCCTAGAAAAAAAAAGTTCATAAACACCTTTGTTTTGCCACTATAGGATCATTCTTTTTGGTACCTGTTGGTAGCTTTTGGTGCCCATTAGCATCTTCATCTCCTTGAAAGGGTGCTCACCCTAGAATCCTGGAGGTACTGATAAGCACCCTCTTTATTGTATTGAAAGGTGCACGTAAAAGACGGTGCCGCTATTGAGGCAAATCAAGGACATTAAAAGGAGCTCAATTGAACCTCTTTTTTTTTCTTCTTAAAGTGTAGGTAGGTGGGAACGAGGATTTGTGTAAACACCTGCATTTATCATTTATGTCAGCAAATATATATATTTTTGATACTGCCTATATCGCAAATTTAAAAAATAATAAGTTTCGATGTTACTTTATCTTGAAAAGTATTATGGCTAGAGAGAACATCCGAAACGTATTTATCCGAGACGTAATTAAGCCAAATGATTTATCGGGTACCCTATAAATCTCTTAATTCAATAGGCCCTACGCCATATGATTTCTTGAAAAAACAAGCTTCTAGCTCTATTTCCTTGGTAGTTGTGTTCCTCTTTCAAACGTATATATCCAAACAATTTAAACTGAGGTATATTATTTTTACAATCTGCGACTTTAACAATAACTGTTACTAATTTTTGAAGAAAAAACGTCTATTTGTGCTATAAACTATCATATTCTGAATATATATTTGTGTTTGTTTGGTTTTTAGCAGGATAACTTCTTTAGTGCCTCTTGTAACAATGCAATGAATAAAATGTTTTTATTAGACGTCAGAAGCACTGAGATGAAATAGTTATGAAAGGCACAACGCATAATTTATGTCCACTGCAGTCTTTCATAGACATCCGAAATGTTTAACTGAGTTTCATTGCAATCGTATCGATAGTACCAATACTCCAAAATCCTATGATCCTTCTGGGCCAGGGCGTTGGACAACATGGCACCAATAATCGGAAAAGCCCATGTCCACTGTAGCGCTGGTGTCCCTAGCGTGTCTATCTGCGCCACGTAGGTTTGCACCTCTCTCCAGAACTCCAGTTGATCCTTTATCTTGCATTTGGTGAGGACATAACGAAATCTATGCCACATGTACTCCAGGTTTGCCCCTCCAACGGCGCAGTAGGGGACAACGAAGAACATCAGGTTCTCTGTCCAGAGCATCAAGGTCAACAACGTCTCCCTCCACGTTTCTGATGATTCTTGGGATTCTACTGACGCAACAGCGTCAGTAGATATCGCATCCTGGTAGCTCAATACCACATAACAAATGACATGAACCGTTACAGAAAACAAGGTAAATGCCATCCAAAGCCCTGTAAACTTGCGAATCACGTGAAACTCCGAGTAGACGCGATCGATCAGTCTTCGGGTTCCTTCGTTGTCTCCTCTAGAGGCTAGTTCTCTGATTTTGTCTAGTGTTCGATTAAGCTGATAATGCAAGGAAACACGCTGTACGTACACCAGATACCAGAAACAGCCGTAGCATAGAAAACAGAGCGATGTGACGGTGGCGTTGAAGCGTTGTAAAGCGACTTGACAAGGAGATGTGGACACAAAGAGGTTGAAAGCAATTTTGCAGACCGTGTTCATAAGAGGCAAAGACAGAAACAAAAGGAATTTCCGGGCCGTAAGACAACCTTTACGGCTGAGCCCTGAAGAATTACAATTGTGTTGAATAAGTGCTACCCGGTTTCCAATGAACTCCATTTCAAGTGGTAAGGTTTCGACGTTCGTTGATGATTTGCAGTACATCCTCAAGCAGATGGATAAACGGATAAAGATAGCATAAGCTGCGATGGAGAACGTCTGGGAAATGAAGCACAAGAATGACATGGTGTCCATGATAAACTTAATATGACCCCATGTCGCATAGATGTAGTAATACATATCAACAGCATACCACACCAACAGACTCACCATGATTGGTAGGAAGACAAAGTCAGTGATGCAAAGTCCCTGGCGATCTATAAGAAACAATCACAATTTTTTGTTTTAATAAACAAATAGAGCCGTGATTTTTATTGTTGCTATTTGTTTGTTTGCTATGTTTTTAAGGGGGTGGAGGTACAGCCCTACAGCCCCCTGCACTGAAAACCTAACCTCGTCCGTCAATGGACCGACTAGTTTTAATGCTAGTCGGTCAAGACGGACTAGTTTAAAAGCTAGTCTGTCATGTTAGTCCGTCGAGACGGACTAGCATAAATCTGAATCTACATCTCTCAACTTGACGGATTAGCTTTAAAGCTCGTCTGTCAAGCTTGATGCTAGTCTGTCGATGTGACCGACTAGGCCAATAAAAGCAGCTTTTTCGACCCAGTTTACCGAATAAAATGACTGACTAGCTTTTGATACAAATAGTTGCAATGTCGTTTCAATGTACCTTCTCTATTTATTCTGTTTCCGAGCATAATCAAGTTGATACATTCTGAAACAAAGGTTGTTTTGGATTGACAATCTGAAAGCTTACGAGACATAACATCTATCATGACAAATATGCAATTCACGAGTACCGGTAGATTCCAGATATTGTCTCCACTCTTCAATTACAGGCTAATTGAATACCTTGTTACTATAGAACTCAAGAACCCGGTATTTTCTTACAGATTGCTGGTGGATGCCCGGCTTAGCAAACAACAGTGAATAGAAGTTGGATACAATCAACATTCTCAAACAAAGGTTCTTTGGCTTGACAATCTGAGAGCAATACAATAGCCGAAATAACATCAATCGTGACAAGTAGCCATTCACGAGTAGGTTAGAAATATTGTCATTCTTCAATTACAGGCTAATTGAATACTTCGTTACTATAGTGTTCCTGCGTTTTGAACGGTCGACCGAATCATCGAACGAAAAACCTATCCATTGTCCAATCACATGCTCAAAATCGGAAGCTCCGCCCAACCTGGACGTCATCTTTGTTTTCGTTCATGTATTATTCAATAATATTCATTAAGGAGGCGGGACATGCGATGTTGTGTTATTGTCAATGTCTTGAATAAAAATGAGTTTCTTTCCTGTGATGGGGAAAAGACCGAATCGACTAGCATTTAATTCTGCTCAGGTTTTTCACCATTGTGTTAAAATTCGAATCGTGTATTTCAACATCATTCTGTTCCTTCCTTTCTTTGCTCATATGTTGGCATAGGTAGCCCGACCAAGTAAACATTACGTTTTATTGTGATTCAGCAAAACAACAATTTAAACTTGGGGGGAAAAAAATTATCAACTAATGTTTCTCAAGGTTTCCTCCCCAAAGTATTATAATCTCTATGAACGTCTTCCGCGATGGAAAAAATATCGGATACGTCTATAGTCTCCGGGTGTCTATTTATACCACCCTTAGTGTAATGTAGAGTCATAACGGTATCGCTTGTCAAATAATGTTCTGTACTATTCTATAATACATCCCTTTTAAAAAATCTAACCTTTCCCCATAAAGAAATAAGATTACATTTCTAATCAGCATTAAGGGTGGTATCTCACTTCGCGAAAAACTAATTTGAAACAAATTTGTGACAGATTTGTCAGCATGGCTTTTGCCATTCCAAGTTCAGAGACGTCTCTAGTGGCGCAAACGATTCCGTCGCGGAGATGTCTCCGCAACAAAATAGAAATTCCGTTCTCCGCGACGGATAAAAAGTATTAGAGACGTCCCAATATCGCGGAGACGTCTCCTGAATTTTGGAGACGGATTTTTAAAATAAATTATCGCGGAGACGTCTCCGAGACTCTCGCGATATTGGAGACGTCTGTAATACTTTTTATACGTCGCGGAAGCGAAATTTTCTATTCTGTCGCGGAGACGTCTCACGAAGTGAGAAACCACCCTGACCAAACTATCGCACACAAAAGGAATGTGCCTTGGACCATAAGAACTACTACATCTTGATCTTACGTAATGCTGCTGTCCCTGTGTACATTATCATGAATCATTCGTTGTATTCGTTTGAATGAAAGACTTTAAAAGTTTTCTTGACTAATGAAGTAGACAGGTCCAATGAGGTTTTTTCGTCACGGAGAGTCTCCGATACTTCTTTTCTTTTTTTCTTTGTTTTGTCTCGCGACTAATTTCAAAACCGTCTAAAACCGTCTCAAGGTAGTCCCAGTCCGACTCAGGGCAAGTGATATAACACCAAGCCATAATAAATGAGTTCACTAATGCATTTGATGAATGAAAAATGCATGTTTCCAAATTAATTCGTACATAATTTCGACTCAAAAACATAAATGATTGCGTTTTATGTTTACATAATATAGGAGAGAAAATTGCACTGCAAAGGTGTGATCATTTATTTGTTAAGAAAAAAAAAGATTATAACAAACAACAACAACAACAAAAAGAAAGAAAAGAAAGAAAAATCTTTCATTTAAAGCTTCTTTTTCCGATTTCTTTATTTGTCAACAGAACTCGTGCCTGCTCTTGAGAGCTCTTCAACAAATCGGGTGTTTGTGTACATGCTTCGAACGACTCTCTCAGCTTCTGAAAACATTGAAAAAAATAATATAAAGAGCGACGAAAATGCTTTTGCTGTTTCGAAACGTAGGCCTACCTTGGAATTCCCAACGTTGTAACTTATGACAGAACATTCTTTGTATGAATAGAGCAACGAAAAATCATTCATAAGATGAACGTACCGTAGAATGTTCATCTTTTTAACTTCTGAAATAACGTTCTTTGTATAAATAGAGAAACGAAAATGAACGTACCTTGGAATGTTCATCTTTTTAACTTCTGAAAGAACATTCTCTGTACGAATAGGG
>CALNVZ010003434.1:31300159-31329446 GCA_940671915.1 Paracentrotus lividus | reverse complement strand
GGAATGTTCATCTTTTTAACTTCTGAAAGAACATTCTTTGTATGAATAGAGCAACGAAAAAGCATTCATAAGACAAACGTACCTTGGAATGTTCATCTTTTCAACTTCTGAAAGAACATTGATGTATGAATAGGACAACGAAAAAGCATTCATAAGATGAACGTACCTTGGAATGTTCATCTTTTTAACTTCTGGAAGAACATTCTTGTATGAATAGAGCCACGAAAAATGAACGTCTTGTGCCTGTTCCTCCGTATTAGCTTTTTGAGGAGAATTGTATTTATAAATGAAGTAAGGCCTACCTTGGAATTTTCATCGCTATAGGTAAGCCTTCTTTTGATTTAGTGACTGCCATCGACCTTTCGTTTTTTAACTTCTAGAAAAAGGGGGTAGCCAACAATTGATATTTTTGTTTATTATAGGGTGGTATCTCAAGGAGGTACGAGAGATGGAGTT
The DNA here is from genome assembly GCA_940671915.1 of Paracentrotus lividus. Classification (NCBI taxonomy): domain Eukaryota; kingdom Metazoa; phylum Echinodermata; class Echinoidea; order Camarodonta; family Echinidae; genus Paracentrotus; species Paracentrotus lividus. The sequence goes on along the minus strand of CALNVZ010003434.1, from coordinate 31,328,990 downwards.
CCAACTGGCAACTAATTTATTGTAAACAGCTGTTCACTTTCTAAAGACGCACAAAAGAATATACAGGTTCAATGCTGCCTCTGATGTCTGATCCTCAAAGCGACAGATTCGTGGCGGATAAAAAGTAGAGAATGTTATTGCTTAATTCACATTTCATTTGACTGAACAGCGCCAAAATTGAGCACATGATAAGATATGAATATATCGACGATATAATGTCTAAACATTGGGTAAATTCAATGACAGCACACTTAAATTTGTGAAAAGGTTTAAAAAAATGATCATCTAAGATTTCCCTTTTTAACATCTTCCGATTATTTCCGGCAGACGAAAATTGAATATGTGCTAGTTGGAATATGTAATTATGAAGCTATATGTCAGTAGATTAGTGCCGACAACCTGCCCAGTCAAGTTTTTGATTTATATGTCGGAAAATATTGTGACATTCTTTTCGCTTGCCTCGAAAAGATACGCATTGTGTATTGTCACAAACTTTTAGACATGTAGCGAAAAGTAATTTTCTATTACCAAAGAATATCTCCTTTTGAAAGTGGCCCTACGAGTGCAGCCAATATAGGGATCTTTTTGTCTACCAATGCCAAGAGAGATCTAGTAAAGCACATGCCCGACAATATTTCTCCTCACGGCTTTTAAGCTAGGTCAAACGATTCCCACTTGCATGATCTCAAGGCTATGTACCTCCTTCATGTCCTTGGTGCTATCTCACTTCGCGGAAACAAAATTGACTGATTTGCACGCATGCATTGCACTACATCTGTCTTGGGCCACAGGAGACAGATCTAGTACAATGACAGGCTGGCTGATCCGTCTTTGTGTCACGTAACCTATTATACAGTGCACAAAAGATTTCGTCGCGGAAAAAGCTAGATATAATGCCATGCCGGCAAATCTGTCTCAATTTTTTTCGCGAAGTGAATCCCACTCTTTGGTATCTCGATCCCTTCGCGTAAACTACTCTGAAACAAATGAGATAGATTTGTCAGCACGGATTTCCATAGCTCAGTTCTCCTAAGTTTCCTAAAGTTCTTAAGTTTCGGAGACGTCTCTAATATCTTTTATACGTGGCGCAAACGATTCGCGATTCGTGCATTATGTTAAGGATAGGCCGGTTCAGTGTGCAAAATGTAGACGTGAAGTGGGTTTGTTGTTGTTGTGTTTTTTTTTTTGTTTTTTTTTTATCATAACAATATCATATAAAAACTATCCAGTTACATGTTTTAATTATTATAGTTTATTAAGTAAATATACAATGTAAAACAAATAATTCAATTACTGATTTACTTTGAGGAGGAAACTTTGCTTGTTCAATCCCAAGCTTAAATTAGTTGTATCACTGTATTACATTAAAAACATTTGTTTATGCGGTCGGGGCTACCTTTAGGCCAACATAACCCCTATAGTGAAAATGGGAAATGAAGTTTGACCTAAAATGATTAGAATTTAAACGCAATGTCCAATGTTGAACAACCTGAGCAGAATTGATTCACCTAGGCAGTATTGAAATAATTAGCCAATTCGGTCTTCCCATCACATGAAAGGAGCTCATTCTTTATTCCTTGGCAATAACACAACATCGTATGTCCCCGCCTCCTTAATGAATAACATGAATAATCATGAACGAAAACAAAGATGACGGTCCAGGGTTGGCGGAGCTCTCAATTTTGAGCTTGTGATTGGACAACGGATAGGTTTTTCGTTCGGACGATTCGATCGACCGCTCAAACGCAGGAACACTTAATAGAACCTATGAACCGTCTATCTTATAGATTGTTTGTGAATGCCCGGCTTAGCAACAGTATGAACAGAAGGTGATTGAATTGATTGAATAACATGCGCATTGCGAAAAGGACATCAGTATTAGTTGCATGATCTGTATGTGATTCCATTTAACGAGCAAACTGTACAGACGCAGACTGATATACCCCCGTAAAGCTTAAGATTTTGATTATAATGGCGATCCCTTCCTCTGTGACATGACTGTGTGAGTACTTTTTTTATTTCCTTATGTTTCGTTCTAGTTTTTATTATATTTTTTCACATAGATTAATGCTATAATCACCAACGCGAAAAATATGTTCTTGCCAAATCAATTATAAATTGTGTTATTTATTACGATAGTAAAAATCACATTAAATTATGAAAATTGAAATTCAACTCTAATAATAAATATAGGCGCCTCTTTTCTTTTAGATTACTGGCATAATCGCTGATCGAGGAAACCACCATTCACTTTGTACAGCAGCGCTTCATTTCAGTCACTCGTCATTGGTTTCCTCTTTTCCACCCCCATTCACTTATGTACAAGCATATGACGATTTTTCCGAAACGACGATAACCAGATTACTTGTATCTGAAAGAAAAGAATATTATAGATTAGAGGCACGGACTTTGGAGTTCTGAAGTGGCTCTCAAGGACAATGTATACGCCGAAAATGCAAAAGCAGGTAGCGCCTACAACAAAATCTCATGAGATGAAGCCATGGCGCGCACCCCTGGTCCCCGTACCCATTATTTTGTATAATTGCCATAATGCTAATTGTGCCTCCTTGATTAATTCCTGTCTTCTGATTTAATATTTCCATAATAAGATGTTTTTGTTTGTTTTTTTGTTTTTGCTCAAATTCTTGTGACAAAATGCATGTTTTTAATCGTATCTTTATAATGTCTTCAATATTCAGATTTGACGTCTCTGACAAGCTGGTTGAAACCATATTAACCTCGTCCGTCATGCTAGTTGTCAGGACAGCAGCAAAACACCGCGGCAGAAAAGCTCGACGGACTAGCTTTTACACCATGACCGACTAGCTGTAAGACAGTCTACTCCTCAAAAGCTCGTCAGTCTGGGCATCACTACGACTAGCTTTTATGCTAGTCCGTCAAACTAGTCGGTCACGACGGAGCAGCTTTAAATATAGTCTGTCTTGACCGACGAGCATTCAAAATAGTCCGTCTTGACGGACTAACTGACGGACTAGCTTTCAGCTAGTCCGTAGAGACGACGAGTTTTAAAGCTTTCCGTAATAACCGGGTTGTGTGAAGGAAAGCTCGTCCGTCGGACCGGACTAGTTTTAAAGCTAGTCAGTCTGGGCATCACTACGACTAGCTTTAAAGCTAGTCGGTCTACCCGTTTAGGTTTTCAGTGTGGTGAATGCATGACAAAAGAAAGGAAACATTGCATGTTTACTTCATGATAACAGAAAACAAATCAGTCAAAATTACGAATAGAAATTAGAAGGGTTTTAACTGCATGTTTAGGAAAGAGACGAGTTTGGAAAATTTTAATGGTGGTATCTCATTCGCGGAGACGTCTCTGCGACACGAACATTAAGAGATGTCTTTGATTTTTCCGACACAGAGACGTCTCAGATACTTTTTTTTTGCCATCGCGGAGACGTCTCTGACACGTCTCAAGAAAAAACCGTCTCAAGGAAAGTGAGATACCACCATAAGCAATCCTTGAAAATAACGAACAAAACTTCAAAACATAATTGTATTTATCACCTGAAAATAAGGTTTAATGTCACGTCAACTTATTACGTGGTTTTCTGACGCCTTTTACCTAGTTTGTTACTTTGGGGCTTCGTCGGACTCCAGACTTCTGCCTCTGATATGTAATCCGTTTGTATGGCAACATGCTTCTCGAGATGATGTCGCCCTCCGAGAATTGTTGCAGTGATGGTATTGTCCTGTACGTTGTTTTCTCCGTCATCAAGGTCGCTTCTTTCGTACCCTGACGCCGACAGTTTTGCCAATCGTCGGATGCTCCTTCTTGGTCTTGACGGACGCCAAAGACCTAACATCATTAAGGACAGGCGGATTGTAAAGGGCAAATTGTGAGAAGAACTCTCTGAATTTTCGGCACCCATCTGCCCATCTTCCGCGTTACTGCATGAGCCATGAGTTGACATGTTTTCACTGTGAGTTGGTATTTAGGGAAATGATAGAGTCGAAGTCAATGGGACTCATCTGAACTTTGAGCGTAGATTTCCCAGCTTTCAGCAAAAAAGTCTTTTTCTGGATCTAAAGTAGGAACAAAAAATAAACATTATGGCAAATAAATTCGGTGTCAATATTAATCATAAATAGGCACAACATAATATTATATAATTAGAGCACGCTCTATCATGCAACATACTACATTATGTGCTCGACAAATACTGAATTATCCCGAGTGCACGTTTGTTTTGAGAAAACCAAAATTCTAAAAAAAAATTCTAAATTTACCTGTCAAAAAAATGGTGGTTTAGAAATGCCTCTGGCTGAAGAGGGTGTTCTAGCCAATGTGTGAAAACAAATTAACAAAATAAGCTAAACTTAATTTGATTTCATTTGATATATCTATTTATTTATTTAGCACCAATAATATTTAATATTATATATATGACATAGAAATAAAAACATTAAAACTGGTAAAAGGGACCAGAAAATAGCAAAAGTCATGTGCAAATCTAGTCTGGTCCATCTTCATCATTACAGCCATGGGTGTCGATCCGTACTTCAGCGTAGGAAGGACACAGGCGCGCGGATCCAAAATTTGTGTACACCCATATTTTGAAAATATTTTGAAAAGGTACAAAATTTTACCCCCCCCCAAAAAAAAAAATAAATAAAAAAATAAATTTAAATATATATATATATATATATATCAGTGAAGACTCTCGTTCATTGGGAGTGTTTCATAACATGGGCGATCATAATACATGTACAATAAATCCTGAGAGAAGTCATTGATTCATATAGCTGCCAATAAAAGTTTTTAATGGATAAACAAATATGTGCAATTGTCAAGATATTATCATACATCAACCTAATTCATCAACCTAATTCTACATAAAATGTATTCAGCCCGACGCTACTACCGTCAAAGAAACACATTAATACACAGATGCATTACAAAAAAAAAATTATTTGCTGTCGGTTGCTGGGCGCAGGGCCAAGTTTTTATTTCACTGAGATTACAGGTTTTACATATAAAACTGGCTACATAATAAGGCGTACCCTCGCCTGCTAAAGGTCTCACAGCAAAGCTAAAATGCCTCTATTTTTTTTAATTGATTTGTTTAGAATATATTTCACAAGTCTTTTTATATGTTGATATATTTCATTCATTCAGAGTGTTGTCGACCATTTTTGTTTGTTATGGAATGGAAGGCTTGCCCCTTTCAGTTTTTTTTTTCTTGAGACGTGTGGGTTAGCAGTGAAATAAGTCATGAAGCTGTTTTTAAATATCTTTCTCCCAAAATTGTTTACCTACTTCGTTTGTACTTTTCTGAAAGAAATAATGGCCATATAAGTTACCAAGACAAGGGGTAGAAAAATTGTGGGGCCCCCGACAAGATCACTTTCTTTGTTCCGTTGCCAAGATTTCAAAAACTTGCCATGGCGGATTTTGCCCTGTATTGCAAACACGTTTTAACAACTCTATTTCACCAAATTGCCAAATTAAATTCATTTTTTTTAAGGTAAATATAATGGAATTAAATGCGGTAAGTAATTTTTCACACTTTTATTATATTTTGCTAGAATATCACGACCTCTTATTTTTCTGTTAGCGCAATGATATTATCCATCCAGTTGTTTAATTTTTTTATTTGATTTCATAGACCATTTTTCCTCGTTATTATTATTATTATATAACTTTTCCATAATGTAAAATTTGAGAAAAAATGGGTTGTGATAAAATTTTGCTCATTCCAGCCTTTTAAGCATCATATCAAATAAAATTTGACCTAATTTGAAGGTCAAATACGTAATCAGAATGTGCTGGCTTATTAGCCTGGTTGGATATAGAAATGGCTACAATTTGATACAAAATTCAACAAAATTTTGATTAAAATTATGGAAAATGCTGATGAACCTTAACCTTTGGCTCCCATGATCTTTATTAATTTTGGCGTAAGTACAAACAAGTCTATAATAAATTGGCCAAACTACACATCACTACACAACACACAACACTCAACATTCAATTATAATATAATTATTAATATAATATTATTAATACTATTAATATATTATATAATATATAGTATATATATTATATATATATATACAGGTGACCAGAAAAAAGTAAACCAATTTTGATCAACAATTATTTCAATAAATATTCAATGGGGATTATGAATTTATATCACTGTGAAGTTGCAACTCATTCCTCTCTAAATGATATCTTCTTCACCTCACCATATCATGCTTCGCTGAACCCCATTGTTTCTGAAAAGTCTTGAATATATGGAGCTGGTTCACTTATGCACTCGAATGGTTGTGTGAATAGTCCTGGAAGAGAAATCCAAACTTGATATCATCAATAATTTCAAAATTATTCAGTGGTGATTAAGAGTTATATCACTGGAAAGTATAACTCATTACCTTTCTATGATACCTCTCTCAGCTCACAATTATCAGCATCACTGAACCCCATTGTTTGAAAATTGTCTCGCAAAATTGGGGATATTTTCTCTTTCATGCTCCTTGAGATGAGTTGCTTTTAAGGTTCCTAAAACATTAAGTAGAGGATTCGTGACTTTAATAAATTGGTTTGATAAATGTGGTTGGAAAGTCTATATTTAGTCCTGTTTCTTACACCAGGTATATTTACCTCAATGTAACTTTAGTCTCCTGGAGAACTGTGAGAGAAGCATGAAAGTGCATCAATCACAATTTTCAAGATATTTCAGGAGACAATGTTCAGTGATGCGTCGCATTTGCAGCTGAAAGAGATATCAATAAAATGATAATGAGTGGCTTTCCAGTGATTAAACGTCTTAATTACCACTGTCATGTTGTTTTTAAATGATGATGATGAAAAGTTGGGTTCCTTTTTAGGCACATTGCAACAACCCATCTCTAATGAGCGTGAAGTGAACCACTCACAATTTGCAAGGATCAAAAACAATGGGTTCACCTGATTGGACATGGTGAGACTGAGCAGGTATCATTAAATAATGGTAATGAGTTGCACCTTCCAGTGATATAATTTTATAATCACCATGGATATATTTTTGAATTATTGTATGATCAAAGTGGGTTTCCTTTTTGGTTCTACCTCTGTATTATATATATATATATTATATATATAGTATATATTATATATATACACGTCATATATTATGATCATTTGATATGTCCTCAAGCATTAATATGACTTGCAAGAAGCCCATAATTTTGACACACAACACAACACACATCAACACTCACACACATCACACACAGTATACTAATATATTATTATATATAATATATATATATATATATATCTATATATATATTACAGTTATATATGATCATTGTATGAGCTCCTCAAGCATTTAATATGACTTGCACACGACCCAATATTTTGACATAGACCATTCCCTCACCCCCCCCCTCCCTATGTACGAGATATTCCAAGCTTTCAAAAACTTAAATTGTAGTTTACTATACATATTACCAATAACACTAGAGCATAAAGAGCTTTTACTTTGCCGTTTCCCATCCCATCCCCCGACTTATTAGTTTTGAGCTGTCAGGTCACGCACAGTAGGGATTTGTGATATACATGTACACTGTTCGTCATAAAGGTGGAATTTTTTTCTTCTAGCTCCAGCGACATAATGTTGCTCCGGCTTCAATTTCTTGAATGTGTTTGTGACTGATTTCACTTTCAGGGTTCCTGGCTATATCTTGGGCGCGCCCTCAACTCTTCCCGGGAATTTTTCTTCCAAAAAGTTTGTCAACCCCCACGATGGCCATTTTTGTCATTTTTTCTTATTTTGGGGGCCCCTTTTTGTTTACGCGACCCACCAAGGCCCCCTCAGTCCTACCCAAAGTAAACACGTCTGAGGTGTAGAGTTGTTATTGTTCTTTAAGTTAAATCTAGTTAATTGGTTACAGGCTATAATCTTTTGTCTAGGGGAGGGGTCAAATTTTATTTTGATTGGGGTTAAACATTGATTTCATTCATTTTTACACTATAGAAATTTTATCTTCCCAAATTGTCTTATCTCCGCTCAACATAAATAAAAAATAAAATGTCATCTATAGTTACCATTTACAACCTTGTCATCAAGGCTAAAAAGAAATCAGGGGAAAATGATAACCCCATAAATCTAGATTTAACCCAAAGAACAATATAAACAATACACCTCAGGCGCTTTTCCTTGGGGTGAGACTAAAGGGGGCTTGAAAATCCGGGTAAACAATAAGGGGCCCCAAAATGATTTTTAAAAAATGACAAAAAGGGGCATCATAGGGGTTGACAAAATATTTTGAGGAAAAAATCCTCATGAAGGGTTGGGAGAATGTTCAAGATATAGCCAGGGTCCATAAAAATGAAAGCAGGGACAAAAATATTCAAGAAATAAAGCCAGAGCAAAATCATGTTGTTAGAGCGGCAAAAAAAAACAACAAAACATTCCACGTTTATGACGGACAGTGTAATTCAATATTTTTTTCAGCAACAACAACAAAAACATCAAAGAGTTTTAAAATCATCACTTTATTCACGAGGTTCACTTCTGGTCGAGTCTTCGTTATGGGTGTGTCAGATTTTGTCAGCGTTTTTTAAAATGTGGAGATAAAATTAGGACTGAACAGTCTAAAAATTACAATTTCATGTTTTTGTACACTTTTACTCTGTTTACTCTGCGGTCCCTGACTTCGGCATCAAGATTCCCATCATTTAAACTCACTCTTCCATGCAATCATCACCTATTCGCAAGTAACACAATCATGATCATAAATAAATTAAAGTATGAAGTACCTTGCCTGGAAACACCTTGGATGATTATGATGATGACGATGATGGCTTCTTGTATAGCACCGGTATCCCCCAAGGAGGAAAATTACCAACACTTGCGGCAAATATATAGGCCTATGAAGTTCAGCTTCGTGATGTACAGATAACAGCATGAAAGTTTTATAATAATGATAATTAATATTTATATAGCGCCTTTTCAACGAGTTTCTGTTACAAAGCAAAAGCGATTTGAGGAAGTATGGTTATATCCTGGCGCGAGCCTCGAGGCAATCTCCAGTATTGACTCATGTTTTTCAGTGCACATGACGAATACTGAGGTGAATTGAATCAGTCGTATCGGTGAGCACATTAATGTGATAATGAGGAAGTCAGCGAACTGAAATAATTATTATTCAATAACTTTTAATATACGCCAGGAAATAAAACATGAGCGGAGTTCCTAAGTATTTACGATTTAGAGTTCTATATTGCAACTGTTATCTGGATTTTATTTTCTCTTCTTTCTTTTTTTTTTTTTTTTTCTTCTTTTGTTTATATATAAGGTCCACGAATCTCTAGGGCTGTTGGTACCGAATGCACAAGAATGCATGAAGATTTGTGAGTATGAATACATATCAATACTACGCCGTCTGAGCAAAGATGTCATTAGTTCATCGGTTTTATTAATCTACCAGCCATCACTGAAATTGCCCCACCCACAGCCTGTGGAGTTGGTATTAAGTCAATCCAAAGAGGGGAATCCCCGTAAAAATACTATGAACATCAATCATCTATGCAAAGCAAGTGGTTGACGGTGCGTTGGACGGGTCTCGGTATTGGTTTTTTTTTATCTACATCGTCGCGCTAAATTTGGAAGCAATATAAGAGTGGTGTTTTGTTATGTTTTTTTCCAAAAAATAGAAACACTTTCTAAATCAAGTTTTTTTATTTTTTAATGTGCATTCTCCTTTCATTTTGCCCACAGAAAAAATTATATTTTTTATATTTTTTTCTTTCATTGGTTAATAAATATATACAATTATTTGTGGTATAATAAATAATAATTACTGAGGTCGAACACCTCAATGAGTCTATGGTAGCGTCATTTATTAGAGATTTAAGCTCTCTAAGATACTCTTGTATTATTAACGGGTAGGCGCGGCGTTAGAGTGTTGCTGTGGGCTATGTGCGTGAGGAGCTATAGAGAGAGCGGCATCCACGAAGGGGTTATCCAGTTCTAGAGGATTAGATTGATTGCGCGTGCTGAGCAGCTAATGTGGCGTGGTGGTCAAGTGTGGCAAAAAAGAGTTTTGTGTACGTTAGATAGATTAAGTGTGACGTCGGTGCGGTACGTGTTTTTGTTGATTGGCTCATGTGAGTGACTTGCCGTTTGGGGGCCGCGTGCCGAGGCTATATTTTTGTCAATCTAGAGTGTGTCAAGTTAGAGCAACCACATCACCGTCAATTCATGAGAGATTTGATTTAATGAAGGGGGCGTCAATTCATAATAGCAGAAAGGGTTGCTAGTTCGTAAATAAAATTAGAGGGGCTGCTATTTTCATAATAGCTAGAAGAGGGTGCGCTAGTCATAAAGTGGAGAAGTAGCAAACCTATTCGTTCAATAGTGATCGTGTTATGAATGAGGTGACGGTAGGCTGTCGTCTAATTGTGATTATTGAAGATAAGACTGCAACTCGCTTCAGAGTTATGGATCGACGTGCATTGCGACGGCTTATTGTGGACGTGTTGTCGTGATTACGAGGGAGCAGTTGTAAGGTGAGAGCGGTAAGATTGAGGTGAGAAAAGTAAGTCCCAGGCCCTAATCAAAATGTTGTAACTTTTGAACCAAGAGGAGGTTTTAAGCACGAAATGTCACTATCATGTGGGCTTGTGTGGCTTGTGAGGAAATTTGTCAGCTAAAAAATAAGCCATTTTGGAAATTTTAACTGAAATGTTTGTCAAGTCATGCGCTTCAATTGGGTGGAGGTGAGGGTGGAGTGTGGAGTCACTCGAGTCAAAAAGATCAAAAATGGTTCTACTTTTCGAGATATGTCACAAGGTCTGTTATCAAATACTTGAATTCAATAATATTGATACAAAGTTAATAATTTTAGAAACAAGAGATATGTTTCACGCGAGGGTTTTGTTTGTCCTGCCGCTTAATTTCTAACAATGGCACGCACGTAGTCTTGATCAAAACAGTTTTTTTTTCATTAAATTTCAAACACGCGTCGGCGGATGAAACATGAGGTAGTGTATAATGTTTGGGCAGGTGGAAAAGGAACGTGCTTATGCATGTTTTTTCACACAGGTTGTTTGGACGTGGGGGGGTTGTAAAATGATTGATTATGACGGAATATGCAATTGGAAGAGTGTTTTAAATAATATTCATCAAATTACGGTTGAATGAACACCTTAATAAAAGAACAAAACAGGTCTGGGACACTTTTGAAATCTCCATTGTTAAAGTATTGTTCCATTTTTGTGTATAAAATATCATTTTATAACATTTTTTTTTGTTATGTGTATGTCAAATTTTTTTTTTCTTTCGCGATATATGGGGGATGACGGTGAGTATAGGCGCTAGTTGTTTATTGTGTAAAAAATTCAACGCTTCATGAACACTTGAATACCATGAAAAGACGTTTTTTCGTTTGTGGACTAAAATTCAATCGCTTACTTTGATATTTGTCCACAAAGATCCTTTTTGGATAGTTCATTTGATTCGAGTTTCACGGAATCCCAGTGTTTTATGCTTCAGTGAGCAGAAGTTATTAGAAAAATATGTAAATGAATAAGAATTTCATAGCTTTGGCCCAACCCCGTTGCCTTATTCAGGATTCTTCATTTAGTGTTTTTCTTGTTTTAAGTTAGCACCCTGAACTTGTGTGCCAAGTTTTGTGAAAAAAACCTCCCAGTAGAATTAACAAAAATCATCAATGAATTAAGCGAATTTGCAGATTTTGTTTAGAGAGATTTTGATATTGCCTCGTCCGTGGTTGAGTCATTGTTTGTACAATCTTGAGGCAAAAACAAACCCCAAAATCAACATGCTGGAAAACTTTTTACAAGGAGGTGTTGAGTAATGTCATTTGGCAGTTGTTTTATGAGCAACTTATCAACTACTATGTGCGAAAAATGAGGATAAAACCTTTTGCTCAATGCAATGAATAAAACACATGTTAAAGGCAAAATTGTTAATTAACAAAAGTAACAATTCAAATTCACCTTTAAAGTGTGCTCACTCGTCTGACACGTACGAATGAGAGCTCATCTTTCTAAAAATGTGTCGATGAATGTTGATGATACATTCTGATGTCAATTCTTTGATAAAATTTGTTTGGTATTTTACCGAATTTTTGGACAGCCGTGCACATAATTTCTTAAAAAGTGTGCTCAGTCATTCCATAAAAATAGTGAAATTGTCTCGGATTGGTGTTGGATGATCAAAAATTTTGATGATAAATCCAACCAAAATGTTAAGAAACACAAGGTTAAATAAAGAAGATTTTACAAATTGTTATTTTTACATGCCTAAAAATTAGACTTGCTGACTTTCTCGAAAATGTCCATTTTTGCTTTAAAATCGTTGATTACTATGATGTCTGCCAGTGTCAATGTCATATTTCAACAGAAGTTAACCTATAGTGGAATAAACGTCCTTCTTGCCAAAATTATCGTACAAAAAACAAGCTCGTTCAAAAGTTACATCATTTTGATTAGGGGGGGACTTACTTTTTTTGTTGTGTATATATCATATGAACAGCACCCATGCTTTTGTTTATGCTGATCCCGAACGGATTCTATATCATGAATACACTCTAAAATCTGAAGTGCTGTTTTTAGCTCTTCAAGGGCTAAAATCAGGGTGTTTCCATTACCTGCTACCCTGCTACACTTCCAATTTCTGCTATACACCTTTTTCAATTTGGACTCGACCATTTATCCCGTTTCTGTGATTGGCTATTTTGCTCATGAATATATATATCGCCACCTTTCCTGATAAATGTATTTGCATAAGAAGGAATGTAATTTTGTGTGCGTGTACTCTGTGTGGCGATAAACGTCACGCGAAAAATACGATACGAATTCGTAGGATTTTTACTGCCAAATCCTTGATCTGTAAACGCTTCTCTTCTCTTTATTCTATATTTATCATTTTCATCATTATCTGTTAATAATAAGGGCCGTCTAGATGCTTTCGATCGTTCTTAAATGTTGATTTCGGGAGTCGTACATATGGTAATACAAAATACCAAGATTTGTTGACTGAGAAGCGACAGCGCAGTCACCAGCGTCACGAGCTCTTCATTTGAAAGTCGTGAGTTCAAATCCGAAAACCGACGGATTTTTTTCTTCTTCTTCTTCTTCTTCTTCTTGAGTTTGAATTTGCCTGAAGCAGTCCATTGATTGTCATTAACTTATTGAAAAACAGAAACAACCTAAATAAATTTTTTTTTTTCTTAAAGATAATCAGTGTAGCCTAAAGTGGCAGATACAAGATTTTCTAGAGAGTTAGCCCTATGGGAACCCACTTTTTTCAACACCACCCCAAAAAAGATAAATTATTAAAAAAAAAAAAAAATAGTTCACCACCATTTCTAACTTTCCAGTGGATTTTTTTGTGACACTCAGTTAAAAAGATCACAAGTCACCACATTACGACTTCTCATAAAAAAGCCATTTATTATAATCTAGTAAAATTATTATATTGTAATTTATTCATATCATTACACTCATATGATAGTATTATCAACTTTGTTGTATATTCGTATATTTTTAATTTTTTTCTTTTCTTTGGAGTGCAATCAATAATCAATTAATATGCCTCGGCTCAAATTCAATTGATGGCTCGACTGTCTTTAAACGTGTGATAACGAGAATAAAAAAAACATGTACCGGTAACTCCAAAGAAAAAGAAAAAAAATATACGATAGTCATAACAAAGTTGTAATATATCATATGAGTGTAATGATATGAATAATGACAATATAATAATTTATTATTAGTATATAATATGGCTTTTTATGAGAAAGTCGTAATGTGGTGACTTGTGACTTTTTTTAACTTGAGTGTCCAAAAAAAAAATCACTGGAAAGTTTAGAAATGGTGGTGAACTATTTATTATTTAATTTTTTTTAAAAATTATTTCTTCTTTTTTTTTTGGGGGGGTGTTGAAAGAAATAGTGGGTTCCCATAGGCTACTCTTCTAGAATCTTGTATCTGCCACTTTAGGCTACACTGATTATCTTTAAGAAAAATCATCTTTATTTTTAGGTTTGTTTTTTCTGTTTTTCAATAAGTGAATGACAGTCAATGACTGTCAGAAAATCAAACTCAAGAAGAAGAAGAAGAAGAAAAAAAAAAAAATATCCGTCGGTTTCCGGATTTGAACTCACGACTGTCAAATGAAGTGCTCGTGACGCTGCTGACTGCGCTGTCGCTTCTCATTCAACAAATCTTGGTATTTTGTATTACCATATGTACGTCTCCCGAAATCAACATTTAAGAACGATCGAAAGCATCTAGACGGCCCTTATTATTAACAGATAATGATGAAAATGATAAATATAGAATAAAGGGAAGAAAAGCGTTTACAGATCAAGGATTTGGCAGTAAAAATCCTACGAGTTCGTATCGTATTTTTCGCGTGACGTTTATCGCCACACAGAGTACACGCACACAAAATTACATTCCTTCTTATGGCGATATATATATTCATGAGCAAAATAGCCAATCACAGAAACGGGATAAATGGTCGAGTCCAAATTGAAAAAGGTGTATAGCAGAAATTGGAAGTGTAGCAGGGTAGCAGGTAATGGAAACACCCCTAAAATCAGCACTTTTTAAGTGCTTGCATAGTGACTGCGCTCAAAGTGCTGTTTAACTGCACTCAAAGCGCTGTTTTAGCACTTTCACGTGAGCTGAACTTTCAGCAAAAATGGGCAAAAACGGCGTGACTTCGTTGGGATTCGAGCCTGGGTCCCCTGCATGAGAAGCGCTGACGAGCACTTTAGACCAATTCACATCTCACGGTTGCTAGCAGATCATATTATTGCATGATGAACTTTCTTCAAATTTGCCATAATCATCTACTATGCTGTCATAATGAAAGCCGGTAAGCGAAATCTCCGTTGGTCTATTGGTAACGCCAGCGGTACTCTTTCATGTCTAGGTGAACCCAGTTCGAAACCCATACCGACCATGAACGTTTTTTGTTGATAAATAAGCACTTCAAGTGCAATCACTATACGAGCACCCATAAATTAGCACTTCAGTTTTTAGAGTGTAGTGGTCCTTATAAATAATGAACCGCAATATGAATTATGAATAACTGTCCAGTGGATATTTTTCCTACATGTCGAACCATCAAGGACTATCCATTTTTTGTGGACCTGAACGAGAACGCTGCTCTAGAGGTAAATAAGGGAAGCTTGAATGGATGGTCCAAGCTAATGACTAATGACTAAAGTTTTACTTGACTCATTAGTAACAACAAATGGGTCCCCATTGACTCACTGATATTTCACCAGTGCGTTAATAACGTTCTGACTCATCCGCAATTTCTCCGCCTGACTCACATGGTCGTAAATTAGTCAGTCAAGATCGGATTTTGATGCACTTGTGAGAGAAATGTGCGTCAATGCAGTTGTATAGCTTTCCAAAGAGCGCATGCGCTCACGAAAAACTGATGACTCGAGCCATAGCAAAGATCAAAAAGCTATGTGTTCATGTGTGTGCATCAGTTGATGAGAATTAAAAAAAAAACAGTACAAACGAACCGGGGACTCATTAAAATTGAGTCACGGGTTTGTCCGTGTAACGAAACACTTGATTGATCATGTGGGTCCCCATGAATCGTCACAAATACGCCTGAGCCTTAAAGTGAGTCATAAAGATTCAAATGAGTCATGAAAATTCAAGTGAGTCTTGAAGACTCAATTTGAGTGAGTCTCGGAGTAGTCAGACTCATTTGAGTGAGTCATGATGACTCACATTGTCCTTCAAGTGTTTCATTACACGGACAAACCGTTGACTTTGAAGGAGATTACGCAGTATGTTCCAGCTTTTACTGTTGCAGTGCACCCAAACCTGCAAAAGAAACTAGTCCACTCTTCAATAAAGAACCAACTACCCAACGACGTCGATTCTTTTTAGTACAAACATATTTTCTCCCTTTTTTCAAACTATCGGTTATGATTTTGTATTCGATAATATTGCGAATAGTAATGATTTTTTTTTTCTTCTGTGAAACAGTATTAAACACTTTACACAAGTTTTTATTTAATTATTTATTTATTTCTTTATTCATGTCTTCTTTATACAGGGTGGCCCTTTCAATATCGAGTATTGCTCTTCCAAGTGGCCCTGTCTGTATAATTAAAAACAATAAAAACAGTGCACATAAATATGGTATACATACAAAGTAAAAAAACGATCTACAAAGTAAAAAAAAATACAAAAAAAAAAAAATATACATAATACATATAGTAGTTATACATTACAAATGAAGACTAACAGAAAAATGCTAATTAAATGAAGGGGGAGGGGAAATAAAGACGGGGTGTTTTTCTGAGGGCGTTTTGGATACTAAGTATAATAGCTTACAATGCCTCTTAAAGCAAAAACTATTAAAACAAAACAATTTTAGTGTTTTCTATTAAAACAAAACTTTAGAATTAAGAAGCACAATAAAGAAATATGCACTGGCGTAAATCCCGGGGGGATGGGGGGGGGGGGATACATCCCCCCCCAGATTTTGAGGAGGGGGGATGCCCTGTACAAACATCCCCCCCCCCAGTTTTCAAGAAAGAAATGAAAAAAAAAAACAACTACATAATATTGGTTAAAATAGCGCTTTTAATACTACAAAGTGCCTCTTTTTAACTCCAAAACCCCCCAAATTTTCTTGCTCGGTCGCTATGCGACCTCGCACTAAATAACAATCAGTAGGCTAAATAAAATGTTTGATCCAATGCCCTCGTCTGGGGACAAACCTTTGGAAAGTGTGTTCTCGACAATCAAAAACATTAATGTAGTTGTATACGGACTAGGTTGGTGGAGGGCTTGGGACCTGCAGTCCCAAAAATTTTCATAGCAAAGATTGTGATTTGTTTTTATCGCCGTTCTTTAACAAAGCATCATCTGCACGTAAAATAAAAATTGTGTCTTCAAAATAGATACTAAAAGGGAATATCATGCACAATTAAATCAAACTTTGAGCTCATAATATTTCGGCTCGCGCTTCGCGCTCGCTGATACTAAATCAAATATGTAAATATCTCCAATTATAAAAGCTTAAAATTTTCGACTCGCGCTTCGCGCTCGCATTACCTTTTCAATCATTATTAAGATGAACAATAATCAAGGCAGCCATTAAGATTCTTAAAACATACATTCAATGACAAATTTTCTTCGTACCCCCTCCCTCTCCCGAATACATTTCTCTTTAGGTATATGCCTCTGATCTAAAGTGTCCCCCTTTTCAGAAAAAAAAATGCCATTTTCCATCGTGACCCCCACTTTCTAATCTGTTCTGCCGCCTCCGCTATATATATATTATTTTTTTGCGCTCGTGGATACTATATAGGATCTATAATGCACAAGTCAAATATTTCCAATTTCAGCTTAAAATTTTCGGCTCACGCTTCGCGCTCGCTGATATTTACTAGTAATCGGATCTGTAGCCTATAATGCACAAATATCTCAAATTTTTAGCTTAAAATTTTCGGCTCGCGCTTCGCGCTCGCATTACTTTTCAAGGACAAATTCTATTTGCATCCTCTCTAATGCTAATATGGGTATTAAAAACGTTCCTTGTATACACTATTGCTTGGGTATGTCAACCAAAATCGCGACAAGTTGGCAAATTTTTTTCGCTCATCCCCCCCACTCCTCGACACGGATTCACGCCGCTGGAAATATGCGTGCAATTTATTAAACTAGAATTAAAAAATATATATATTTATCATAACGCAATTATATAAAAATACACTAATAATTATGGAATACCTTCTTACATTAAATTCAAACATTCCTCTATATAATATGTGATCTCAGCATTGAGGTCATAGAGCTAGAGGAAAAACTGATGACTCGAGCCATAGCAAAGATCAAAAAGCTATGTGTTTATGTGTGTGCATCAGTTGAAGAGAATAAAAAACAGTACAAACGAACCGGGAACTCATTAAAATTGAGTCACGGGTTTATCCGTGTAGCGAAACACTTGATTGATCACGTGACTCACCATGACTCATCAAAAATATGTCTGAGACTTCATGACTCACTTACAGTGAATCATGAAGATTTAAGTGAGTCTTGAAGACTTACTTAAAGTGAGTCATGAAGATTCAAGTGAGTCTTGAAGACTAACTTAAAATGAGTCTTGGAGTATAGTTAGACTCTTTTGTAGTGAGTCATCTCAAAGTGTTTCGTTATACGGACAAACCGCTAGCTCATCAATCAGAGTCAAATAACTCACGTTTTACTGTGAGTGTAGTACAATTTACATATTATTCACAATATATAACATATATATCACTTAATAAATGCAAAACGATGATAAATAATATACAAAGAGAAAACAATAAATATATTCATACATCACGCTACGAATTAAATTTCATTTGGAAATGTAATAACCTGGTTATGCTGGTACCGGTATGTAAATATTTAAAAGAAAACTTTAAGTATTCTGTTTAAAAAATCATATTGAATTAAATTGTAAAATGTCGTTTGAAAGAGAATTCCACGGCTTTGGACCATTATTGAAAATTGTATTTTCTGCAAATGATGTTTTATTCAATGGTAGCCTAAACCAAAACGAGAAGCTAGAGCTCTAATGGCAAGTGAAATGCTTATGGATCGAATCATTTTTGACGAACATGTCAAAAGGCAATTGTTTATTGATAAGCTTGTATATTAACTGCACGAGCAGAAATACTGATACAAGTCTTAAAGGGATGCAGTAACATTGAATGATATTCAAATCACATTTATTCGATTTAGCTTATTTTGCCAAAATAATTATAAACACTTAGGTCAGTCTGGTATCTCTTCAAAATTGCAAGCTAATTGCTTGCTTTACCTTCGAGATATCAATGATTTCATACTCAAATTTTATAAACCAACACCGGATGGGTTATAAAACCATGTGCTTTTCCATACACCCATTTCCTGTTGTATAGTCCCTGTCCCTTGCGGCCTGGTGAGCTATCAGCAGAGGGTACTGGTGTTCGGCTGTATGCTTGGCATTGTTTGTTACACTGTTTTAAGGTAGTAAATGACTTCCATTTGATCTGAAACTTTCAGTAGTTTGTTTTTACTGTTGGAACAATGTAATTTTATTAACCTTGATATAATTGCTCTTGTTTTTGAAAGTTACTAAATCCCTTTAAATCTAGAAAATAATTGTTCAGAAAGAGGTTATTTGTATATGGCCAGAATTCTGCATTATTGATAATACGAATCGCTTTTTTAAAAATACAAATATAATAAAGGGTCTGTTAATACAGCGTGTCCGATAAAAAATACTAATGGCACTCTAGATGGGTATGATATTAAAATTACAACATTATACAGTTTATATCTGTACACCCGTAAACTACTATCCATTTTCTACAACTGAATGAAATTTTATGTGATATGGTCCAATAAACTGAAAGGTATGAATATTTTTTCACTACACCTTAGGAAACCTCTCCATCCAAGTTTTGTATTAATATGTGTAGTCATGTTCAGCTAACAAGATAACAAGATTTGGTATCAAGCGGTGCAAATTATATCTATTCATGTTCAGCCACAGGTGTTATGGTGGTATCTCACTTCGTGGAGACTTCTACCCGACGGATAAAAAGCATTAGAGACGTCTCCGATACTTTATTCAGTCGCGGAGACGTCTACGAGACGAGCTCCGCGACGTCTCCGCGACAATTTTAAAAACGGTCTCAAAGTAGTTCCAAATCCGTCCAAAAGTAGTTTCCGCGATTCCCGCGACTCATGAAATGTCGCGGGGACTGAGGAGACGTCTCGGAGACGGGTCCACGACAAGTTTCCAAATCGTCTCAAAGTAGTTTCCACGAAGTGAGGGGATGGTATCTCACTTCGCGGAGTCGTCTCCGCGATGGAATCGTTTCCGCAATGGATAAAAAAGTATTAGAGACGTCTCCGAAACTTAGGAAACTTGGGAAACTTAGGAGACTGAGCTATGGTAAAGCCATGCTGAAATTTATTTCAAAGTAGTTTCCGCGAAGTTAAATACCAACCTGAGATAGCATCATATATCGGCAAGGATTTTCTTTTGTTCAGGACTTGGGGTGACCTGTTCATCTAATCTAACAAAGGAAATAAAATAAGAGTGAATGGAGATGTAATTGGACTACGTGCTTTATTCAACTTAAAGGAGACAAATACCCCAGGAAATAGTTACTTTTATAATTATGAAAGAGCACAATGAGAGGAGCAATTTAAAAAATGTTTCATCAAAATCGGTTATAAAATAAAAGAGTTATGGAAGTTTGAAAAGTCTCGTTGTACGTTCTATAGGGATCCTCAAATTGGCAACATTGGCTTAAAAATGGTCGATTTTATGGATAACTCTCCATTTGTTTTCTTTCAAAATGTGTCTTATTGAGTGCTGAGCTCAAAATATGTCATGGAAAAACATATTTCACGCGACATATATTGCGCTCAGAAGGAGGTAAGACATATTTTGAAAGAAAATGGGGGAAATCTGAAAATTTGGGTACAAAACCAATGGAGAGTTGTCCATAAAATCATCAGCTGTTTTGAAGCCGATGTTGCCAATTTGAGGATCCCCATAGAACGTACAACGAGACTTTTCGTTTCAAATTTCGATAACTCTCTTATTTTATAACCGATATTGATGGAACTTTTTTTTTAATTGTTCCTCTCATTATGCTCTTTCCTATAAAAGTGATTATATCACTGAGTATTGGTTTCCTTTATAAACGAAACTTGAATTGAGAGGTTTTCTGATGAGTGCTGAAAAGGGCTCATATTTCTGTGTTCAATGGACCATAAAATAATTAAGCCAGTTGTACAAAAGAAATGTTAGTTTACGATTTTAAAATTATATACAATATGATTTGGGAATTTTCAAATTATCCTCGTTTAGAGTGCCATTAGCATTTTTGTGGGACACGCTGTATAGGAAGCTGTTGCATTACCCTATGCAACAAGTCCGTAATTCAAATAAGGAAGAATTAACGGGGAATATAAGGATAACATAATAAAATGGATAATTTTAAAAATATTCTCAATGTGCGCTTTCCAAGAAATTTTTTCATAAATGAATGAAAGTACCGTTTAAAATGATATCATTTGGCAAAGACGTAAACTTGTTGCTGGATATAAATAGCTTTGTCTACGTTTAAAAAAAAAAAAAAAGATTCCTTTTATCGAAAGAATTTTACCTTATAACAATATTTAGCATTGTATTATACATACATTTTGCCCCCGGGATCGCCACCAATGCTCTGGGGGACTTGTCAGCTTGGTGAATGTAGACCACGGGGGAGCTGATCTCTAGAGGAGCTGTCCTGATATCAACTAGGATATCTTCAGCTATGACCTCGTTCATTCAATCGTTCATACATTCAAAATGTTAAATATTTTTATACACTCTTAGAAAAAAAAGTTCATGAACACCTTAGTTTTGCCACTATAGGATTTGGTACCTGTTAGCAACTCTTTGGTGCCCATAAGCACCTTCATCTTCTTGAGAGGGTGCTCACTAGCACCCTGGAATCCTTGAGTCACTGATAAGCACCCTGCATTCATCATTTCTATTAGCAAAAATATATATTTTTATACATGCTTAGCAAATTTAAAAAATCCTACACCCTTCATCAGATATATATTTTAATTGCTAATTTGGAGTGAGAATTCCCGACGTTTCTTTATCTTGAGATTTATTATCTGTTTATCATATCAATTCTACTCTATGTAAAATGTAAAATTAACGTATACCAATGTGCGGCATTATATCGTAATTAAACAAGGCGCGTCCATTATCTAAGAGGTCAGACGCAACGAAGCGACTTGGGAAATACGACTGACAAGCGTAGAAATCTATACAGCTGGCTGCATAATAAATTAGCCTCACAAAAAACTCGCTTAAGAAGACTTCCCTGCAGCTGGAATGGTATTATTCGTTCGGTCAGCAATCTACTCGTACATGGGAGATTGAAAGAAATTAATGAACTTTATCATGTTGTTAGTTTAATAGATTCTCCAGACCAGATGGAGGAAATACACATTTGGGCAAGCTTATAACATTATTTGGATGAAGTTCGTAATTCAGAATCTTTATTTCACATAAGATTGATGTTCCAAACGATTATTGATATAAGTAGTGATTTTGTCACCTCTTGCGAAGGACGCCGTCCACATGCGATATGCATGTAGATATGCGGAAATATCGACCCATCGAGTAAAGATTCTATTGTGATAAATGTTGAAAGTACAGGACTTTTTCTTAACCAATCGAAATGAATTTACCATCTCTGGAAAGGTGAGAATTCAAGCTTTTAAAAAACGCTTGATCATTTAAGCTGTATATAATATATGCGTGTTATCCAGGAAGATAATTATGTGGCGTATGAGCTATTTTGAAGAGCAAAATTGGCCATATTGTTACAGGAATTTGATCTGATTTAGGATTTCGAATTGACACAAGTGACACGGACTTTTTTCCCATTTGCAGTAAGTTATTCCTATTTTTTGAAAAAAAAAAAATCTTAGCGTACTTATTCAAGTTGATCATTTCTTTTGAAAAGGTAGTTGCTCGCCATAATCAAGAAAACAAAGTGTAAAAACTGTGCAAATACAAAATGTCTATGGCAGCGTTTGATTTGCGTAGAGTGATAGCGCCCTCTTCCTCTTAAGTTTACAACTAGAATTGATATGGGATAGAGGGAACATACGAAACATCCGATACATGATAAATTGCTGCACCAAAAATGATATTTCGGGTACCCCAGATCCTTTAACTCAAAAGTTTATACTTTCCTGAAAAAAAAAGCTTCTAGCTCGAATGTTTTGGTAGTTGTGTTCCTATATATCCAAACATTTCAAACTGAGGGGATCTTATTTTTATCATTTGCTACTTTTACAATAATTTTTACTTATTTTTGAAGAAGAACGTCTATTTGTATTCAAAACTATTATATTCTGACTAGTCCTGATTCTGACTATTTCTTGTTTTTAATAATTTTTTTATTTTTTGCTTTTAATAAGCAGGGTAAATTCTTCAGTGCCTAATAATACTATGTTTTTATTGGAGATCAGAAACACTGAGATAAAATAGTTATATAATGCGCAACACATATAGTCTATGTCCACGGCAGTCATTCCAAGACATCCTAATTGATTTGATAAGTTTCATTGCAATCGTATCGATAGTACCAAAACTCCAAACTCCTATGATCCTTCTGGGCCAGGGCGTTGGACAACATGGCACCAAGAATCGGAAAGGCCCATGTCCACTCTAGCGCTGGTGTCCCTAGCGTGTCTATCTGCGCCAAGTAAGTTTGCACCTCTCTCCAGAACTCCAGAATTCTTTATCTTGCATTTGGTGAGGACATGACAAAATCTATGCCACATGTACTCCAAGTTTGCTCCTCCAACGGCGCAGTAGGGGACAACGAAGAACATCAGGTTCTGCACCCAGAACGTCAAGGTCAACAATGTCTCTTTCCAGGGTTCGGATGATTCTTGGGACTCTACTGCGTCAGCAACAACCTCAACAGCTATCGCATCCTGGTAGCTGAACACCACAAAGGAAATGACAATAATCGTTACAGTGAACAAGGTAAAGGCCATCCAAAGCCCTGTAAACTTACGGATCACGTGAAACTCCGAGTAGACGCGATCGATCAATCTTCGGGTTCCTTCGTTGTCTCCTCTAGAGGCTAGTTCTCTGATTTTGTCCAGTGTTCGATTAAGCTGGTAATGAAAGTAAACGCGCTGTACGTACACCAGATACCAGAAACAGCCGTAGCATAGAAAAGAGAGAGACGCGACGGTGTTGTTGAAGTTTTCTAACGCGATTTGACAAGGAGCTATGGAAACAAAGGAGTTGAATGCAATTTTGCCGAAAGCGTTCACAAAAGGAAAAGAAAGAAAGAAAAGGAAATGCCGGACAGTAAGACAGCTTCTGCCTCTGAGCCCTGTAGAATTACAATTGCATTGAATAAGTGCTACCTGGCTCCTAATGAAGTCTATTTCAAGTGGCAGGGTTTGGACTCTCCGTGATTTTCTGCAGAATATCCTCAAGCAGATTGATAAACGGATAAAGACAGCGTAAGCTACGATGGAGAAAGTCTGGGAAATGAAGCACAAGTATGACATGGTGTCCAAGATAAACTTACTCTGACCCCATGTCGCATAGATATAGTAATACATATCAACAGCATACCATACCAACAGACTCACCATGATTGGGATGAAGACAAAGTCAACAGTGCCAAGTCCCTGGTGATCTAAAAGAAACAATTACAAAATTTAGAAAACTTTGGCAAAAGTATGCATATTTGACAAAATCATTGAATGAGTACAATATTATAAACGTACGTAATTATATACATACACACACACACACACACACACACACACACACACACCACCCACACACCCACCCCCCACACCACGTACACAACACCACACACAACCACAGACACACACACACACACACACACACCACACACACAACTATATATATATATATATATATATATATATATATATATATAAATGCAGAAATGAAACGCCCAGTCGTAGCTTCTGTGTACCTCTTTTATCCTTTTAAGCTTTCGATTTTAATCTCGTGAGGGGCCCTTTCTAACAATTTGAACATAAACAAAAATACCAATATGTCCAAAATATAGAAAAAAATGCTAAATTCATAACTAGCAATTGAATATATCCAATTCTTTCCCTATACATATTACGAATGGAGGATACATCTATTTTTGTTATATCATAATAGTCGTTAGTTTTTAGTAAATATATGAATTTTCGTGTGCGTTTTTATCCTTAAATGTGGGCACTGCATCGCTTATGTTTTAGAATAGATTTCTCTTCCTTTCGGCATGAAGGAAGGAAAAATTGCATGCTTTCTTCAAGATAACAGAAAACAAATCAGTCAAATATAGCCTATCGGTAAAAACTAGGATAAAAACTAGGAATTAAAAAATAAAAAATAAAATAGGAATTTAACTGTTGAGAAAAGAGACGAGACAAAGTATTCTTTGTGAATGACTACAAAAAATTGAAAGGTATTTTATCACGTGGATATAAGGTTTAGTGTCTGTTTTTAATGCAGTAACCTCGTTTATTGCTGTTGGATGTCGTCGGACTCCAGACCTCTGCCTCTGATATGTAATCCGTTTCCATGGCAACATCATTCTCGAGATGACGTCGTATTCCGAAAATGGTTGCAGTGATGGTATTGTCTTGTATGTTATTGTTTTCTCCGTCATCAAGGTCGCTTCTTTCGTACCCCAACTCCGACAGTTCTGCCGACCGTCGGACGCTCCTGCAGATTCTCGGTCTTGACGGACGCCAAAGACCTAACAGCATTAACGACAGGTGGATTGAAAGGGGCAAATTGTGAGAAGAACGCTCTGAATTCTCGACACCCATCTGTCTATCTTCCGTGTTACTGCATGAGCCCCGAATGCATGCCATGTTGATTCAGGATGTTAAATCTAACATGTGCCTTGCTGCGTTGGTTTTCACTCAGCTTTGGCATTTATGGAAATAAGTCTGTGGGACGTAGATGAACTTCCCAAGCTTTCGGCATAAATGCCAACTTCGGGACCTGAGGTGTAAACAAAAACAAACATGATACCAAATAAATTCAGGGTCAATTAATTTAAAAAAAAAAAAAAAAAAAAAAAAAATGGCCAAAAATGGGGTTCCATCGGGATTCGAACGGAACCTGATCGAGAACAGGCGCTGTTCCAGCTGACCTTTAAGGGCCTGTCCCACAGGAGGTGATCGTTTTGGCGACAACCTATGCATGTTAGAACCTACCACAATCGTGTGTCAGAATCGTAGGGGACCGAAGATCATATACGTATCTACGACTCTGTCTATGATAGCGTATGATAGCGGCTTAAATTTCACTGACCGTTCGGTTCAGCGATGCGTGCAACGTACGCTGGAGCGCGGCAACCTACAACTGGCCGCCGTTCCGCTCTGATGATAAACATGTTCTATCTGGCGACAATCTACGATAGCACCTTGTCGCGACAAGAGAAGACAGGCTACGGTCATTGACGTCAACCCAACTGACGCCGGCTATTGTTTTCATCCATCGAAAACAAAAAGTTTTCTCCTCTTCTCCGAGGAGTGGGGGGGGGGGGGGGGGGATGGTGGCTGACTAGAATACCAGATTTCAGGCTTTTGGGGGAACGTTTGAAATGATACACCGATCGTGTAATGTAATATTCAATCTATGATTATAACTATGTGTTATGATTATATCGTGGCTTTTCGAAACTTTGCTCAATTAACGCAACATTACAAAACTTTACGCAGCTTTCCAAAACTTTTTTCCCAACTTTTCACAGTTTTGCGGAACTTTGCAGACGGTGGAACTTAGCGGAACTTCGCAAACATTGTGGAACTTTCGCAACTTTGGGGAACTTTTCTTGCGGAACTTTTCGCAACTTTGAGGAACTTTTCGCAACTTTGCGGAACTTTTCAGAACTTTCCGCAACTTTAAGAAACTTTAAGAAAATGCACAACCTTTTGAAACTGTGTGTATGTGTGCAACTTTAGGTAATTTTCAAAAACTTAGCAATTTTGCGTAAAACTCCAAAACTCCCCAAGTGACATATGCCTACTCTATTCATTCCGATCGAGTCTTTGTAATGGATGTGTCATATCACTGGCCTTTTCTTTTCAACGAAGGATGAATCTTGAAGAAAAAAATGTTGATGGAAAAGTGAGATATAAATTTCAGGGGCTGCAAAGCGTTGTTGAAAGTGGAGGTGAGGGCTGAACAGGCTAAAAAAATATATATACAAGTTGATGGTCATTTTTGCGTTTTTGTATACAAAAACGTTTTTCTTTTCACTTTTTGTAAAGTTGGGGGAGGGGCTGACCCAAAATATTTCCACAGATTATGTAATTTCCATCTAATGATTATGTTAAACGATTTATTTATTCTGCTTATAAGAAAACAAACTATTCATTTATAGTTCCTGCTTTCTCTTCGAATTTGATGACATGATAAAAATTGTATTATGTTGTTTCTATTCGGCATGAAGATTCCCATAATTTCAAATCACTCTTCAGCGCAACCATCACTCATTCGCGAGTATCACATGATCATAAAGAAATCAAAGAATGAAGTAGCTTGCCTGCAAAAACCTTGGAGGAAAAATTACCAACACTTGCGGCAAATGTGTAGGCCTATGAAGTTCAGCTTGATGATGTACAGCATGCACGGTTTGAGGGAGTTTGGGCGAGGCACATGCACCCTTCAATATTTTTAGTGTATGAATTGAATCAGTCGAGTCGGTGAGCATATATAGGGTACATGCAGGTAATATGGGCCCCCTAAGCTCATTTGCCTAATTTGCATAAAATTACGAAATGACACACAGTCTAATCTTTGTTTATATGAATCAATAACTACTGCTCTAACTTTTATTGTGAAGAAAAACAATTATCACCAACACCCCTGTCTGCAATATTCAAATGTTGACGTCATTACCAATGTGCCCATATTACCTGCATGTGCAGGTAATATGGGCACATGTATTTAATGTATGTTCTAAAAACTACAATGACTCTACCATGTCTACAATTTGCTTAAAATGTTGAAAACCATTAACTTTAAGATATAACTTGAAATTATAAGACCCTTCAGTAGATCCTTTGACTATATATTTCATTGTTTTGTATTTTGTATATTATTTCTTTTTGTAATAGTATTTAAATATTGTTTTCATTATACAAGTCAATATAGGCCTACAATAAGTTATTTATATTAATTATATATTGTGAATATACCCCCCAAAAAAATCGTAGCAAAGAGATTGATGCCCGATCCCAATACTAAGTACCAGAATCATTTCCGCCATTTTGGATGGCCCATATTACCTGCACTAATGTTGCTGTGTCAGGCAAGCATTCAATGCCACATTGCACCCCTTCACTACAACAAATTGACCTGTACACGCTAGTATGATCAAGATGAAACTATAAGCTTACTAAATATACAAAACAATTGAGGCTACCCCCTCAAACACTCTTTCACCATCACATTCTGTGAAATATCAAATTTTACATCAGGGTAAAAAAATGCCGTAAGTTTTACCAACCTTGTTGGTTTTCAGCAATTTTCTCAGAGAAATTTAGACATCAGATGCTCTCACGGCGATATATTTTCGTATACAGTTCATATGAACAACATTATGGTGCTCACACCGGTCACCGGTCACCGGTCGACGGTCACGACATGATTTGCTTCAGGTGGCCCATATTACCTGCTGGCCCATATTACCTGCATGTACCCTATATGAATAATTATTATGATCATAAAGAAATCAACGAACTGAGACAATTCTTATTCAATAATTTCTATACGTCGTAAAATGAAGCAAAAACAAATATAAAAAATGTATACCTTACGATCTAGAATACTAAAGTTTGTTGTTCTAAAAGTCACTGCATGAAAAATTGTGAGACATAGATATCATGTACGCATAAAAAGATGAAATGGCGTCATTATTCACAATGTGTTTCATTTTCATTCCAAATTATTTTGGCTGCAACGACTCAAGTTCGGCTTTATGACACTCCTCCCCGAATGGACTACCCCCACCCACTCCCGGTATTACGCAATCCAAAAAGGGGAATCCCCGTAAATATTATGAAATATCATCATTATCAAAGGCAAGTTGGTGAATTTGCGTGGACGCCCATATCTTTTAAACTCGCCTTATTTGGTGTTTAAATAAGCTTTACATTATAATATAGTCAAAAATAAAATTTAAATTAAAAAAAAAAACATATTAAGTGGACAATTACGTTTTTCTCATTTGAAAAAAAAAAAAA
>CALNVZ010003434.1:31247725-31288380 GCA_940671915.1 Paracentrotus lividus | reverse complement strand
GATTAAATATCTATAATCACCAACGCGAAACAAATTCTGTCTTGCCAATTAATTTATAAATTGCGTGTGTGTTACTGACAACGATAATAGCAAATTAAATATTGAATTCAATTCTAATTCTAAGAATTAATATATGCCACTATTTCTTTAGATTACTATCTGAAAGAACAGAATATTGGATTAGAGGCGCGATTGCGGGATTCCGTCTGAGGTGGCTCTCAAGAAAGATATGCGTAGAAAATGCAAAAGATAGGCAGGCCTACAACAAACAAGACAATGATGATGCAAGCCATTGGCGGGAAACCGGGGGACTGTGTGGAACCGTTTCACCCTCGATTTTTTTTTTCTGGGATAGTTTGCCCCTTGATTTTTAAAGTAATCAGCTAGTGAAGCTAATAAAGAGCAAAATGTATGTTGAAAATAATGCTAAATGCTATTTTAAAGCCCCCCCCCCCAAGTCGTGAACATCAAATCGCCGCACGGATAGCAAGCATATAAAGTATAAATTCTAAAATGCATATTATTAGCGTTATGGATTGCATCTAACTTGTTTGTTGGCCGGGCTTCAAGTGTAATTATTTCACATTTGATTTTCCAAATTAAATCTCAACATCACATTATTTGATAATTGCCATAAATGTTAACTAATTGTGCTCCTGTATTAATTCTGTATTCTGATATCATCATGATAAAATGATTTTGGCTTGAATTTCTTGAATTGTTGTGAAAAAATTATCGTATCTTTAAAATGTTTTCTCATATTTCAGATTTGACGTCTCTGACAAGCTGATGAAGCCATATTAAGCTATTTCGTAATGCTAGTCGGTGCAAGACAGAAGTAAGAACATCGCGACAGACAAGCGCGACTGACTAGTTTTTGACACCTTGACGACTAGCTGTAAAGCCCTAGTCCTGCATCAAAGCTCGTCAGTCTAGCTTTTTATGCTAGTCCATCAAACTAGTCGGTCAAAACGGACTAGCTTTAAAGCTAGTCCGTCGTGACCGTACTAGCATTAAAACTAGTCCGTCGTGACCGACTAACTTGACGGACTAGCTTTCAAGCTAGTCCGTTAGAGACGGACGAGCTTTAAGCTAGTCCGTAATAAGCGGATTGTGTTTGAAGGAAAACCTAGTTCCGTCGTGACTGACTAGCTTAAAAGCTAGTCAGTCTGGGCATCACTACGACTAGCTTTAAAGCTAGTCGGTCTACCCATTTAGGTTTTTCAGTGAACGATCAGAAATGTTTCATCGTTGTAGTCCTTTGCTTCATTATCATTATCTGTATGCTTGTGTCATGTGTTCTTATTTTTTCTTTTAGAAAATATTTATAATTGAATCGAACGTACTCAGGGTGTATTTTGAATTCGTCTATCAATTTACATCACGCGCTGCACAGTGCTTGTGTTTTTGAGCCAGGCTTAAAACACAAGCATGAATACATTTATCGTCATTCCCAGACATCGAATGTTTTGGTGAGTTTTCATTGCAATCATGTCGATAGTACCGATATCTTCCAGACTCTATGATTCTCTTGGGCCAGGGCATTGTCAACATGGGCACCAAGAATCGGAAAAGCCCATGTCCACTGTATGCGGCTGGTGTCCTAGCGTGTCTATCTGATCGCCACGTAAACATATTGGACCTCTCTCCAGAACTCCAGTTGATCCTTTTATCTTGCATTTGGTGAGGACATGACGGAATCTATGCCACATGTACTCCGGTTTGCCCCGTCCAACGGCAAAACAAGGGGACAAAGAACATCAGGTTCTGTGTCCAAAGCATTCAATTTCAATCAATGTCTCCCTCCACGGCTCAGATGATTCTTGGGACTTACTGACGCAACGTCAATGTATCGAATCATGGTTGCTGAAGTACCACACAACAAACTACGTGGACGGTTGCAGTGAACAGGTAAAGGCCATCCAAAGCCCTGTGAACTTACGGATGAAGTGAAACTCCGAGTTAGACGCGATCGAATTCGTCGTCGGGTGCCTTCAGTTCTCCTTCTAGCCACCATGCATTTTTATATCAAAAATGACATAAGCCATTTTGATCCTTCTTTACAAGTACAGTTATACAGTGCGGTGGAAAAAAATACAGGAGAGTTGAGATGTAACGAAGAAAGAAATGCGCCGGGCCCAGAAGGGTAGGTGATAAGAAGGAAAATTGCAAAACTGTCAGGTTAACATGATTTTTGTCGAGGGGGGGGGGTCGGATATAGTATTCAGTCGCGCCCCCCCTACCGGAAAGAGAGAGTGAACTGACATTTTGGGGATTTTGTTTTTTTTTGCAATGCATATGAATAGGCTTGGCGCAAGCTGCCTTTACATAATAAGTCGTTTTGCCCCGCCACCGTACACCAAAAAAAAAAATGGAAAGTGAACAAATGAATTTTTCCACTTTTGCAAAAAGAGAATAACTACATACTGCCGAGACGTGCTCGGTCGAATAAATTTGGCCAGGTTGCCGCGCACGGAAGAAAGCAGTAACTGACAAACCATTTGGGAAAAAAGCAGTATTACCTGAAGCATAGTCTAATCACTTTCAGACTGCTGTAAGTCCTTCCCGTGGCAGAATGTCTATTTTTTCTAAGCATGCTAAAAAAAAATCTGACTGGAATTGGTTGTTAAAATTATGAAAGAGCATCATTCCATATTAATTAAGTGGAGACATATGAAACAGAGTGTTTACCGTGAACTTGCACTTTGGCCTCTAGCTGGCGTTGAAGGAGAGAATTGTAGTAAGGTGCTCATTCTGAGACTAGCTAAGCGGTACAGACTGCATTTACTATGATTGTGCACAAAGTCATATGCACAAGCCTTACGTAAACATATAAGACCAATTTAGTAGACGAAGCGGTACAGGCATGCACAGGTATGCGAAGGGCATGACCTAACCAAAGTAATATACATGGTTTGTAGACCAACGGTTAGTGATACGGTAAAGACTACATTAATGATGGTATGGTATAGTAGACCAAAGGCAAATATAACTATTGATTAGTAGACCATTGATATATAGACTAAATAGCTGGTAGATCCAATTGCTTGTAGACCAAACTGCTAGTAGACATTGGATTGTAGACCAATGGCAGTAGATCCAGTGAGAAATCTACATTGGTTTTAGACCAAATGCCTAATAGACATTCTTGTAGACTAAATGCTGGTAGACCATCGCTGTAGACTAAATGCTAGTAGCAATTGATTGTAGACCAATGGCTAGTAGACAATTGCTTTAGACCAATGGCTTAATAGCCAATTGCTTGTAGACTAAATGGCTGGTAGACCAATCGCTTGTAGACTTAAATGGCTAGTAAGACCAATTGATGTAGACATGGCTAAGTAAGACCAATTGCTTTTAGACCAAATGGCTAATAGACCATGTGAAAAAATAACGATATCTATGAACTGAAAAATAAGGAATTCAAAAAGAGTACTCACACATATCACATGAAGGAGATCGCCATTATAATCAAAATCTTCAGTTTTACGGGGTATATCGGATCTGCTTTCTTACAGTTTGCTCATTAAATAGATTTCACATACAGATAATACAAATAATAGATGATGTCCTTTTCGCAATGCGCATGTTATTCACTCGATGCTATTCACCTTGTATTCACTGCTGTTGCTTAGCCGGGCATTCACCAGTAATCTATAAGAATAGACCAGATTCTTGGGTTCTATAGTAACGAGGTATTCAATTAGCCTGTAATTAAAGAATGGAGAACAACAGTTTGAACCTACTCGTGAATTGCATTCTTGTCGTGATTGATGTAATGTATCGTAAGCTTTAAGATTGTCAGGTCAAAACAACCTTTGTTTGAGAATAATGTATTCACTTGATTATGTTCGGAAACATGCCGCTCTAAATTTACAATGGAGATAATAATTGACATTGCATCTGTGTGTATTTCAAAAGCTAGTCAGTCATTTCAATTGTAAGCGACATTGCAGCTATGTGTATCAAATCCTAGTCGGTCATTCTAATAGGTAAACTGAGGCATATACCATTCCAATTTGATTGAGCTCGTCCGTCGCATCGACGGACTAACATCAAGTGTGACGGACTAGCTTTAAAGCTCGTCCGTCAAGTTGAGAGATTTGGATTCAGTTGTAAGCTAGTCCGTCTCGACGGACTAACATGACACACTACCTTTAAAACGTCGTGACTGACTAGCTTTAAAGCTAGTCCGTCCACTGACGGACGAGGTTAGGTTTTCAGTGCTTGTGGAGAGTAGCCGATGCTTGGAGTTTTGAGTGCCTAAAAGCCAAAAATATTTTATGTTTTTTATTGGAATAGTTCTTGAAGACAATTATACATGTAGATTGGATCATGAAGGATGTCGGATGGCTTGATAATGACTATAACAATAGATAATAAAAGTATTTCCTGTAGTTGTTTTATATTCTCCCTGTTACATTCGTACAGTTGCAAGAGCATAACACCGCAATTTCCTTAAACATTGACTTTTGGTATTTATCGCCGAAAAAGAAAGAAATAGGGGGAAAAAAACTCGAACTAAAATAATTTCTTATTTAAATATAAGTATAGCCTTTTTGTTGCTTTACATTTCTCTTATTCTTTCAACGGACACAGAAACAGAAAGTTTCGATTTCTGTTAAATTCTTGTTGAAACAAATATCACATGATGATCGATGTTTAAATCTGGGTATTCCCAAATTTTTTTTACCCATTTTAAATCCACCTCTTGTGTCACGAATGTCACTTTGCCATATCGCGTGCCTAGAAAATACAAAAAGGAAATAATATCTTTCTGGTTTCACAGCGATAACATTCTATTTTTTTTTCTCCCTTGCGCATTTGCAGTAGAAAAATGAAACTACAGTCCCCAATATACTTTGAATATCGTTTGTTTAGACTGTCGACTACTTCTTTGCTTATTTCTGAGCTAGTGTTTACATACTATAAAAATTGTTTGTCAGTTACTATCATAGGTCTAATGGTAGTAGTTTTGAGCTCTCAGAAGTTTCTTTCATTACAAGAGAATTTATGTTCCACTATAAATCAAGATAAATGATCTGTCGATCTTCATGAAAATTTGTGCACTGTACTATACAGCCCATCGAAACCCGTTTAGTGCTGATAAAAACATCAAATTGGATGCATCATAGCTCGGTCTTACTAACTTAACAATAACATTGTTTAAAAGTCATTCTACAATATTCCTGCTATACCTCGTCTGCGTTCTAGATAATAGTAAGATTATTTATTACATTCTGAATCACCATGGCTACATACGGCTCATGCAGAATCATGGAGGATGAGAACAAAGGCGTGAAGAAACCAGAAAGTGCTTCTCGCGAGCTGCCTATTCCGGTCTATCTGTCGTTGATGATGTTAGGTCTTTGGCGTCCGTCGAGACCTAGGATCTGGAGCGTCCAATGGTCGGCGTCGGGGCACGTAACAACCAGCCTCGATGACGGAGAAAACACTAAGATACTAGAGCATGGTGATACCATGGAAATGACAGATTACATAACAGAGGCAGAGGTCTGGAGTCCAGAGAAGCCCCAAAGAAATAAATCAGGTAAAAGGCATTAATAGACCAGGGTGCAGTTGCATAACAGTTACTATTGTAGTCAATTTGCCATCAGTGCTAACTACCACGGCAACGTTGCTTAACAACCAGTAGAAATGCACTGTTTCATCAAAGTTACTATTGATGGTAAAGTTATTTTAATAGCAAGTTTTTATACAACGGGACCCAGGTAATAAGATGACGAGACAACAAACATGATTTCCAAGTGGGGGAAAATCAAGCTCTAGCTCTCGTCAT
The DNA here is from genome assembly GCA_940671915.1 of Paracentrotus lividus. Classification (NCBI taxonomy): domain Eukaryota; kingdom Metazoa; phylum Echinodermata; class Echinoidea; order Camarodonta; family Echinidae; genus Paracentrotus; species Paracentrotus lividus. Next base: position 31,282,580 of record CALNVZ010003434.1, on the reverse strand, counting down.
TTAAAAAGATTACTTTGCAAATCTACTTCTTTCCTCAACAGTTTAAATCCTTCGGATTTCTATCCTTCCTTTGACTTTGTTTGTTTTTTGTTTTGTTTTTGTTTTGTGTTTTTTGTGTTTTTTGTGTTTTTTTTTTGTATCATCATGAAGAAAATTGCAATGTTTCCTTAATTATGTATTGGTATAATTGCGGGGCTGCAGCCCAAACACTTTTCGTGTTTTTTTTTTTTTTTTTTTTTTTTTTTTTTTTTTGATAAAATTTTTATGTAATTATTTAATATAGCATTTTAAAACAGTTAACCGACACTTCATCAAATGACAACCATAATAATTATGTACATAGTTTGTTCCCAATCTGACATATCTGTTTATCATTTTTAAAACGAAAATGATTTATTTTTTAAACAATTATTGTGTCAATGTTTCTTGCAGATTATCAGGGACTCCAAACTGCTGACTTTGTCTTCCTCCCAGTTATGGTGACTATATTAGTGTTGTATACCGTGGACGTGTATTACTACACCTTTGCAACTTGGGGCCATGAGCAATTTGTCTTGGACACTTTGTCATACATTTGCTTTGTTTCCCAAACGTTCTCCATTGTAGCTTACGCTCTCTTTACCCGCCTATCCATATGCTTGAGGATGTTCTGCAGATCTCCTCGGCGTGTCCAAGCCTTGCCATTGAATACGGAGTTCATTAAAAGTCGTGTCACATTTATTCAACAGAATTGTGATTTCACAGGGGTCAGCAATAGAGCCTGTCTTACGACCTGGCAATTCCTTATCTTTCTGTCTTTACCTCTTGTGAACGCAGTTGGCAAAATTGCCTTTGTTATCTTTGTCTTCACACCTAGATGTCGATTCGCGTTGCAACACGTCTGCAACACTGTGGAGTCCTTGTACTTTCTATGCTACGGCTGTTTCTGGTATCTCGTGTACGTACAACGCATTTCCTTACATTGCCAACTGAATCTAGCTGTGGACAAAATCAGACAACTCGCCTTTAAAGGAAAGAATGACGGCACCTGGAGACTGATCGATCGCGTCTACTCGGAGTTTCAATTGATCCGTAAGTTCACAGGGCTTTGGATGGCCTATACCTTATTCACTGCAACCGTCCACGTAGTTTGTTGTGTGGTGTTCAGCTACCATGATTCGATATATGACGCTGTTGCGTCAGTAGAGTCCCAAGTATCATCTGAGCCGTGGAGGGAGACATTATTGAAATTGATGCTTTGGACACAGAACCTGATGTTCTTTGTTGTCCCTTGCTTTGCCGTTGGAGGGGCAAACGTGGAGTACATGTGGCATAGATTCCGTCATGTCCTCACCAAATGCAAGATGAAGGATCAACTGGAGTTCTGGAGAGAGGTGCAAACCTACGTGGCGCAGATAGACACTCTAGGAACAACAGCGCTGGAGTGGACATTGGCTTTTCCGTTTCTGGGTGCGACGTTGTCCGTCCTGGTCCAGAAGAATTATAGAAGTTTGGAGTATTGGTACTATCGATACTATTGCAATGAAATTATGCCTTATCAAAATATTTCTGATGGCTTGTAATATAATACCTCATAAAAGAAAAGATGGATAGTCACAACATAAAAGTTCACCTGACATACATGCATGTTTTCATCTAAACGTAAAAAAAAAAAAAAAAAAAAAAAACCTTTTGCAAAAAAGGCGTAGATGGTACACTATGTTTTGGATATCCTTTTGAAAGAGGAACAAACCTCCCAAAAAGTTCTAGCTACAAGCTTTTATTTCCAAGAACTTAGATATTTTATTAAGAAGAAGAAGAAGAAGAAAAGAAAAAAAAGATTCCATCGAGCTCCTTTCAAGGTGTTTGATTTGCCAAAATAGAGGCATCTTTGGGTGCCTATTTTAGCCTTTTTAAGTTCAATTTTTAAAAGGGTGCTCACCAGCACCCGAAAGATTCTGGGGTGGTGGGTAGCATCTTTTTCGTGGAGGAAAAGGTGCTAATGGGTACTAAAATCGGTGCTTCTATAGTGGCAAAACAAAGGTGTTCATTGGAACTAGTTTGCGAGGTCCTCCAGGGAGTTGCCCTCCGAGGAACTTACCCTCTGGGGGATTTGTCAGGTGGTGGTCATCCCTGGGGAGTTGACCTTCGGGGAGCTTGAAGCTAGGTTTAAATATGCAAATTCTTATTGTTATTGTTATAATATTACATTTTTTAATGGCACATTGAGGGCATTAGTGAAATTATAGAGCAAAATTAGATATATCATCTAATAGACCTACTACTTTTTTTATAGAAAGGTTAGCCATGCATCCGGTAAATTTACCATGTGTCGGTAATTACTTATGCATTGTTGTAAAAAAAAAAAAAACTTCCAACATTCTATAAAACAAATGATACACAGGTTTATTCGTGCATCGGTAGGACTAGTAAGCATGCGGTAACTATGGAAACTAGTCTAAACCCACTCGGCTGCGCCTCGTGGGTTTAACAGTTCCATAGTTGCCTTTTACTCACAAAACCTACCGATACTCACATCTGTGCATAATTTGTATACTGACGTAAAATAAACATATTATGGGGTGATTTTCAGAAAATAAGCAATAAGTATGATAAGTAGATTTGAGTTCGTTTATTCCAATATTCCTTTTTCATATGAAAATTATGATTTTTTTTATTTTTTTTTAATCCTAAGGTTGTATTGATAGTATATGGTCGATTCTAGCAAAAAGTGTACACGGCCAAAAAGTTGAGCCCAAATTTAGAACCTCTTTGATGATGTAGTCCTTTGACCCACTAAAAGTCAACATATCAACCTATTCGTGTGAAAAATTGCCACGCTTATTCTCCCAAAGTGGCTTTGTGGCAGAGGGGTAAAGTAAAACATACTTTTTGCATGTTACCTACGAATACACGTACCCTAATTTGATAAAGTCAGAATTTTGCCTCCTAATATACTTTTCGTTCCAAATGTTTCATTCCATTCCATCAATAAGATTCTAACAATAATTAATATTGGCAAGAGCAGGGCATGTGCTACTAATTTCCTTGTATTTGCCATATCTCATTTAAGTTACACTGAAAACCTAAACGGGTAGACCGACTAGCTTTAAAGCTAGTCGTAGTGATGCCCAGACTGACTAGCTTTAAAGCTAGTCGGTCACGACGGACTAGTTTTCCTTCAACACAACCCAGTTATTACGGACTAGCTTTAGAAATCGTCCGTCTCTACGGACTAGCTTGAAAGCTAGTCCGTCAAGTTAGTCCGTCAAGACGGACTAGTTTTAATGCTCGTTGGTCACGACGGACTAATTTTAAAGCTCGTCCGTTGTGACCGACTAGTTTGACGGACTAGCCTAAAAGCTAGTCGTAGTGATGCCCCAGACTGACGAGCTATTGAGCAGGACTAGCTTTACAGCTAGTCGGTCATGGTGTAAAAGCTAGTCCGTCGCGCTTTTCTGCCGCGATGTTCTTGCTGCTGTCTTGACAGACTAGCATGACGGACGAGGTTAATATGGCTTCACAACTGGTCAGAGACGTGAAATCTAAAATATTAGAAGACATTATAAATATACGATTAAAAACATGCATTTTGTCACAAGAATTTAAGCAAAAAAGAAATTAATAAAAAAAAAAATTAAATTAATAAATAAACATTTTATTATGATGATATAAATCAGAAGACAGGAATTAATACAGGAGGCACAATTAGTTAACATTATGGCAATTTTCAAATAATCGGGGCACGGGGCCCAGGAGTCGCCGCCATGGCTTGCATCATGACTTTTTGTTATAGGCCTACCTGCTTTTGCATTTTCGGCGTATACACTTGTCCTTGAGAGCCACTTCAGAATCCCAAAGTCGCGCCTCTAATCCAATATTCTTTTCTTTCAGATACAAGTAATCTAAAAGAAAAGTGGCGCCTATATTTATTATCAGAATTAAATTTCAATTTTCATAATTTAATGTGATTGTTACTATCGTTGTAAATACACACAATTTATAAATTGATTTGGCAAGACATAATTTTTCGCGTTGGTGATTATAGCATTAATATATGTGAAAAAAATAATCTGTGAACTGAAAAATAAGGAATTAAAAAAGAGTACTCACACATTCATGTCACAGGAAGGAGATCGCCATTATAATCAAAATCTTAAGCTTTACGGGGTATATCCAGTGTGCGTCTGTACAGTTTGCTTATTAAATGGAATTTACATACAGATAGTGCAACTAATACATGTATAGTGATGTCCTTTTCGCAATGCGCATGTTATTCAATCAATTGTACCACTTTCTATTTACTGCTGTTGCTAAGCCAGGCATTCACCAGCAATCTATAAGAAAAGACGGTTCATGGGTTCTATAGTAACGAAGTATTCAATTAGCCTGTAATTAAAGGCGCGGTCCCACTGGCTCTTTAGGATGAGTTGCGTATGAATTGCGGATGAACGAAATTTGTATACGCAACTCATGCGCAATTAATCCTCCCGTCAGTGGGACCGGGCCTTAAAGAATGGAACAATATTTCTAACCTACTCGTGAATGGCATACTTGTCACGATTTATGTTATTTCGGCTATCGTAATGCTCTCCGATTGTCAAGCAAAAACAACCTTTGTTTGAGAATGTTGATTGTATCCAACTTCTATTCACTGTTGTCGCTAAGCCGGGAATTCACCAGCAATCTGTAAGGAAATACCGGGTTCTTGAGTTCTATAGTAACAAGGTATTCAATTAGCCTGTAATTGAAGAATGGAGAACAAATTTTGGAATCTACCGGTACTCGTGAATTGCATACTTGTCATGATAGATGTTATGTCTCGTAAGCTTTCAGATTGTCAAGCGAAAACAACCTTTGTTTCAGAATGGATCAACTTAATTATGCTCGGAAATAGAATAAAATTAATAGAGAAGGTACATTGAAACGACATTGCAACTATTTGTATCCAAAGCTAGTCAGTCATTCTAATGGGTATACTGGGTCCCCCAGCGACTTTTTTTGACCTAGTCGGTCACGTCGATGGACTAGCATCAAGCTTGACGGACGAGCTTTAAAGCTCGTCCGTCAAGTTGAGAGATATAGATTCAGTTGTATGCTAGTCCGTCTTGACGGACTAACATGGCAGACTAGCTTTAAAACTAGTCCGTCTTGACCGACTAGCTTTAAAGCTAGTCGGTCCATTGACGGACGAGGTTAGGATTTCAGTGTATAGTTTTAAGACAATCTGTTTGAAAAACACGCGGTCGTGTCAGTTTGTATTGTTTAATCTTCACGACGCTAATTAAGATATGTCATATCTTACTGAAATAAAAGAGAATGACTCCTCATTAAAACCCTTTAAAAAAAAAAGTGGAATCCGCCCATTACTTTTGTTTATAGAAGAGGTACACTGAAAACCTAAGCTCGTCCGTCAAACAAAGCTTGATGCTAGTCCGTCGACTTGACAGACTAGGTCAATAAAAGTAGGTAGGCGGACTCTGTTTAACCATTAGAATGAGCGACTAGCTTTTGATACAAATAGTTGCAATGTCGTTTCAATGCAACCTCTCTATTTATTCTGTTTCCGAGCATGATCAAGTGGATACATTCTCAAACCAGGAACTTCTTGCTCAAACAAAGGTTGTTTTGGCTTGGCAATTTTTAATCTTCAGGTACATGCTAATTGATACCGGATTGAAACCCTGTTACTATAGAACCAAAGAGCCCGGTCTATTCTCACAGATTGCTGGTAAATGCCCGGCTTAGCAACATCAATGGATAGAAAGTGGATAGGAGTACAATCGACATTCTCAAACGAAGGTTGTTTTGGCTTGACAATCTGAAAGCTTAAAATAGGTAGGGGAGACTCAGGTAAGTTGAGCCACTTTTTACTCAAGGTCATCTGGTGCCCATGGGTTAAGTATTTTTTTTAGGCTGTTGAGGATTGGGATTGAAAGAGTAGTATGTTAGGCAAATTATAAAAGGTAGGCCTATATCCCGATAAAAGCACTTTCGGTTTTGGAGCCCCGGGCAATTAAATAAAAAGTGTCATGTGGCTCAACTAACACCAATACGCAGGTAAGTTGAGCCAAGGTGCTGGCTTAGTTGAGCCATGCGGCATAAATAATTTTTTTTTTTGGGGGGGGGGGGGCAGACTCCCCCATCCCAAAAGACACACATAAACACACACCCACACCCCCACATACACCAACTCACACGCATGCACGCACACATTACGGTTACTTTTTGGTGCATTTAATTTTTTTTCCTATTTTCGCAGCTACGTCCTTCATAAATAGTCTTGGGGCATGACAGATGCTTTTTTTTCCTGTTTATAATGATTACAAAATAGTTAATTCATGTAACACGCCATACAAAACCCCAAAATATTATTTTCAAAAATGTTAACCCATGTAGGCATAGGCTCAACAACTGCTCAACTAACCCCACAACTTTATTTTTTTTTTTTTTTATTAATTGGGGTTGAAAGTGAAAGTCTTACTAGACACAAATCTAATGATATGGTTAAAGTTATATACAATGATACTCCTTTCAACTGTAGTAAACTATGATAGTCCGTTAAATCTTTAGGGTGTCAAAAATATGAACAGACAGTCATATCTCTTTTCACGGAAGTCACTTTGCCCCTCAAAAATCAAATTTTGTTGATTTTAACAAGCTTATAATATAGTCTGCATCCATGTATCAAATTTAGATTGTATGGTCCCTCTATTATTATGTAACGAGAAATTGAAGCATTACAAATTTAAAAATGGTCTTGACCTATTTAGATGGGTGGCTCATAACTGGCTCAACTAACCTGAGTCTCCCCAACATAACATCAATCACGACAAGTATGAAATTCACAAGCAGGTTCAAAATATTGTCCATTCATTAATTACAGGCTAATTGAATACTTCGTTACTATAGAACCCATGAACCGTCTATTATCAGAGATGCTAAGTTTAAAAAAAAAAAAAATTTACGTGAGATGTTCGAAAGCAGTGCGCACGCGGCGCGCGTTACCACATGTGCGCGCGCGCAGTAGTAATTTGTACACAAAGGAGGCGCGCGCACATGCTACACACGTTTCACGTATGTAACGATCGCCTGCTTGAAAACATCGAACTCTCAGGATTGATGCGCGACAAAACTGCCGATATTTAGGGTTTTGGGACTCCAAAATGGTTTTTTAAAAAAATTAATAATCATGCTACTTTTTCTCATTTTGCTTGAGAAATGGGGTATTCTGAGTGAGATCGTTAGACGGACCCGAAGTGCGTGATTCTCATGCAAGATGCGTGAGACTTGGTAGCTCTGTATTATTACCGATTGCTGGTGAATGCCCAGCTTAGCAACAGCAGTGAATAGAAGATGGACAATCGATTGAATAACATGCACATTGCGAAAAGGACTATTAGTTGCAGTCTCTTTGTGTAAATTCCATTTAATGAGCAAACTGTATGGTAGGAGTTCATAAAGCTACGCGGTTCATAAAGCTACGCACTGCAAAATGCGCGCTAAAGTGAATGGGGCCAAAATATGCATTCGCATAATACAGGCGCCGTCATGGCAAAATAGTGTTTCATTTCAAAGTTCAAAATTCCATCTTTTACGGCTAAACATAGAAGCAAGGTGCTAAAAAGGTAAACATTATTGAATTGTGGTTACTATTTCATAATATATCATGAAATTTTGGAAGAAAACACATAATTAAAAGTGTTAAATCAAACTTCAAAGTGAGTGCGTAGACTTATGAACCGTTCTTTTCAGACGGCAACGGAGGAGAGGGTTTCGATCTCGCCGCGTTTTTCGTAATTGCTTTTTAGTTTTATTCCATAGTTTTTGCACAAAGTTAATCCTCACAAAATTAGCAAAAAGGTGGTATAAAAATAGTAGTATAGATATAGTTACTGCCATGAGGGGCAATAGTTGTTTCTAAAGCTCGGGGGGGGGGGGGCCTTCCAACCAGCTATGACCCCGAGGCTTGCCGAGGGGTTATAGCTGGATGGAAGGCCCCCGAGAGCCTTTAGAAACAACTATGCCCCGAATATTAAGGCAGTCACTATATATTTTATATACCAAAGAAAAACTCACCATTTTTTTTGCCTAGCACCAGCGTAGAACCTCTGCAAAACATTATCCAGCTGTGAATTTGGCAGTTCGTTCACGCTAACGTTAGATCTAGATATTCTTCAAAAACATTCACGGCAATTTTCACGGAATTTTTAGTGTTCTTACTATCTGCTGCATGAATTAAATCACGCAATTGGTCTAGGCCTAGGGGAGACTGGGGTAATTATGGCCCTGGGGTAATTATGGCCCCTTTGTCTTTGAGATCTTATAATTCTTTACTGCATTACACAATGATAATTTAATTTTAACACATGCCTAGCTAAACTCTTCCTACTATCATATGAGAAAAATAAGCCATTTGCATGAAATTTTGTGCTTAGGGGAGCTTGAAATACACGGCAATGACAATTCTGTTGGTTGGAAAGTGGCAAGTCTGCTTTTTTATGTGGGGTGTGATATCATTAATTAGAATCATTTAAGATGAAATTTTGATTGAAACTGAAGCAATAGGAAATAAAAAACACAACAGAAAAACTTCCACCTGAATATCTTCAATAGTAGAGCTGTAAAGGGGGATCAAATTGAAAATGTAATTTGGGGTAATCATGGCCCCCAATGCATAAACAGTGTATAAGCGCAGATAAGCGTAGATGGGGACATTAACTTGCACGATTTTGTACATAAATATATGTATTGCTTTGATTGCACAATTTCAACATTTTGGCTTAACCAATTATTGATTAAATCATTGTTGGTGGTTGATAAGTGTATTAGGAATACCCAACAACATTTATTATACATTACCATCATTAATTAGCATAATATCTTTGAATTCATACCGTCATTACAATAGGGGCCATAAATACCCCAACCCGTGGGGTAATTATGGCCCCCTAAGGTTGTTAACATAATGGTAATTAATATGCAAATGAGAAGTAGCAGGTTTATACTTTCCTTTGTATATTATAGGTATATGGGCCGACTGTATTTTTACATATTTAGAATATCATTGGACTTTTCATTTAATGGTAGTAATAGGAAATGTGAAAAAGGGGGCCATAATTACCCCAGTCTCCCCTATATCTTCATCCAAAAGTTCGAATTGCGGAACGCAGTCCTGTGCCATTGTTGCATTAAATTCACGTAAAAAAGGTAAACAAATCCAAATTAACCGCCTTGAAAGTTTCGTACCGTCTGAGCTGCGCAATCGTCCGTAGCAACCTAATGTTAGCAATCAATTTATTGCATTGTGAATATACGGTGTCTGCGCTCGCACAAAACACGGATCGTATCAACAATTGACTGCCGTTGAAAAAATGACTATTAAAACGACTATTGAACGATGACTATTGAACGCTCAGCCTCCCTGGCCAGGCCTGGCTAAAACTATGACCAGACTTTTGACCAATCAGAGGACAGGATTATTCAACATTCTTAGCACGAGTTATATAATATGAAATATTAAATTCTATGACTTCTAAATCGTCAAAAACTATGCGTAGCTTTATGGCCCCCCTTCATACAGCCGCAGTCTCGATATATATGGTAAGGTGCCCCAAGTCTGCGCAGTGCCTATGTCTGCGCACCCACGTAAATGCGCGATTTTCATAGAACAAAACATCAAACTGACACAAATTTTCAATCTCAACCTCAACAATCCATTTTGAAACCAAAAAATGCGAAAATAATTGATTCAAAATGAGTTCCAGCAAGTTTCATTTGCTACCCTGAATATTTCAATCATTGTCAAAAAAGAAAAGTCCGAAACTTCACTGCGCTTGAATTGCGTGCAAAATGAGTGAGTGCGCAGACATGGGCACTATTCAGTTTTGCTACCCAAAATGACAAGCCCGTCTGAAAATCATAAAAAACATTGTTCTTGTGAATAATTTCTTGAAATGTTTTGTTTCCTTGATCATTAGAATATGAAGAACGAAATAACATGGATGATTCTCAAAATAATATTCTACTTTGTAATAAAATCGAGATCGAATTTTAGGTGCGCAGACTTGGGCACCGCCATCATACCCCGTAAAGCTTAAGATTTATAATGTCGATCTCCTTCGTGTGTGACATGATTGTGTGAGTACTATTTTTGAATTCCTGATGTTTCAGTTCACAGATAGTATTATTTTATAACATAAATCTAAATCAATTTATAAATTGTGTGAATTTTACAACGATAATAACCATAACAATCACATTAAATTATAAATATTAAATTTTAATTCGTATAATTAATATAGGCACCACTTTTCTTTTAGATTACTTGTATCTGAAAGAAAAGAATATTGGATTAGAGGCACAACTTTGGGATTTCTGAAGTGGCTCTGAAGAAGGATAAGCGTAGGCAGAAAATGCAAAAGCAGGTAGGCCTACATCAAAGTAGTTTGAGAGAATATAATACGTCAATGACACACATCCAAGCAGAATATCCCAACCAGATTGAATTTCTGATGCACTGTATGATTAATGCGAGAGTGATATAAGTCGTCTGCATCTGTCACTTTTACATCATTTTCATGAAAAAATCAAAATCAAAATGAAGTCAACTTTACTTTAATCAACATGGTTTCAATAACTTATGAAATTATGAGTCAGAGTAAATACGCATAAAAATTCCCAAGCTGGAAATTAAAGATAACTTGAATAATGAGGCAAGTTTGCTATGTATTGAACTCCAGACTGCAATTCATTAATAAGAAAAATAAACATGATAAACACCTGATAAATGAAAACAACAACAAAAAAAAAAGATAATTCGTTAAAAATCAACGTTCAGTTTTGTTTTTATTTTGTATAAGTAATGAAAACAATCTCAGTAAATATTATTCATTTCGTACTTTCAAATAAAATTAAATAAGGTTAATTCACATCAAGAAATGCTATCCCATGTTTTATTTATTCATAAAAAGCTATAATTTTTTGGTAATTAAATCTGAAAGAGTGTCCCCACTTGATAAGCGCTATGAAATATACTAAACTTGATAATAACATTGTTTCAGAGGAAAATTACTCCTTAACAACGAAATTAAAAATATAAATTATTTTACATTAATAAGGAAAATGTCAAAACATAATGAAAACATACGATTCTAAACAAGAAAATTATCACACAATATCCTATTTATATGACAAATGAAACTACAAAAGTTTGTAATTTCAGTCTCAAGACAAATTACTAAAATATATGCCAGAAACGCGCTATGCATACTTGTATTCGTAGGTAACATTCGGAATGTCAAATTACAGCACTTATAAGGCAATATCTAAAAAAAAAACCTATTGTTCAAGGATGATAAAACTTTACACACGTCAGCAACACATCGTTTGTCAACTTTCCCTACAATATTTGTCACTAATCTTCTTCGGTATAGAAATGGCAGTGATTTATAGGTGTATTCGTAGGTAACTTAATTTTTTGACCACACGAAAATGTTGGTCCTTTGTCCTCTTCTGCCAGATTAACAAAGAAAGCAATGTCACTGGGAACAATGCATGTCGATAGAGAATAGTGAGGCACTTCTGTGCGGCAATTGGCAGCCTTATTTTGTTATATCTAGTATAGTTTATAAGCTGTCCAAAAAGCTGTATTCGTAGGTAACATCAAAATTTACCACTCGAAAAAAAAAACATTCAGAGGTTGCTTGGATTACCCTATATGATTCAAATTCGGTACAATTTCTCCTGAGATGTGTGGCATCCTGAAATACAACTTGAATCTAAATTATTTGATGATTTTCTTTAAAAAGTTTGGTCGCGAAAATTTTTTTTTTCTCCAAAAATGGCCAAAAATGGCATGTTTTTAAATTGTAAAAAAAAATCACTTCAAATGAAGTTGGAACAAATGCAGCACGAATATGATCAAAATGCTCAAAAACACCGTGTACACTTTTCGCTAGAATCGACCATGTTGTGTACTTAATCACCTGAAATTACATTATAATCATATAATAGTTTGGTTGCTGGTCACTATGCTTGTCTGTTATCAAATTCAGTCAACCTAATTTTGGAGAATCACTTAGATATATGTTAACGAAGTATGGAAAATTATGTTTTAAAAAAAATGCCTTTGGTAAGATGACATCATAATTCTGTCAAGAATCAAGGCAGAACTGTATATACTTTTTCTTTTGTGTAATACTGGTAACTAACTGTAAATACAATTTAAACGAGTGGGGGAAAAATCATTATGCCAAGTTTGGTGATTGATGATGTTTTAGGTGATTGCAAAGGCCTACCTTAAGGTGGTATCTCACTTCACGTCTCCGCGACAGAATAGTAAATTTCGTCTCCGCGACGGTTAAAAAGTATAAGAGACGTCTCCGAGAAGTGAGATACCACCCTTAGAGTTCGATTAGTGTTACACGCCACAAGTATAATGATGATGACAGAAAGGACTACGCAACATAACTTCCATGATCATTTCGTTTGCTCATGGACTATAGTCCATGGTTTGCCTGTATTATATGGTATGCGAAGTTTTGGGGTTTTGGTTCTTGCATGTAAAATAGGGAGTTTGAGTTTATGTTGCATTATGTAGTAAAATGTAGGATGGCTGCCGAGCAACAGCATAAGTATTTATCATGCATGGTCTCTATATTCTGCTTTGTTTTATGCGTAGGCTACTGACAGTTTAAACTTATTACCCTTTGTACATTGACTTCTGCTTCATATCAACTGAAAAGAAAGGAAAGAAAAAAATAATAAAACAAACATTAAATTCATTTTTTTTTATGGTGAGCATCTGAAATAAAGGAAATACATCTGTCCTATATTAGTAGTATGAAATAAAAAAAAATTTTGATAAAAATAAATAAGTAGGGGGGACCGGAGATGGACGTTACAAAATTCACATTTTGGCCAGATAATTCTAATGAAAGTACTCACACACTACATTTTGGGTCTGTAGTTAGCCTTTTATGTTGGCTAAAACCTGTGGCACATAAAACTTGAAAACATGTAAACACTAATTAACTACAGCTTAATTAATGATGACATTTTTTTTGTAAAAACCTACCCCGTAAGTTGTTACACCATACGGGGTAAATTGTTACTATATGTAAACATACGGGGTAATTTGTTACAATGTGTAAATCTCGTATACCATACTTTTGTTCAAACTTTCCAGTTTCTTGGTATCGTTAACAGTAGATCAAGTAGAGCTCTAGAAATAGACTAAAGTAATAACAGAAATATCAAAATATTAATACCTGAAAATTGAAACAAAATTAAATTACTTTACATGTGTAATGTAATTGGCGTAGGTTGTTACGTCGACATGGGGTAGGTTGTTGTTACAACCTACCCCATAGGTGATTTTACACATAAAATCAACTGTAGCAAAGCCATTAGGCAGAATTACAGGGCATGGCTCAGGGGTATATTAGTGACATACATATATTCACAATACCAGACTTTCATCATGTGCCTTCAGTTGTAAGAACTATTACAAATTTTAATTTTGTCAAAAATTCACTTGGAACTGTAAAAAATGGTTTTTGTTGATTTACTTTTTAATAAAACAACAGAGAAACCTCACGACCGGCAGTTCATCACAGCTTTGTGTAGGCTGTATATAGATGCCAGTTAGCACGAACTCTCTTGTTCCAACGTAGCACACTGAGAACTGTAAGAACTGACCCGTGTAACTTCCATCCCCGGTCTCCCCTACACTGTTGGTCATAGAAGTTTGATATTATTATTATTATTTTATTTTATATAATTTTTTTTTTTTTTGCGCCAACCACATCATTTTACACCAGCTTTAATTTTACACTGTCCATCATAAATGTGGAATATTTCTTTGCCGCTATAGCGACATGATTTTGCTCCGGCTTTTATTTCTTGAATATTTTTGTCCCTGTTTTAACCTTTCGGGACACTGGCTATATTTTTGAACATTCTCCCAACCCTTTACGGAGATTTTTTTCCCAAAAAGTTTTGTCAACCCCTATGATGCCCATTTTTGTCATTTTTTCTCATTTTGGGGCACTTTTTTGTTTACCCAGCCGATAAGGCCCCCCTCAGTCCTACCCCCAGGAAACTCGTCTGAGGTGTACTGTTTATATTGGTTTTTAAGTTAAATCTAGATTTATGGGGAAAGGCTTGGGTATGTTGTCTAGGGGAGGGGTTGAAATGAAATGTTTGATTGGTAAAAATTCGGAATATTCTATTCCACCTTTATGCTAAAACCAAAAGAAATACAAAACAACTTTTAACCCTTAATTAATATCATTTTCCCCTAACTATTGATGATATTTTATTTTGATTTATGTTTGGCTGATATTTTACAATACAATTTAGGGAAGATAGAAATTTCCATGGTGTAAAAATGAATAAAATCAATGTTGAACCCCAATCAAAATAAATTTTGACCCCTCCCCTGGTCAAACGAGTCGAGCCTGAAACCATATAACTGGCTTTAATTTAAAGAACAATAACAACTCTGCACCTCAGATGTGTTTCCGTTGGATAGGACTGAGGGCGCCTTGTTGGTCGCGTAAACAAAAAGGGGCCCCAAAAATAAGAAAATATGACGGAAATGGCCTTCTTCTGGGGGTGGCAAAGTTTTTGGAAGAAACAAATATCCCCGGGAAGGGTTGAGGGACCGTCCAAGATATAGCCAGGTTCCCGGAAATTGAAAGTGGCAATCAACACATTCAAGAAATTAAAGCCGGAGTAACATAACGTCGTTGGAGCCAGAAAAAGATATTCCACCTTTATGACGAACAGTGTACTTGATTTTTTTTTTTGTCCCCTCTTTCACTTTTCGAGATCCTGGCTATATCTCGGACGTGTTGAAGGTATTTATGATTTTGTTAGAAAGAAGAGATATGAAACAAATATACCAATCATTTAATTCAAAAGTTTAGTGAAAATTATCTATCTTTGGAGGGGCTGTCACGTTACTATCCAGTCCCTCCTTAGATAAATAATTTTCCAATAAACTTTTTCACAGCTTGGTATATTTGATAAATATGATAACCCCAAAATAAATAGGCGAGCCCGCAGAGTGAGCGGAAAAAATCTTTACACTATAGTGATCTGAATATAGGACATTTTTCAGTGTTTGTTTGTTTGTTTGTTTGTTTTTTTTCAAGACAATTATTCCTCAGGAATTCAATCTAATAACCTCTTTTCTTTCTCTCTGCAATTATGATAGGCAAGGAATTTCAATCACTTTTTGACTTTCAATCTAATCTCCCCAGGAATAAAAAATCACGTGAGCACGAGCTGAAAGTCTATGTAAATTGTGGTTCGGGGGGGGGGTAATATTTCTCTTAAATAAAATCATGATGTATAATCTGATAGCAAGAAGAAGAAGAAGAAAGGCGTGCGCAACTCGCGAGGAATAATTTCGCTGTATAAGTGATTTGAAAACAGGATTTTATGCATTGTCATCGGCTACTACATCAGTTTTTCTAACATCATCAGGAACATCAAATAAAGTGCGAATGGATGTCCCCGAATTTTTCTCTACAATAACCATGAAATTTAAAGCACTTTGGAAATTCAATTAAATCTCCTCGTGAATATGAAATCATGTAAGCGAGAGCGGAAAATTGTCCTTAAAATCAAGCCAATTTAGTTTATTTATTTCTTATTACATTGTTTTAATTTTTTATTTATTTATTTATTCATTTATTTATTTATTGTTTTATTTTACTATTATTTTTATTTATTTACTATTATTTTTATTTATTTATTTACCATTTTTTTAAAAAATTTATTTATTTTTTATTTATTCTTCTTGTTTGTTTCTTTTTGTTTGTTTTTTTTGTTTTGTGTTGTTTTTTTTTTTTGTTTTTTTTGTTTTTGTTTTTGTTTTTGTTTTTTTTAGGGGGGGGTTAAATCCTCATAAGTATAATATGACAACGAGAAAATATAGGCGAGCGCGAAGTGCGATATTTTGTCTGTAACAGTAAGTATGAACAGGACCTTTTCACTGGGTAATAACTCCTCAGGATCACAGTGTAATAACCCCTTGGAAAATTTTACTCTTTGCTTATAATGACTGGAAGGCATAAAGTCTAAACAATTTAATATCCACATGAATGTAAAATCATGTGAGCGCATATGCTGTTTGTAAAAAGAAATTTAAAAGCAAGCCATTTTCAATGCTTTTATTTGGTCGATCATATTGATGCCCCTGAAGTTAAAGTTAAATTTGGAACCCTCTAATTATAAAACGAATTCGGCACCCCTGAATTTAAGATTAAGACCCCTATTTATTCAACCAAATTGGCACCTCCATAGTTTCAGGTCAATTCAGCAGGCCCGTACCTAGGGGGTTCGGGGGGTTCGAACGAACCCCCCCCCATTTTTTTTTTTTTTTTTTTTTTTTTTTGTATTTTGTTATTTTTTGTTTTGCTTATCAATTTTTTTTTTGGGCGGATCGAACGACCTTAGCCTACCCCTATAGCTAACTCTCTTGACGACGCGAAGGTAGAAAATTTTTAACACCTCCCCCCCCCCCCCGGCCAGCGTGAGGTGAAAAATCCCCCTGAATTAAAGACTTGGCGCCCCTTTATTTTCAGGTTAATTTGATGACCCTTTGAGATCAAATAAATTGGCGCCCCTAGTGATATATAAACAGCAAAAGACTTTTTTTCTGAAAAAAAGGCAATTTATGGACGTTACAGATGTTTAAAGTTTTTTTTTTTTATAATGTTACGTTACTTGCAAGCTGTAGTTTTTTTGTTGTTTTTTTTACAGAAAAATGCCAATTATTCTACCTTTGTATATGTATTTTTAAAAATATGTTACGATACATGCACCTCCGAAATAAATATATTCCTTAATCAAGACCACGAAAAAGACAAATTAAAGGAATTTACAAAGATAGCCAACAATTTGATTACGTTATGAACTTCTTATGGGGTAAACGGATTAGAAATTCCCACTTCTCCATACATTGAAATGCAATTGTTGGCCGACAGAACAATGTGATCACAGAACATTTGCGTAAAAGGCAATATGGGACTGCGCAATAAATTTTTTTTTTTTAGATACTTTAAAGTTGATAACATACTAGCTGCCATGATCAAGTCAAGCCAGAGAAGGTGGAGAATTCACAAAAGACCTCCAATAAACAGATTAGTGCAACGGATTGGAATTGTATGCTTGATCCCTAAAGAAAAGTTATTCTAATGTGACCACTACAGTTCAAGTCGCTGCCACAGATTTACCAAACAATAGCTCCTCGCTCCAACTTTTCTCATTGCGAAATTTGTAGCCCCGCAATTGTCACCATGTATTTAATTACAAATGACACTTATCAATGGCAACATCCTTTATAGCCGATTGGTATAGTCTTCAGACTTACAATCAAGGGACCGCAGGTTCGAAACCCACACAGTCCATTTTGTATATTTCTTTTAAAAAAAAAGAAGAAGAAGTTAGGGTTAGATACTTAGTGTTAGGCACTTAGGGTTAGGCACTTCGTTAACTAGGGTTAGGGTTCAGCCTTATGGGTAGGGTAAGATAGTAAGGGTTAAGAATTAGGCTTAGGCTCTTGGGATTAGGGTTCAACCCTAGGGTTAGAAGTTAGGTTTAGAGTTCAACCCTGGGGTTAGGCACGTAGGGTTAGGGTTAGATAGTTAGGGTTAGGCACTTAGGGTTAGGGTTTAATCCTAGGGTTAGGCAGTTAGGGTTAGGCAGTTGAGGCTAATTAGGGTTGAGAGTTAGGGTTAGGCACTTAGGGTTAGGGCTAATAATTAGGGCTAGGGTTAGAAAGCTAGGGTTAAGAGTTGGGGTTCAACCTTAGGGTTACGCACTTAGGGTTAGGGTTGAGACATAGGGGTTAGGGTTCAACCCTAGGGTTAGGCAGTTAGGGCTAGGGCTAGTAATTAGGGTTAGGGTTAGGGTTAGATAGTAAGGGTAAGAAAGTTAGGGTCAGGCACTTAGGATTAGGGTTGAGAATTAGGGTTAGGCACTTAGGGTAAGGGTTCGACCCTAAAGTTAGGCAGTTAGGGTTAGGGTTAAAACTAACCCTAGATTAGCAGTAACCCGAGTTTAGCACTAACCCTAGATTAGCATTAACCCAAAGTTAGCAATAACCCTAGGCTAGCACTAACCCTAGATTAGCATTAACTCCAGGTTAGTATTAACCCTAGGCTAGCACTAACCCGAGGTTAGCACTAATCCTAGATGAGCATTAACTCCAGTTTAGCATTAACCCTAGGCTAGCACTAACCCGAGGTTAGCATTAAGCCTTGGTTAGCATTAACCATAGGCTAGCACTAACTTAAGGTTAGCACTGACGCTAGGCTGGAATTACCCTTGGGCTAGGGTTGAACCCTAACCCTGAGTGCCTAGCCCTAACTCTCAACCCTAACCAAAAGTGTTTAAGGTACCTTCCCAAAAGTTAAAGCCGCGGCCCGCTGCGTGAACGCCGCACTGCGGGCTAATAGGCAGGATATACCGTTCCCCTAGTATTATTCTTCCATTGACTTAATTATAAAGCGCCGCTGTGCGGCGTTCACGCAGCGGGCCGCGGCTTTAACTTTTGGGAAGGTACCTAACCCTAGGGTTGAACCCTTACCCTAAACAATAACCCTAACCCTAATTCCTAATTCTAAGCTTGAGCCCTAACCGTAAGTGCCTAAAGGTGTGGGTATGACTAGCACTAACCCGAGGTTAGCACTAAACCTAGATTAGCGAGGTCAGCACTTACCCTAGGTTTAAACCCTAACCATAAGTGCCTTACCAAGGGTTATTGCTAAAGTATGTGCCTTACCCTAAACCTAACCCTAGGATGAGTGCTAAACTCAAGTTAGGGCTAGCCTTACCGTTAACCCTAGGGTTGAACCTTAATCCTAACTGCCTAACCCTAAGGGTCTAACCCTAACTGCCTAACCCTAAGGTTGAATCGTAACTCTGGTTTTCAACCTTTACCCCTTTTCAACTCTAAAGAGAAATGGACAATGTGGGTTTCGAAACTGCGATTGTAAGACTAAAGACTATACCACTGGACTATATATAAGAAACGATACCATTACACAGGTTTATTACCTTTGGACTTCGTAGGACTCCACATCTCTGCCTCTGATATGTAATATGTTTCCATGGCAACATCCTCATCTATAGGAGGTCGTCGTCCTCCGAAAATGGTTTCTGCGGTGGTATCTTCCTGTATCTTCTCCATTGTCGAAGTCGGTTCTTTCATATCCCGACGCCGACTGCGGAACGCTACACTGTAAAAAATATGTGTATTTTTACAGCAAATCTGCTGTCAGCAGAGTCGTCATAAAAAAATGTAATTCAAAAAACAGTTTTGTCGTAAGTTTCTCCTGCAAATAATTACGTGAGCAATACAAAATACATGGACGTGTACATGGACGCCAAAGACCAAGCATCATCAACGACAGGTGGATTGAAAAGGGCAGATTGCGAGAAGAACGCTCCGATTTCTTGGCGCCTTTCTGCCCATCCTCCGAGATAGTGCATGAGCCGTAACTTGTCATGTTGCTTCAGGATGTTAAATCATGTTTCGAGCTAGCTGATTTTCACTGACAATTGGTATAAATATGCATGTAAATTGTATAGGGAATTTCTATGATTTTATTCAAGTTAGGAAGTCTCAGGGCTTGATGTAACTGTTATGGTGATGGCTCCTCATTAGATGTCAGGTAACTGCTTCCAGAAAAGATGTCTGATTCTAGGATGGATTCGATACTAAAAATGCTATCAGCACTGGTTGCGTTTCATTGATTGGAAGTTTATATTGGGTTCGCATGACAAAATTCTCTTGGAATCAAGTTAACGAAACTTACACAGAGTGCTCAGTACTACCATTAGCCTAAAGCACTTAATTTTCAGAGAAAGTGTATTAGCTCTGTCTCAGACAATGACATAGGCAAAAATAAATTGAGGGGGATTTCCGGTAATAGACTACGCTCATCGCCTGATCAATGTAATCATTGTAATTAATGTGCACATTGACTTGACTTCAAGCCAAGTTTCGTTACGTTATTTATATGTATTCATATATTTATTCATTGGTATAATAATCAAATGAAAACACAAGGATGGAGAAATCGGTTTACATTCATAACATATTTTTTGTTTGTTTGTTTGTTTGGGGTTTGTTTTTGTTTTTGTTTTTACAAATATTCAAATAGAGTAATAAATTTGATCATAAATACCTAGGATAATAAGTTAAATTGTGATATGATAACAATCTTATAAATCTCTAATAACTTATTCGTAGAGAAATAACTAACTTCAAGTGTACACAGGCATATTACATATAATTTTGGGAAAGGGAAATGAGAGGAGAGAGTGTGGATAGGAAAACAGAGAAAGGGAGTAGTGCGTGTGCGTGTATGTGTGTGTGTGTGTGTGTGTGTGTGTGTGTGTGTGTGAGAGAGAGAGAGAGAGAGAGAGAAAGAGAGAGAGAGGAAATAGGGGGGGGAAAAGATAGTTTATATTACATATTTTGTCATTGTAAGTTTGCAATACAACCATTGTCCGAGAGACAATTTGCTAATACCGTGCAGACTATGTCCCACAAAACCAAACAAATATGCTACACAATCGCCATCAACAATGAATGTAATGTTGAGAATCAACTTTAGAGAGTTTCTCTGGCTTTAAAATTCCATTATCCTAGATCTGAAAATTGGCTTCCTGTTTTTCTCGACAGTCCAAAACATGATAGAAATAGAGTTATGACACTAAATTTGGATCAAAATTGTTTTTGCAGTTATCACGACTAGTCTATAATGGTATGTATTGAACTGTATGTTTCGTTTTCGCTATTAAAATAGTACAGGGCTGAGCATGGGACAAAGTATAATCTGATAGAATTGCTTTGGTAGCTACGTACAGCCCACCCCCTGGCTCCACGCCCCCTATTACACTGTGACCAGGAACAAAGGGCGTGTAATCATGTTAAGTTAATACTCGTCACGCAACGACAATGGTAAACACTACCTTTATAGGCAACTGGGTTTTTATGAAAATGGGAAAACCAAAAGTTCACAAATATCATCAATAAATGATATCTGTGTTTCGATTCATGTTTCCGATTAAATTCCGGGATGTGAGGCAACAAACAGAAATAATTTATTCCAGTCCAATAACGCCCTTCTCGGTTCGTTTATTATTTCACTCATTTATTCATTCATTCCCTCTTTCAATCTATTCATATATATACACCATGTACAACTGATACGTATTTACAACATATAACATACATATCACTTTGCATAATACAGTAACAACATGCCATTGAAAGGGAAGGAAGCCGACTAAAAATACATTCAGAGCTCACCTGGCAAGTGAAATCTTTATCAATCGAATAATCTTTGACGATTGTCATTAAAATGCAGTGGTAATAAAAAATAAGCGAGTTCACTAATTACCCATGCTGTAAAAATGTACAAGTCTTTAATTTTAAAAAGTAAATTTGTCAAAAATAGGCTATTTGTAGGTGGCCAGAATTATGCCATGTCTGCATTATTGATAATACGAATCGCTTTTTTTGTAACATAAAGAGTCTATTAATCTAGGATGCTTCAAATTTCAAATAATAAAATAATAAGTGTTGGAATGCACCTTTTTTGCACAATTTTTCCAATATTTTGTTGAACATCAAAGATAGCAAAACAAAACAAACAAAAAACAACCCACCCCCACAAAAAAACAAAAAAAAAACAAAAACAAAAAAATGGGGGAGACGTTTTCTTCCTGGCGTACACCAATGTCACATATGAAAGTTCTGTTAAACTTTTAACTTCTCTATAGCTAGCTCTCTTAAGATCGATTCCTGGGGAATACATCTACCGGACAAGTCCCCCGGAGGACCTCTAGGGGAGCTTTCCTGATATGAACTAGGATATCTCAAGCCATGACCTTGTTCCGTTCAGTCAATCAAATTTAAAGTATTTTTATACACTCCTAGAAAAAACAAGTTCATGAACACCTTTGTATTGCCACTATAGGATCATTCTTTTTGGTACCTGTTGGCAGCTTTTGGTGCCCATTAGCACCGTCATCTCCTTGAAAGGGTGCTTTCCAGCACCCTAGAATCCTGGAGGTACTGATAAGCACCCTTTTTATTGTACTGAAAGGTGCACCTAAAAGAGTGCCGCTATTGAGGAAAATCAAGGACACCAAAAGGAGCTCAATTGAACCTCGCTTTTTTTTTCCCTTAAAGTGTAGGTAGGTGGGAACGAGGATTTGTGTAAACATCTGCATTCATCATTTCTGTTAGCAAAAATATATATTTTTATACATGCCTAGCAAATTTAAAAATCCTACACCCTTCATCAGATTTTGATTGCTAATTTGATGGTATAATTCCCGATGTTTGAGATGTATTATGGCTAGAGGGCACATATGAAAACGTATTTGTGATACGTCTTGTCGATGATGAGAGAAGTCGCAGATCAAAAGATCCGAGTAAATCGACAAATAATAAAAAACTCAAAATTTTGAGGAAATTTTTTTTTATTATTTTCTGGTTCTACCATGCTTCATCTTTGCTCTGTAAAAAAAAATGAGTGAAAATGATAACGGGAAAGTGGTAAAAAGCAGTTTTTCGGCGAGTGTTTTTTTCGGTCATAATTTTTTTTTTCCGGACATACAAGCGCACGCGCTCCACGCTCATTTCCCCTCTCCGTTTAGCTCCGCCCTTAGCAACGCATGGCTTTGTTTGTTGGACGTTCACGGTCATTGTGTTGTGTGATTTCTATTGGCTTTTTGTTTCGTTTTTGTGAGCGAATAGCGAACTAAACTCTCTTTAGCTGCACTCAGCTGTGCGATGCCACACAACCTGCTGTGAATAAAGCTGTTTCATCCGGGATAGCGGAGCACGCAAACGAATGTCAAATCTAACAATCGGGTGGGGGGGGGGGGTTATGTGGGAAAAGCTACTTATTGCTTGACTTAGCTATCTGGATCCAAATGAATGTTAATTTCAGCATTTTATTTTAGGAGCCGCGATATATGTTGTCCTGATGGGAAATTAAAACCTCCCTATAAACAAATTTGGTTCCATCAGGGAAACATAGAGCACACAAAAGAGGTGACGTGATCATAATACTTCTGATACAAGTATTTAGGTTAAAGTCTTAAGACGCGTAAGAGATGCTAATTTAAAATTGAAAAAAAAATATGGTTTTAAAATTGGTTGATATTGCATTATGTGGAAACCAATGAGCTAAGGGGGGGGGTGGCAAATCAATCTAGTTTATAACTGCGGCTGGTATCTCACTTTTTGGGAACTATTTGAAAAAACTTTAAGACGGCTTAGAAACAAGTTTGAGACGAGTTGTTGAGACGTCGCGGAGACGTCTCCGAGACGTTTCATGATCGCGGATACTACTTTGAGACATTTCTCGAAACTGCTTTGAAACAGATTTTGAAAACATCTCGGAGACTTCTCCTCGCAGAATAAAGACGGGATAAACGTTATCCGTCGCGAATCGATTCCTTTGCGAAGACGTCTCCGCTATTTTTGTAAACAAATTTTGAAAATTGTCGTGGAGATAATCTCGGAGACTTTTCTCGCCGGAATAAAGACGGAATAAACTTTTTATCCGTCTCGAAGAAACGATTCCGTTGCGAAGACGTCTCCGCTATATCACCCTTTCACTTCGACAAAAGTTTCGTAAGAATTACACAAATTAAAACTTTTTAAACTTTAATGTTGTGTAGTTTTTAAGATTTGTTTTATTTGTTTTTTATATTTTTCATATTTATATACCCTTTTTAATTTATTTTGTCTTTCAGCCTTTGGCTACTATTTTGAATATTATTATCAATAAAGACAAATCCTCACACCCAAATCAATTGACGTTATCAATTTAAGTTTAATTTTGCAACTCGATCGGAAACAAACTACCGATACAAATAGCGATGCCATATATAAAGAAAGATAATGGGCAAGAGAGAAACAAAGAGACAGAGAGAGAGAGAGAGAGAGGGGGGGGGAGATAGTAAGGAGTATGAATACCCCCCTATTTTAAGTAAAGCGTCGACGGAGACACGGGGACCCGCTTGAGTAACCATACATATGTGGTGAGTGACCCCCCCCCGGGCTTTTAACGTAAGCCCATTTTTGACCAAAAAATAGGCAATCCAAATCCTCACACCCAAATCAATTGGCGTTATCAATTTAAGTTTAATTTTGCAAACTCGATCGGAATAAATTACCGATCCAAATAGCAATGCCATAAGAAAGAAAGAGAATGGGCAGAGAGAAACAGATAATAGAGAGAGAGAGAGAAGAGAGAGAGAGAGAGAGAAAGATAGAGGGGAGATAGTGAGAGTAAAAGAATATTGAATTTCGTTTGTTAATTTGGTAACAGACAAAGCAAATTGAAGGCTCTCAGATCCAAATTATTAGGCCTTTATTTTCTTTCACGAAAGATTAAATTTCTTCCTTGAATAATATTTGTCTTATTTTGTCTAACACAGTAATTTCACGGTAGGGGGCGGGGGGGGGGGTATCATGTTTATGAGCCGGTCCATGCAGGAGTATGAATAAAAACAAACACACAAACAGTTAACAGCCATTCTGATTCTGTCATACAAACTAAATAATGGGCTTATTCGCTACCTTATACGGTTCATTAGTTAGTGAATTGAGATGAACAATTCTTTTGTTTCTTATGCTTATGAGAAAGCCTACGGCCCCTAGCGCGCCCGCCCCCTCCATTTACTGCACTGAGCTGCCTTATCGGCTGTTTACTACTCATACAAACAATGTCCCGTCGTGATCGAGCTCGAGAGCGAGAGGAGAGGGATGTTCTAGCAGCTATGGAGCAGTTAGAGGCAGCAAATCTACGGAGAGTACCTCCGGAGGAAGAAGCCAGGCTGCGTTCATAGAACATTAGCGATACAAATTTCTACGATAATATTTTGTTTGTCATTTTGGGGATGTTTAAACAAGTGAATTATGTCATTCTACGCCTTCTCTCACTTTAAACTTTATTTTCTTTATTTCTCTATCTTTTACTTCGATTTCATTTGAAACTCTATTAATTGGAATTTACACGGGAGTGATGTATTGAGTATGAATGTCGAAAGAGAATAGTAAAGAATGTGAATATGAAAGTAAAAGATTATAATGATAACAAGGAAAGTGAGCTTTTTAAAAGACGGTGAAAGGACATGTATGGAGGTCCATATACAGAGATACTGTAAAGGTGCGAAAAATGATCTGAGACAAAGAATCTATTAATAAGGATTAAAAGTTTCAATTACATTGAGGGGTCAAACTCGAGAAAAAGCTTTCAAAAGATAAAGTGTTCCATGAGTCCGCGGAGACGTCTCGCCGAAAAAAGAATAGAAGTTTTGTTTCCGCGAAGAATAAATAGTATTAGAGACGTCTCCTGAATTACGGAGACGGATTTCTCTTCTAAATTGCCGCTGAAGCGTCTCGGAGACGCTCTAATACTATTTATCCGTCGCGAGACGAAATTTGTATTCTGTCGCGGAGACGTCTCCGCGAGGTGAGATAGCACCATAGCTACTAGCAAATTTCTGCAGTTTATTTTACAAAGTTATGTGTTTAGAAAGTAGCGTTTTACTAAACACGACGAAACAAATACGATTTTACTCTAAAATAATTCATTTCTAAAAATTATTAATATCTCTTATTACTGGTAACAAGTTTGATCAATAAAAGACGAGATCGAGCAAATCATTTACGTTTTTATTTTCATTGTCTTTAAGCTAACCTAGCCACTCATAAAACGTGATCAGAGAAATTCTAAATACATTCGTGAGGCGCAATAATTTATTAAAACATTTTTGGAGGCTTATCTCTATCATATACTTATTCAAAGAATATATAACAAATGCATAAGCCCTGTACAAGAATAATTTAGTCTATAGACCATTATTATGTTTAAAATTTCCAACAGAGTTCAGATCAAAATGACTCGCTTTATTATGAGTAAGAGTACGCGATTGACATTCAAAGAACGCACGCAAACATCGGAATAAAACCCAAAAAAGGTTTTAAAATAGTTTTGTTTCTAAACTAATTTAGCGCCAGGATTGGATAAACACTTTTCTTAAAAAGAGCGGACTTTTTCTTAAACAATTAGAAAGAGCATGACGTTTTCATTTATTTGACGAAGATATAAACAACTACCGCAAATTCAGCTTCTTTTTTTTTTGAGAAGATTGACATCGCCGTTATTTCCGCTTTGCTGCGCTTGCCTAGATCATGCGTGACGGACGAGTATTGTTTCTCTGTATACCTGAATGCAGCCTCCTCATTGGTCAATGGTTTCACCTTTGTAACAAGTGGTTGCTAGGGCATTTCGGTGAGTACAGCGGTGACAGAGTGTTCTTATTTTTCTGGCGCGGGGTACAAAGGAAGTCAAACTTCGCAGACGTTTTTCTCTTGATTTTGATTTCAAGAGCAAATTCTCCTCGCGTTCAGAGGCTAATATCTCCACTTCTATTTACTCTTTACAGTCGGGTTATATATCAAATTCAAGGCAATGAATCAGGGATCAATAATATCAAATAAAATGGAATTCAAAAATTGCGAATAGTCTCTTCCTTTCGACGTGACGCATCACATTTATCCGAGACGTATATATGTTGCGGTCACAACTCGCCGTACCTTCGACGTGCAACTTCCTACATGGATTTCGTAGAAAATTGTGCAGCGTATGTACCATGCAGGCACGTTGTCTGTACGACGTGCATAAATTAACCCACGACCTGTGCGTGCATTGTGCATGCAACGCAGGCTACGTTGATTGCACGTGCCCCGTAGCCTACGACGAGTTTGTGACCGCGCATAAGCCAAATGATTTATCGGGTACCCTAACTCAATAGGCCCTACGCCATGTGATTTCTTTAAAAAAAAAAAAAAAGCTTCTAGCTCGATTTCGTTGGTAGTTGTGTTCCTCTTTCAAACGGATATATCCAAACATTTTCAAACCTGAGGGAATCTTGTTTTTTTCTACAATCTGCGTCTTTTACAATATATTTTACTTATATTTGAAGAAAAACGTCTATTTGTATTAACTATTATATTCTGAATATGTATTTGAGTTTTGTTTGGTTTTTAGTCGGGTAAAGGGTTGTTTTAACGAACAGGGTGCACCATTTTGTCTCACTGGACAAAAAAAAAAAGGTTTTTGGGTTTATTTGTTCTAGACAAGTAAAAGGATATTGCTTTTAATTTGGTAGCATGAGGTCACCAACTTATTTTTCTACAGGGGTTCAAGTTTTTTTTATTACACGTAAAGTCTATTGCTTCATTTTTCGGAGAGGAGTTTTTGACGGAACGTGATTTGACAACATTGTTACTTGAACTGTCTGAAAAATAAGTGGATGTGGTTGAAGCAAACATTATGGCCCGTATTCTGCTCGGAGTTAGAAGTTGTGCTGTCGCAACCAAAATAGTGCGGATTTTGAAAACGAGAATGCAACGCTGGTTTGCACGCTTCTCTATGAAGCGTCAGTGAAGCGTGTGTCTAACTGTACAAATGTAGTATCGGATGACGTCATTCGAGATCAAATCTGTACAAACATTTGTAAAGAATTCTAAACTAGGGGTACAGGTGGTTTAGAATTTGATATGGCTTTGCGAGTTTTATGTCGGAGGAAGCTAATTTATGTATTTTCTCGTTAACTTGAAGTTAGATGTTGTTAAAACTTTGCTTAAATATGAGGTGCATTATTGAACTGTCCACAACGATTGATTAATTGCATATTAATCATCAAAAATGACATTTTCCGACACGATTGAAGTGTTAGTTTGACATGACATATTGAAGAAAGGACATTTGACGCGAAAACCAACAATAACATAATGGTGGCAAGTCACTTGTCATTACACGGGATAAAACGGATTTGCAACTAGTTTGAGACTAATTTGAGACTGGTTTGAAATGATTTTGAATGTTTTTAGTCGCGGGAAAAAACACCCCCCCCCCCAGAAAAAACAAAAAACAAAACAAAACAAACAAACGATTAAAAAAATACCTGGTCGTGTCATTATTGGGGGTGTAAAGATCGGGATCATATTAGTCAATTAAGCCTGGGTTACACCAGAACCGAAGCAGCAGCGAATTTGGGAGCATTTTGTTCTCCCTCACCGAATGAGCGAAAATTCGGGAGGAAATCTAGAACATTCATGGAGGGATTCTGCATGTTTTGAAATGTTCTAAACCAGCCAAATACCTTCAAAAATACTCCCGAATGTGTCCCCACGAAGTGAGATACCACCCGTAGGGGAATCATTATGTGCCTTTAAAGTAAGTAATTTATTCAGAGGGAATAAAACCATTGTCCTTTTCAGCTGAAAATTTCCAAGCTTGTTAATTGTTCCCATCCCAGGCCACTGAATCGTTGATGAAAAGGACGTAAGCGGCTACAAACAAAAATATTGTTGCTTCATTATTTCAATGGATTTCCGGTTTTATCTTGTGCGTTCCAGTGCACTAGAAACTTCCAGCCGTACGGAAGTTGTACACGTTTGTAAGTTTTTTCCGTGCTGGGAGTTTTTTCTCGTACGGTGCTATTGTTCGATCCTATTGTTTATTGGCGTACAACTCTAAACTCGTTAGTAGAATACGGGCCTATAAGTTTGTGGCATATATACAAGTGTTCTTACAGACAAAAACGTTCATCATTAAGTGATGTCTAACTATGCGTAAAACCACCGAATTCGGAAAGGACATTTTTTGACAGAATTGGCACCCCATTTTTGGTAATGGTCACAAAAAAATTCAAACCAACTGTAGCTTCTGGGATTTCAATTTTAAACAATCGCATTTCAGTAGTCAATTCTGATTGGAAAAACAAGCCTAATGATTGCTAACAATCCAGATGCACAGGCTCAAAATCAGAAAAAATCAAATGAGATAGTAATTTTGCCCTAAAAATGCCATATAATGGTCAATATTTAGAAGTAAATGTGTATTTCAATAATTTATTTTTCTCTTGTAGGTTGCTCTAACAATGACCAATAGCTTGCCATCGAAGATTTGATATGACAGTACCTCTATTACTTTTTATGGTGCACAGAAGGCTATCTTTGGACGATGTGCCCTGGTCGTAAAACAACCCGTAACTTTTTTTAGTGCCTCTGGTAACAATGCAATGAATACAATGTTTTTATTGCAGGTCAGAAACACTGATGTAAAATAGTTATAAAAGGAACAACACATGATCTATGTCCACGACAGTCGTTCAAAGACATCCGAAATGTTTTGCTGGGTTTCATTGCAATCGTATCGATAGTACCAATATTCCAAACTCCTATGATCCTTCTGGGCAAGGGCGTTGGACAACATGGCACCAAGAAGCGGAAATGCCCATGTCCACTGTAGCGCTGGTGTCCCTAGCGTGTCTATCTGCGCCACGTAGGTTTGCACCTCTCTCCAGAACTCCAGTTGATCTTTTATCTTGCATTGGTGAGGCATGTAGGATTTATGGCCACATGTTACTCCAGGTTTGCCCTCCAGAACGGCACACGAGGGACAATGAAAGAACATCAGGTTTTGTGCCCAGGACGCAGTCAAAGGTCATACAATGTCTCTTTCCATGGTTTGGATGATTCTGGGAATCTACTGCGTGCAGCAACAGCGTCAGGCGCAGGTATCGCAATCCTGTACAGCTGACACACCACGGAAATTACAAGAATCGTTACTAGAGAAAAGGTAAAGGCCATCCAAAGCCTGTAAACTTGCGGATCACGTGAAACTCTGAGTACCGCGCGATCGATCAGTCTGCCGGCGTTTCAGTGTCTCCTTTTAAAGGCAGTTGTCTGATTTTATCCAGTGTCCGATTAGCTGGCAGCGCAAGGAACACGCTGTACGTACACCAGATCAGAACAGCCGTAGCATGAAAACAGGCGAGTGACGGCGCTGTTTGAAGTGGTTAAAGGACTTGACCAAGGAGATGTGGAACAAGGTCGTTGAAGCAATTTTGCCGACTGTGTTCACAAGAGCAACACGACCACGCAAACAAAATGAATTTCCGGGCCGTAAGACCTCTAGGCTGAAGCCCTGTAGAAATTACAAATTTTGTTGGCATAAAGTTGCTACCCGGTTCCAAATGACCTCCTTTCAAGTTGTGTAAGGTTTTCGACGTTCGTTGATGATTTGCAGTATAATCCTCAAGCAGATGGATAAAAGGATATAGATCCGCGTAAGTTGCGACTGGAGCAACGTCTGGGAATAAGCACAAGAATGACATGCGTGTCCATGATATAACTTACTCTGACCCATGTCGCATAATGTTAATACTATCAACAGCAACACGACCGCGAACAGACTCACATGATTGGTAAAGACAAGTCAGCGATGCAAAGTCCCTGGTGATCTATAAGAAACAATCACAATTTTTTTTTTTAATAAGCAAATAGAGCAGCGATTTTTATTGTTGCTATTTGTTTGTTTGCTATGTTTTTTTTAGGGGGTGGAGGTACAGACCTACAGCCCCCTGGTCAATGCATGAAAAAAGAAAGGAAACATTGCATGTTTACTTCATGATAACAGAAAACAAATCAGTCAAAATTACGAATAGAGATTAGAAGGGTTTTAACTGCATGTTTAGGAAAGAGACGAGTTTGGAAAATTTTAATGGTGGTATCTCATTCGTGGAGACGTCTCTGCGACACGAACATTAAGAGACGTCTTTGATACATTTTTCCGACACAGAGACGTCTCAGATACTTTTTTTTCCGTCGCGGAGACGTCTCTGACACGTATCCGCAACAAGTTTCAAAACCGTCTCAAGGAAATTGAGATGCCACCATAAGCAATCTTTGAAAATAACGAACAAAACTTCAAAAGATAATTTTATTTATCACCTGAAAATAATGTTTAATGTCACGTTAACTTATTACGTGGTTTTCTGACGCCTTTTACCTAGTTTGTTACTTTGGGGCTTCGTCGGACTCCAGACTTCTGCCTCTGATATGTAATCCGTTTCTATGGCAACATGCTTCTCGAGATGATGTCGACCTCCGAGAATTGTCGCAGTGATGGTATTGTCCTGTACGTTGTTGTTTTCTCCGTCATCAAGGTCGCTTCTTTCGTACCCTGACACCGACAGTTCTGCCAATCGTCGGATGCTCCTTCTTGGTCTTGACGGACGCCAAAGACCTAACATCATTAAGGACAGGCGGATTGTAAAGGGCAAATTGTGAGAAGAACTCTCTGATTTTTCACCATCCATCTGCCCATCTTCCGCGTTACTGCATGAGCCATGAGTTGACATGTTTTCACTGAGAGTTGGTATTTAGGGAAATGATAGAGTCGAAGTCAATGGGACTCATCTGAACTTTGAGCGTAGATTTCCCAGCTTTCAGCAAAAAAGTCTTTTTCTGGATCTGAAGTATGAACAAAGAATAAACATTATGGCAAATAAATTCGGTGTCAATATTAATCATAAATAGGCACAACATAATATTATATAATTAGTGCATGCTCTATCATGCAACATACTACATTATGTGCACGACAAATTATAATTGTCCCGAGTGCACGTTTGTTTTGAGAAAACCAAAATTCTAAAAAAATTCTAAATTTACCTGTCAAAAAATGGTGGTTTTGAAATGCCTCTGGCTGAAGAGGGTGTTCTAGCCAATGTGTGAAAACAAATTAACAAAATAAGCTAAACTTAATTTGATTTTATTTGATATATCTATTTATTTATTTAGCACCAATAACATTTAATATTATATATATGGCATAGAAATAAAACATTAGAACTGGTAAAAAGGACCAGAAAATAGCCAAAGTCATGTGCAAATCTATTCTGGTCCATCTTCATCATTACAGCCATGGGCGTCGATCAGTACTTCAGCATAGGAAGGACACAGGTGCGGATCCAAAAATTTTGTACACCCATATTTTGAAAATACTTTTAAAAAGTACAACATTTAACCCCCCCCCCAAAAAAAAATAAAATAAATAAAATAAAAAATATCAGTGAAGACTCTCGTTCATTAGGAGTGTTTCATAACATGGCCGATCATAATACATGTGGTCATGTGTCACAAGTTGGGGTATTGTAAAAGGGTGGAGGCGTTACATTTTGGAGGGAAAATTATCACATTTTTTCACATAGCATGAAAATGATGTACAGTCATAAGCTGTGCAATAATTCATATTGTAGATGAATTATCAGGCTACATGTCTGTGAAGTTTCAGCTTCGTTATGCTCATAGTTTTAATACAGAGATACTTTTAGTGGTGTAGGGTAAGGGGTGGAGGATCCTACGGTGGAGGCACGTGTTAAAGAACAGGGAATTCCCATTTTTTTTACTTTCTTATTGTTTGCTGCGTTATATCTTTGCAGCCAATTGGTCTTATGGGTTCAGTGATATATCATTCTCTTGGGAATTTATTGTTCAGCATAAATGTAAAAGAAATTTTTCATAAATTAATTTAATCAATAAATTAATCAGTTAAAACAAACTTTAATCGCGCACATCCAATAGACAATGCAGATATTGCAGGCATCAAAAATTGGTCACATGCAATTTTATGGACATTTAATTGTCATTTTTTCGCCATTTCTTGCATGCACATGTAACAAACACCTCACTTACGTGGAAACCATATTACTTGCAATAAACTTTGTTTGAGTTGTAATTCCAAAAAGTTAAAAAGACAGCTGATTTCTACATTTTATGCACATTTCTTTCCTCTTTTTTTGACACCTGTTAGCACGGTAAGAAAAAAATAATTCGTATATACAAGATTCTATATTTTTTAAGGCACTAGCGTAAATTATTTACACAATCCACGATGATTCATTTCATTTGGTGAAAAGATATAAAGAATTACTTCGCCGTGTAAAATTGTTAATGATTTTTCAAACCATATTTTTTCCTGTACACTCTGTAGTTTTTATGATCACAACCTTATACAGGCCACAAAAATATGTTAATCATCGTCCTTCAATACTATCGCTGCTATTCAATATAAATATTTACTATAATGTACAGTGTTTGAACCTTACTACTTAAGAAACTAGAGGATGTTTGATGTAAAATGTACAATTTCTACAATTTTTGGAACAATGCTAACGCATTTTCCACCCAACAACAAATGACATGTGGCCATGACAAGAAATCCGAGCAGAAGTGCGATATGATCCCATATATGCGTCAACTGGAAAAAAGTAAATGGATAAACAATATGCTAGACAATTGTCCAAGATAAATAATAATTCATTACATCAACCTAATTCTTCATTAAAATGCTATTCAGCCAAACGCTAACTATCGTTCAAAGGAACACCATTTAATACACAATGCATTAAAAAAAAAAAAAAAATAAAAAAAAATAAAAAATGATTTGCTGGTCGCTTGCTGCGGCGCAGGAAGCCCAAAGTTTTTATTCACTGAGAATACAATAGTTTTACATAAAAACTGGCTAACCATAAAAGGCGTACCCTCGCCATGCTAAAAGGTAACTCACCACAAAGCTAAAAAATGCCTTCTATATTTTTAAAATATAGATTGTTTAAAAATATGATTTCACAAGTCTTTTATCCGTTGCATTATTTCAATTTCATTCAGAGTGTGTCGAACTATTTTTGGTATATTTATGATGAATGGAAGCTTACCCCTTTCAGTCCGAGAGACAGGAAATATGACCATAACGTTTTTTTTTTTTTTCTTTTTTTTTTTTTTTTTTGGGGGGGGGGGACGATTGTTTTGATTGTTTTTTTCAACAAATGGGAAGACAGAAATGGCCTAAAAAAAAAAAATCATATTTTTTCTTCAGACGTGTGGAAAGATTAGCAGTGAAATAACTCGATAAGCTGTTTTTTTTTTTTTTTCTCCCAAAAATGTTTACACCTACTTCGTTTGTACTTTTCTCAAAGAAATAAATGCTCCAAAAATTTTATTGTCCGAGTAACAAGATTACCGGATATTGTTTTGCCCTACTTTCTCGTGGGCCCGCAGCCGCTGAGCAGCGCCAGAGGGCCATATAAGTTTATAAGATAACCAAGACAAGGGGGGTAGAAAAATTGTGGGGCCCCCGACAAGATCACTTTTCTGGTATCCGTTGCAAGCATTCAAACTTGCCATGGCGGATATGCCCTGTTTTGCAAACACGTTTTAACAACTCTATTTTCACCAAATTGCCAAATAAAGTCATTTTAAGGTAAACCTAAATATAATTAAATGCTCGGTAAAGTAATTTTCACACTTTATTATATTTTGCTTTGAATACACGACCTCTGATTTTTCTGTTAGCACAATAATATTATCCATCAGTTGTTTATTTTTTTTAATTTGTCATTCCATAGACCATTTTTTCCTCGTAAATTAATTATATAACTTTTCCAAATGTAAAATTTCAGAAAAAATGCGGTGTGATAAAATGTTGCTATTCCAAGCCCTTATTAAGCATCGTATTAATAACAATTTCGAACCTATTTCCAAAACGGTCATATACGTAATCAGAATGTGCTGGCTTATTAGCCTGGTTGATCAAGGTTATATGTTCTTGAAGTTGTAATTGATATTGTCTAGGGATCTGATGTGTTCTGGTCAAAGTCGTTAAAGGCGTTATGTTGGGCATGTCGGTCTAATTTGTGATTGCTCTCTCGATTCGTTGCCAAGGATTTCCCGACCCCACCCCCCCCCCCCAAATAAGAAGAAAAAAAATAATACTCCGTTCGGTAAACAAATAAAAGCTGATAAAATACCACAGTCAACGTAGGATTCGACAGGCACTCGAACTGTAACGAAGGTTTGATTTGCACCAAGCCTCAATACATAATACCAGATAATCCGATAAATCTGGTATGTGTTTTTTAATCATGTGCAGGATCCAGGTGGGGCGGCAGTCAACATGTTGGGCGGGGG
>CALNVZ010003434.1:31207565-31246636 GCA_940671915.1 Paracentrotus lividus | reverse complement strand
AAATGCGGAGTTCCACAGGGAAGCATTTTAGGCCCTATTCTTTTTATGTGTTATATCAATGATATGTGTTCTTGTGTTAACGGTTCTAAAGTACTTTTATATGCTGACGATAGCGTTTTACTGTATTCAGACACTAACTCTAAGACGATTGGAGAAAAGTTTAGTACAGAACTTGCAAATTGCATTGAGTGGATGACGGACAATAAGCTCAGTTTACATGTTGGGAAAACAGAAAGCATTTTATTTTGTTCAAAGGGAAAGTTGAAACATGCACATGATTTCAAGGTAACATATAATAATCAGGTGATTGTAAGAAAAGATTCAGTAAAATACTTAGGAATAGATTTAACAAGTGATTTATCATGGACAGGGTTGGTAGACTCAATTGCTAAAAAGGCTAATTCTCGTTTAAAATTTTTATATAGATACCAAGCTTGTATGAATACATAATCAAGACGAATTCTATGTTTTGCTTTAATACAATGCCTGTTTGACTATGCCAATGCAGCTTGGTTCAGTAGACTGGGCAAGACTGATAAGAAAAAAATTAAGGATAATTCAGAATAAGGTTGTAAGATTCATTAACATTTTAGGCCCAAGAACACATGTCGGTAGTAATGAACTTGAAGAAGCAGGTTTACTCTATGCAGATCAAAGGTCTAAACAATTAGTGTTGCACCATGTGCATAAAATATTCTACTCAGATACTTTAGATCATTATATAACTAATAATTTCACTCGTGTCTCAAATATCCATGAACACGTAACTAGAAATAGTCATTTTAATTTCGTTTTACCTAAACGTGAAGGATATATAGGAAACACTTTTTATTTTTATGGTATCCAATGCTGGAATTCTCTTCCAAATCATGTTAAAGCTATTAAGAAGTTTATTAATTTTAAGAGTGTATTAAAGCAACACCTAAAACAGGAAACTAGCACAACATGCAGATAACAGCTTAAAGGGGAATCCAACCCAAGGAGAGATTCAATCTTACAGGAAAGAGGAAAATGAGAGGAGCAATCTAAAAAAAGTTTCATCAAAATCGGTTATAAAATAAGAGAGTTATGGAAGTTTGAAAAGTCTAGTTGTACCTTCTATGGGGATCCTCTCTGGCATCATCGGCTTTCAAAATGGGCTGATCTCATCATGGCCATGGACAAACTCCCCATTCTTTTGTAACCAAATTTTCAGATTTTCCCCATTTTCTTTCGAAATTATGTCTTCTTTACTTCTGAGCTCAAAATATGTCATGGGAAAATATATTCACACGACATATGTTGAGCTCAGAAGGATGGAGGTAAGATATATTTCTGAAAAAAATGGGGAAAATCTGAAAATTTGTGTACAAACGAATGGAGAGTTGTCCATAGATTGGCCATTTTGAAGTCGATGATGCCAATTTGAGGATCCCCCATAGAAGAACAACCTTGACTTTTCAAACTTTCCATAACTTTCTTATTTTATAACCGATTTGATGAAACCTTTTTAGATTGCTCCTCTCATTTTCCTCTTTCCTGTAAGATTGATTCTCTCCTAGGGTTGGATTCCCTTTAATCACAATCAATCATTGTTTTTATAGAGTACAATTATGTTAAACTATAATTTGCTTGAATGTATTAATATTAGCAAAATTTTGTTGGTGGACTCGTTTCATCTCTTTGTATTATATCTGTTGTTATATGTATGTAATAATTTAGTTATTATACTTTGTTCCCATTATGTCATATATATCCTACGTTTCACTAGAAAGGACCCCATTGTAAAAAGCCCTTTCGGCTTTCATGGGCTATCCTTGTCGGTGTTTCTTTTTTCTATCATAAATGTTTTCACTCGACGAATAAAATAAAATCAAATCAAATATTTGAATATCTGGGAGAAAAATGGTAACAGACTTACTTTTTAGTTATAGAAATGGCTCAATTTGATACAAAATTCACAATAATTTTGACTCAAATTATTACAAATGCTGATGAACCTTAACTTTGGCTCCCATGATCTTCATTAATTTTGGGTATACAAAAGGTCTATAAAAATCTATAAAAATGGCAACACACACTCACACACACACACACACATATATATTATATAATAGTGTACAATCTATCGCGCAATATACTGGATTATAGGTAACGACAAATTCTAAATTATCCCGAGTGCAGATTTGTTTCTCCGAGGCCGCAGGCCGAGGTTGAAATAGATCTGCACGAGGATAATTTAGTATTTGGAGTTCATATAGTCCAGTAATGTTGGCAAGATGGAGCGTTCACTATTTATTATAGTAAATAGACCCCTAGATCTTTGACCTTGCCTCATCTGGTTTTTCATCTTTGCCAAATTTTTGGTGCAGATTTAGCTATTGTGACGTATTTTGTTGCTCCGCGTATCCATTGTTATAAGCTGTTGTGCGCAACATTTTACTGTTTTTACGCGCTCGCGCAACAAGGCAATCGATAGATCGATACTCTCCCCATTCATTTAACACGGGCTTTACCCTACAAAAAAACCAAAGTTATATTGTAGCATATGTACAATATACTTTTTGAAGGTAGGTCACGTGGTACTGGATCTATCCAAGACGACGCGTATTTTTCTACCACTATTTATATATATATATATATATATATATTTAATATATATATATATATATTAATATATATATATATTATATATTCGCTCTGCTTCTGCATCGAGCACTCTTTGGCAAACCTCTTCACATACACCAATAGTGGATATATATATATATATATATATATATATATACAGTGGTGGCAAAAATTATTAGAACACCAAAGTGAATTTAAATGATTTTAGTTGTTTTCATTCAGTTGACCATTTTAAATACCTTTTAAAATGCCTGGAAATTCTACAAAACCATTGTTTTACTTTAAAAACTAAATAACATAGTCATAGCGTTTGGAACTCGCCCCCAACACGCCCCCAAATTCGCCTTTTTGGGTTACGCTACCAATTGTAAAATTTTTAAAAATCTTGCCCATATCAGGATCAAAGTGTCATAACGTTAAAATATTAAAGTCTCTCCCTACAAAGTATACATTTTTCTGGAAAGGAAATATCATGAGAATGTCAAAAATGTCACTCACAATACGATAGTGTGAGTATTACATGTCGGGGGAGTTTTTTTCAATTTTTATTGAGGGGCCAAAATTTTAATTAGAGCCCCTT
The DNA here is from genome assembly GCA_940671915.1 of Paracentrotus lividus. Taxonomy (NCBI): domain Eukaryota; kingdom Metazoa; phylum Echinodermata; class Echinoidea; order Camarodonta; family Echinidae; genus Paracentrotus; species Paracentrotus lividus. Next base: position 31,243,449 of record CALNVZ010003434.1, on the reverse strand, counting down.
TTTTTTCCTCTGACCCTTAATATTTCAACTCTTTGCATTGTTCATAAAATTCCTTCAAAAAAAATATATATTTATATTTCTCCTGAGGAAGACGGAGGCAATACCGTCGAAAATTTGAGACAATCTAATAAAAATTGGCGAAAATGCATTACAACATTTTATATTATATATATACTATATATATATCCGTAAGTTAGACCATATATATATATATATATATATATATATATATATTATATATATATATATATATTAATATATAGGGTACCTTTCTGTTTTCTGCTACCACTGGTTTCATGCTGGTGCGATCTGCCTGAAGATCGCACCAGTGTGAAACCAGTGGTAGCAGAAACAGAAAGATACGCCTATAATGCTCTGCCCTAGTGGCATCGAGCACTTTTTGGATCAAACCTCAACTGATTTTACACACTTGGATATATATAAATATATATACAGTCTGTGTAAAAAAAAATGGTACAGTCGGAAAAAAATTATTTAGGTGTGAAATATTTTCAAAATAATGGTGAGAGTAGTACCAAAATAAAGCCAAAAGATTTTTTTGCTGATACGTCTGTTCTGAATATATACTTTCTCGTAAAAAACAAAGTTAGTAACTTTTGACGAGTAAACACGATCGAAAAATTGAAATTGATGATCTTACGGTCATTGTGCGAAACCCTTACACAAAGGCATGGGACGGCGTGCGAAAAATGGATTTTCTTGATGTTAGAAACTAGTCATATTTCCAAAAATTACAACACCAAATGAGATGAAAAAATTGCAGGTGAAAGGACTGATCTTCCTGCTTTATGAAAATACCAAACAATAGCAGGCTGTGATTAATTTTTCATACTATAAAAAAATGTTTCCACTTGTACCATTTTTTTTTACACAGACTGTATATATACACACACTGCCCTCCAAAAGTTTGGGTACACCTGATGCCAGCTATGGTTTGGATCATTTTAAAGCATTTTATGTCAAGTATGTTGCAAGTACTAAAAAATACATTGTGCAACAATATACTTCATTATTGAACAAAGTTCCTTGGATTTCAGAAATTCGCCAAACATGCAAAAAAGGCAGATTTTGCACTATTTTTCAATTATTAAAGAAATAAGATATCTCGGCCAATAATGGTCCGAAGTTGACATGGTGAGGCACTGTAAAATATACCTATACTATTTGTTTGTATTTTGAGGCAAACAATTTATTATATATTATTTATGCAAATTAAATGTGATTTTTACATATTATCATATTTAGCTTTAAAAAAATTTGTAATGAAGTCCAATCTTTTAAATGCTGAGTGTATAGTCAACATATTTTGATAAAAAAGTTTAATGTTCTAATGAATTTTTATATATATCTTTTTTTTATTTACTTTTTTGTCTTCTATTATTTTTGATTTTTAATTTCTCAATATTCTTTAATGCTTCGAAAATGAAAGCAAAGTGCTATCTTACATTCTTTAGGTTTGACATGCAATAATCAAATGTTGTATCACCTAACAATTCGTTGCATTTTGAATTTTGATCAATAGTTGCCTATACTTTAAAGGGAAAATCACCAAAGGCATTTGGGGTTGGCAGCAGGTTGGACGACAGTCGTAGATGTTTTATATTTGTTTAAATTGGTCGAGACCCTCCAGTAAGAAATAGCATATTCGTCTTTATATAGAATTATTAAGTCGAACCTTGTTTTATGTGTAGGGAGAGATGGGGTTAGTTGGAACACGGGGTTAGTTGAAATTTTCTTTAACAGCTATTAATATATTTTATGCAAATCTACCCTCAGGTTGTTGCTATTAGCAACTGCCATCCACCACATACAGACAGCACACATGCTTCAAGCCTCATGAAGTTAGAAAGCAGTGTATGTTTTTTCACCTTCTGAGTAAATTTGCTCACTTTTAAAAATGTTTATTTTCTCAGAGAAGATCATAAATTAAGTTGGCCAGTTTTTGAGTATAACAAACAGTTATACCAACTACAAAACAAGGTTAAATATATGGCATGTCGTTTTTTTTGTGCTGTAAGCTTACAAATAGATCAGATGGTTCTGGGTTAGTTGGAACATTTTGAACGGGGTTAGTGATAATGTACTAGTAAATATGCTAAGATAAAAATCATTAATTCAATAGTGTTCCCGAAATTTCTATACATATATATTTAGTGCACATGGGACAATTTTATTTTGGTTAACAAAATATATTGCAAAAATGCTACTTCACCAGGACTTCAGAATATCTGTATGTGAGTGAATGCTATCAAGTGTAATAAAAAATGAATTAAAAAAAAAAATGAACACCAATCTTTAATAAATTGACGTGGTCTATTGAAAATGGATTTTTTTTTTTCCCGAAACCATCACTAAGTTTAAAAATTTTATGGGATACATTTGTAGCATACATACACTCAAGCTGATTGTTTATTGTTTCTTGAAATAAATCCGCTTTTGTTTTACGGCCAATTTTGTGAAAAATGATCCATATTTCCCCGCTCTCCCCTAATTAGGAAAGTTTTAAAATACTGACAAATTTAATTATTGCCTATATGTGTACTGAATGCCCTAAAATTTTCTATTACACTCTAAATTGCATCTAAAAGGGCTTTAGCATAATCTTGGATATCATCAAATCAATCAAGGTACATTTCTGAAACATAAAAGAGGCAAAAACATAAAGAAATACATTAAAACAAAAACAATCGAAGACAATAGAAAATATTAAAACAAAAGAATACAAAGGAATTCACGAGAAACTCCAATTTTTTAATCACATTGTTGTTGATTATTATACTCAGCAACTTTTAACAAGAAATTGGGCTTCATAGCAATTTTTAAAACAAAATATTGATAAATGTGTAAACATAGACCCTGAATTTGCATAAATAATAATAATTAATAAATTGTTGCCTCAAATTACAAAAAAATAGTATGAGGCTGAATTTTACATGTGCCTCAACATCCGCGCAAAATTTTACATTGATCGGACCATTATTGGAAGAGATATCATATTTTTTCAATAATTGAATAAATTAGTGCAAAATCATGTTTTTGCTCTTTTTGCATATTTTTGACTAATTTCTGAATTCCAAGGAGACCTGGTGGATAGTTTTGAAGTATATTGGTTGCATAATGTAATTTTTGTACTTTAAAATCATTTGGACTAAAATACTGGACATGAAATGCCTTAAAATAATCCAAAACATAGGTGGCATCAGGTGTACCCAAACTTTTGGAGGGCAGTGTATATATGACATTTTTATGGATGTCCTCAAGCATTAAAGGGATACAGTAACTTTCAAAAACAAGAGCAATTAGATCAAGATGAATAAAATTATATTGCTCTAATAGTAAAAACAAACTACTGAAAATTTCAGATCAAATGGAAGTCATTTACTACCACAAAACAGTATAACAGCCAAACGCGAGTGAATTTTCAACCCCTTTGCAGCTAACCCTCCAGCCCGCTAGGGTCGGGGGGAACACGACAGGAAGTGGGGTGTCTTGAAAAGCACATGGCAATTTGTTTTCCATCACGAGATGGTTTACTAAATTTGAGTATGAAATCACTGATATCTCTAAAGTAAAGCAAGCAATTAACTTGTAATTTTGAAGAGATACCAGACTGACCTATAAGTTTATAATTATGTTGACAAAATGAGCTAAATCAAGAAATTGTAATTTGAATATCATTCAATGTTACTGCATCCCTTTAATATGACTTGCACACGAAGCCCATATTTTGAACATAGACACATCGCACCCCCCCCCACTCCATGTACGAGATATTCCAAGCTTTCAAAAACTTTTCTTGTAGTTTACTATACATATTACCAATCACATTAGAGCATAAAGAGCTTTTACTTTGCCGTTTCTCACCCCATCCCCCGATTTATTAGTTTTGAGCTGTCAGGTCACACACAGTAGGGATTTGTGATATACACTGTTCGTCACAAAGGTGGATTTTTTGTTTTCTAGCTCCAGCGACATAATGTTGCTCCGGCTTCAATTTCTTGAATGTGTTTGTGACGGATTTCACTTTCAGGGCTCCTGGCTATATCTTGGGCGCGCCCTCAACTCTTCCCGGGAATTTTTCTTCCCAAAAATTTGTCAACCCCCACGATGGCCATTTTTGTCACTTTTTTCTTAATTTGGGGGCCCCTCTTTTGTTTACGCGACCCACCAAGGCCCCCACAGTCCTACCCCAAGTAAACACTCTGAGGTGCAGAGTTGTTATTGTTCTTTAAGTTAAATCTAGTTTAATGGTTACAGGCTCTACTCTTTTGTCTAGGGGAGGGGTCAAAATTTATTTTGATTGGGGTTAAACATTGATTTCATTCATTTTTACACCATAGAAATTTCTATATTCCCAAATTGTATTGTAAAATCTCCGCTCAACATAAATAAAAAATAAAATGTCATCTATAGTTACCATTTACAACCTTTTCATCAAGGCTAAAAAGAAATCAGGGGAAAATGATAATAATTTAGGGTTAAAGGTAGTTTTTTATTTCTTTTGTTTTCAATAAAGGTGGAATAAAATATTCCGGAATTTCACCAATCACACGTTTTACTTCAACCCCTCCCCTAGACAAGAGACCTAAGCCTTACCCCATAAATCTAGATTTAACTCAAAGAACAATATAAACAATACACCTCAGGCGCTTTTCCTTGGGGTGAGACTGAAGGGGGCTTGAATATCCGGGTAAACAATAAAGGGCCCCAAAATGATAAAAAGATGACAGAAAGGGGCATCATAGGGGTTGACAAAATATTTTGAGAAAAAAATCTTCATGGAGGGTTGGGAGAATGTTCAAGATATAGCCAGGGTCCATAAAAAAAATGAAAGCAGGGACAAACATATTCAAGAAATAAAGCCACAGCAAAATCATGTTGTTAGAGCGGCAAAAAAAACATTCCACCTTTATGGTGGACAGTGTAATTCAATATTTTTTTCAGCAACAACAACAATAACAACAAAAACATCAAAGAGTTTTAAAATCATCACTTTATTCACGAGGTTCACTTCTGGTCGAGTCTTTGTAATGGGTGTGTCAGATTGTGTCAGCGTTTTTTAAACCGTGGAGATAAAATTAGGACTGAACAGGCTAAAAATTACAATTTCGCGTTTTTGTACACTTTTACTCTAGCTGCGGTCCCTGACTTCGGCATTAAGATTCCCATCATTTATACTCACTCTTCCATGCAATCATCACCCATTAGCAAGTATCACAATCATGATCATAAATAAATTAAAGTGTGAAGTACCTTGCCTGGAAACACCTTGGATGATGATGATGAGGATGATGATGATGATGATGATGATGATGATGATGGCTTCTTGTATAGCGCCGGTATCCGCCAAGGAGGAAAATTACCAACACTTGCGGCAAATGAATAGGCCTATGAAGTTCAGCTTGATGATGTACAAGTAACAGCATGCAAGTTTTATAATAATGATAATTAATATTTCTATAGCGCCTTTTCTTTGAGTATGTGTACAAAGCAAAAGCCTTTTGAGGAAGTGTGGTTGTTTCCGGGGGCGAGCCGCGAGGCAATCTCCAATATTGACTTATGTTTGTCAGTGCAAAAATTCATGACGTATATGAGGTGAATTGAATCAGTCGTATCGGTGAGCACATTATGATTATGAGGAAGTCAACGAACTGAAATAATTATTATTCAATCACTTTCAATATACGCCAGGAAATAAAACATGAGCGGAGTTCCTAAGTATATACGATTTAGAGTTCTATATTGCAACTGTTATCTGGATTGTATTTTCTCTTTTTTTTTTTTTTTCTTTTATTAAAATATATATAAAGGTCACGAATGCATGAAGATTGTGATACATAAATATCATATACGCTAGCAAAGATGTATAGTTCATGTTTTATTAATCTACACCATCCCTAAATTAGCCCCACCCACACCTGGTATTAAGCAATCCAAAGAGGGGAATCCCCGTAAATATTATGACATCATCATTATCAAAGGCAAGTTGGTGACGTTGCGTGGACGCCTATTTTTTTCTAATCTCGCTAAATTTGGAGCCATATAAGAGTGAGTTTTTTTATGTTTTCAAAAATAAACTTTAAATAATTTTTTTTTTTCAAATGTGCATTCTTTCATTTTTCCAGAAAATTATGTTTTTGTTTTTTTTCTTCATTTTAATGATATATACATGTTTGTATAATAAATAATAATACTCAATACTCAATATTTATATAGCGCTTATTTAAGTCTCTAAGCACTCTTGTATTATTACGTGGCTGTGCATGCTAGGCTATAAGAGAGCACCCGAAGCAATCAAGGAATTTATTCCTCTCTTTGGTCAAGTGTGGCAAATTTGTAGATATGTGTAGCGCGTACTTGTGATTGTCAGTCCGCCGACTTATCCACTCAACCACATCACCTCATTCATAAAGATTATGATTTATAAGGGTCGCAATTCATAATAGCAGAAAAGGGTTGCTATTCATAATAAAATTAGAGGGCTGCTATTTATAATACTAGAAGAGGGTCGCTTTTCATAATGGAAGAAATAGCAAACCTATCGTTCAATTATGAATAGTGACCCTCTAATTTGATTATGAATAATGACCAACTCCTTCGATTATGATATGAATAGCGACCCTTATAATGTATATCATATGAAGAGCACCCATGCTTTTGTTTATGCTGATCCCGAACGGATTTTATATCATGAATACACTTAAAACTGAAGTGCTGTTTTTAGCTCTTCAAGGGCTAAAATCAGCACTTTTTAAGTGCCTGCACTCAAAGTGCTGTTTAACGCACTCAAAGCGCTGTTTTAGCACTTTCACGTGAGCTGAACTTTCAGCAAAAATGGGCAAAAACGGCGTGACTTCGTTGGATTCGAGCCTGGGTCCCCTGCATGAGAAGCGCTGACGAGCACGTTAGACCAATTCACATTCACGTTGCTAGCAGATCATATTATTGCATGATGAACTTTCTTCAAATTTGCCATAATCATCTACTATGCTGTCATAATTAAAGCCGGTTATGCGAGATCTCTGTTGGTCTATCGGTAACGTCAGCGGTACTCTTCCAAGGTGTAGGTGAACCCAGTTCGAATCCCATACCGAATGAACGTTTTTTGTTGATAAATTAGCACTTCAAGTGCAGTCACTAAACGAGCACCAATAAATTAGCCATTCAGTTTTTAGAGTGTAGTGGTCCTTATAAATAATGAACCCCAATATGAATTATGAATAACTGTCCAGTGGATATTTTTCCTACATGTAGAACCATCAAGGACTATCCATTTTTGTGACCTGAACGAGAACGCTGCTCTAGAGGTAAATAAGGGAAGCTTGAATGGATGGTCCAAGCTAATGACTAATGACTAATGAGTCAGTAAAACTTGACTCATTAGTAACAACAAATGGGTCCCATTGACTCACTGACATTTCTCCAGTGCGTTAATAACGTTCTGACTCATTCGCAATTTCTCCGCCTGACTCACATGGTCGTAAATTAGTCAGTCAAGATCGGATTTTGATGTAATCGTGAGAGAAAAGTGCGTCAATGCATGTATAGATTCCAAAGAGCGCATGCGTCACGATCACGGCGACTTAACTTCATTATACAGTGTGCCCCACAAAAAATGCTAATGGACTTAAGATGGATATAAAATTAAATTACAAAATAATATTGTTTATATTTTACACCCGTAAACTACAATTCGTTTTTTTTTTTTTTTTTAATTTAGTTATATGGTCCAAGAATCACAAAGATATGAGCATTGTATACAACATCAGGAAACCTCTCCATCCAATTTTGTATTTAGTAGTACCGGATGCGTTGAATAAAGCAAACCCGAGTTTGATCATTAATACTTTGAAAATATTTCAGTAGTAATTATGAAATATATACACTGTAAAGTGCAACTCAATACCATTTAATAATACCTCTCTGCTCACCAATATCATGTATCACTGAACCCCATTGTTTTAAATATGTCTTGCAAAAATGTGAGTGGTTCACTTTCACGCTCATTGATAACAAAGTTGTTTCCTTTGAATAACGCACCTCAAGGAGCATGAAAGTGTCGAACACTCAGAGTTTTGCAAGACTTTTTCAGAACAATGGGTTCACGATGCGTGATATTGGTGAGCTAAGTGACACATTATTAGATTGGTAATGAGTTGCACTTTACAGTGATATAACTTTCATAATCACTACTGAAATATATTTCAAATAATTAATGATCAAACTTGGGTTTATTTTATTCGATATACCCGGTACTACTTAATACAAAACTTGGATGGAGAGGTGTCCTGATGAGTGATGAAAAAATGCTCATAATTTTGTGATTATTGGACCATATCACATAAATTTGATCCACTGGCAGAAAATGAATTGTAGTTTAGGGGTGTAGAATAAAAATTAATATGATATTGTAATTTGATATTATACCCATATAAGTGCCATTAGCATTTTTGTGGGACACACTGTACTATGCACTTTTTGCAATTTGCTGAGTCTTAAAGACTCACTCTAAAGGGAGTCTTTCAGGATCCAGACCCATTACAAATGAGTCAAGGGTTTGTCGTATAACGAAACACTTGATTGATCATGTGGGTCCCCATGACTCGTCACAAATACCCTGAGCCTTAAAGTGAGTCATGAAGATTCAAGTGAATCTTGAAGACTCAATTTGAGTGAGTCTCGGAGTAGTCAGACTCATTTGAGTGAGTCATGATGACTCACATTGTCCTTCAAGTGTTTCGTTATACGGACAAACCGTTGACTTTGAAGGAGATTACGCAGTATGTTCCAGCTTTTAGTGTTGCAGTGCACCCAAACCTGCAAAGAAACTAGTCCACTCTTCAATAAAGAACCAACTACCAACGACGTCGATTGTTTTTAGTACAAACCTATTTTCCCTTTTTCAAACTATCGTTTATGATTTGTATTCGATCATATTGCGAAAAGTAATGATTTTTGGTAATTATCGCGTTTTTTATCACCTTTCTCCTGTGAAACAGTATTAACACTTTACACAAGTTTTCTATTAAAATAGAACAATTTGAAACATTCGAATTAAGAAGCACGTAAAGAAATAAGCGTGCAATTTATTAAACTAGAATTTTAAAAAAATATATTCATCATAACGCAATTATATAAAATACACTAATAATTATGGATACCCTCTTACATTAAATTCAAACATTCTCTATATAACATGTGATCTCAGCATTGAGCTCATAGAGCTAGAGGAAAAACTGATGATCGAGCCATAGCAAAGATCGAAAAGCTATGTGTTCATGTGTGTGCATCAGTTGATGAGAATAAAAAACAGTACAAACAAATCGGGGACTCATTAAGATTGAGTCACGGGTTTGTCCGTGTAACGAAACACTTGATTGATCAGCGTGACTCACAATGACTCATCAAAAATATGTCTGAGACTTCATGACTCACTTACAGTGAATCATGAAAATTTAAGTGAGTCTTGAAGACTTACTTTAAAATGAGTCATGAAGATTCAAGTGAGTCTTGAAGACTAACTTAAAATGAGTCTTGGAGTGTAGTCAGACTCTTTTTGTAGTGAGTCATGGGTTCTAGGAACATCTCCCCCAGAGGACAACTCCCCGGGGACAACTCGCGAGGACAGCTCCCCCGGAGGACAACTCCCCCGGAGGACAACTCCCGGAGGACAGCCTCCGGAGGAAGGTCCCCCGCAGGACATCTCCCCTGAAGGACAGGTCCCCCAAGGACGAGTCCCCGGAGGACAGCTTCCCCAGGGACACTCCCACGGAGGACAACCTCCCTGGACAACTCCCCTGGAGGGCAACTCCCCGGAGGACAACAACCCCTGAGGACAACTCCCCCGGAGGACAACACCCCGGAGGACATCTCCCCCGGAGGACAACTCCCCGCAGGACAACTCCCTGGAGGACAACTCCCCGGAGGACATCTCCCCGGAGGATAGGTCCCCCAAGGACAACTCCCCGGATGACATCTCCCCTCACTTTAAATGCTTTATAATATTGATTTATTGCCAACCCCTTGGCTTTTCTTTCTGTTACAATTATTACATTACTTTTCGCATGGAGTAACCCTTCTGTAATGACAAGCGAGGATGGAATGGTTGTTTAATTGCTAATCATCCATTGGAACCACCACCCCTTCCAATCTATGAATGGCTACTCCTTCCCTCAAAAGGTTGTTTAGGTTTGGCGGATTCAGAGGTAACCCAACGAAATGTGACATCAGAAAAGGAAATTAATGAAAGTGCAAGATATAAAATGGGGAACTTAAATACGAAGCTACAGGAGTACAAAAGAGCACGAAGGCGAGTTGCCCTACATATCTCTAGTCGTCTTCAGCAAGGGGGGGGGGGGGTGAGCCACGATAATTAAGCTTTAATCAATAATTAATCACACCTAACAAATAAGAATGAGCGCAAAATGTGAAATATGTAAATAAAGTCAAATCAAAAATCAAATCAAAAGTTCAAAGTAACGAGAACACAATTTTTATTTATCACAAAAGGATATCACAAAACTCAATTTCAACACTATCACTTGTTTTGTCATTTCTCAAGGAATAATATATACAATCATTGTCATTGGGTTAAGATTTTACAGACAATTGTTATATCTGATGGTGTTCATAAGTATGCACTTGCACAGCTTTGCATTCATGCCGTGTCATCGTTATCAAAAAGAGGGTGTTATTGCAACTAGTGTTGGTATGAAAATATCTCCAGAAGTAGATGAAAACTAAAACATCTCGGTATATCAACCCACTTTTCAGTATTCCGTCAATATCCGATAAAAACATTTTTATAATTGTTAAACATTTACTAAATCAAGCCAAAACAAAACAAAACAAAACCTTGTATCAAATTATGTACCTGTATTTTTGTCGGTATAATTGAAAAGGTGTGATATAAAATTTTCCACTTGACGATTCACGCTTGAAAATCCTTCCTTTTTTTTTTCTTTTTCTTTTTTTTTTTCCTTTTTTTTTTCTTTTTTTTAAAAAAAGATGATCGTCACCGTTTGTAAAGAACAACAACAACAAAAAAGAACAATAAAGTACAAATATACTGCTTGGGTCATTTTTAGTCAAACATTTTGGCTCGCGCTTTGCGCTCAAGAATAATCCTTCAAAAGGTTAATTTTTTTCAGATTTCGAACCCCCGCAAAAATCCTAGTTACGGGCTTGACCATTGACCTACATGCTCTAAAATCTAATCAGATCATCTTCCTATGGTGATTTAAGATTGAAGTTGATATCTCTCTCTCTCTCTCTTTTGACGGTAAAATTCGGTTCCAATAGCAGCACGCCTCTACAGCTGCCAACTTTACACCCCTTCGCCGGAAAGAGAAAAAAAAAATTGCCAAAGATTTTGTATTTCCATGAATGGCTATTTCAGTGTTTTTTTTTTTAATTAAAAATTTAAAAATAAAAAAAAAAATAAAAATGGAGCAAAAATAAACGACTGCATGTGATCTGTTCTCCGGAATGGTTGAGTTGTCCTCCGCGGGACTTGTCTGCGGGTAGTTGTGCTGCGGGGGAGTTGTCCTCCGGGGATTCTCCTCCGGGGAAGTTGTCCTCCGGGGAGTCGTCCTCCGGGGGAGTTTGTCCTCCGGGGGTTGTCCTCCAGAGGAGTTTCCTCCGGGGGAGTGTCCTCCGGGGACTTGTCCTCCGGGGGAGTTTTCATCGGGGGAGATGTCTCCGGGGGACTTGTCCTCCGGGGGAGTTTTCATCGGGGAGATGTCCTCCGGAGGAGTTGTCCTTGGGGGGACCTGTCCTCCGGGGGAGATGTCCTGCGGGGGAGCTGTCCTCCGGGGGTGTTGTCCTCCGGGGGAGTTGTCCTCGCGGGGGAGTTGTCCTCTGGGGGAGCTGTCCTCCGGAGTTGTCCCGGGGGAGTTGTCTCCGGGGGGAGATGTCCTGATACGGAGTCAATGAATGACTCACATTGTCCTCAAAGTGTTTCGTTATACGGACAAACCGCTGGCTCATCAATCAGAGTCAAATGACTTACGTTTTACTGTGAGTGTAGTACAATTTACATATTCACAACATATAACATATATACCACTTAGCCCAATACAGTAACAATCTCAAATTGAAAAGGAAGGAGGCCAACTAAAAAGTACATATAGATTATGAATGAATTAGATAACAACGGAAATAATTGATTCTGTTTATACAACAATGTAAAAAATAAATAAATGCAAAACGATTATAAATAATATACAAAGAGAAAACAATAAATATATTCATACATCACGCTACGAATTAAATTTCATTGGGAAATGTAAAAACCTGGTCATGCTGGTACCGGTATGTAAACATTTAAAAGAAAACTTTAAGTATTCTGTTTAAAAAATTAAATTGAATTACATTGTAAAATGTCGTTTGAAAGAGAATTCCACGGCTTTGAACCATTATTAAAAATGTATTTCCTGCATATGATGTTGTATTCAATGGTAAGCCGAAACGAGAAGCTAGAGCTCTACTGGCAAGTGAAATGCTTATGGATCGAATCATTTTTGACGAACATGTCAAAAGGCAATTGTTTATTGATAAGCTTGCACGAGCAGAAAAATATACAAGTCTAAAATCTAGAAAATAATTGTTCAGAAAAAGGTTATTTGTATGTGGCCAGAACTCTGCATTATTGATAATACGAATCGCTTTTTTTTTAAATACAAATATAATAAAGGGTCTGTTAATACAGCGTGTCCGACAAAAAATACTAATGGCACTCTAGATGGGTATGATATTAAAATTACAACACTATACTGTTTATATCTGTACACCCGTAAACTACAATCCATTTTCTACAAACTGGATGAAATTTTATGTGATATGGTCCAATAAACTGAAAAATATGAATATTTTTTCATTACACCTCAGGAAACCTCTCCATCAAAGTTTTGTATTAAGTAGTATGTGTAGTCATGTTCAGCTAACAAGATAACAAGATTTGGTATCAAGTGGGGCAAATTATATCTATTCACGTTCAGCCACAGGCGTTATGGTGGTATCTCACTTCGCGGAGACGTCTATCTGACGGATAAAAAGCATTAGAGACGTCTCCGATACTTTATTCAGTCGCGGAGACGTCTCCGAGACGAGCTCTGCAGAGCTCAAAATATGTCATGGAAAAATATTTTTCATACAACATATGTTGAGCTCAGAAGGAGGTAAGACATATTTTAAAAGAAAAAGGGGAAAATCTGAAAATTTGTGTACAAAACCAATGGAGAGTTGTCCATAAAATCAGCTGTTTTGAAGCCGAAGTTGCAAATTTGAGGATCCCCATAGAACGTACAACGAGACTTTTCAAACTTCCATAATCTTATTTTATAACCGATTTTGATGAAACTTTTTTTAAATTGCTCCTCTCATTATGCTATTTTCTGTAAAAGTGATTATATCCTTGACTATTGGTTTCCTTTATAAGCAAAACTTGGATTGAGAGGTTTTCTGATGAGTGCTGAAAAGGGGCTCATATTTATGTGTTCAATGGACCATAAGAAATTAAGCCAGTTGTACAAAAGAAATGTTAGTTTACGATTTTAAAATTATATACAATATGATTGGGGAATTTTGAAATTATACTCATTTAGAGTGCCATTAGCATTTTTGTGGGACACGCTGTATAGGAAGATGTTGCATTACCCTATGCAACAAGTCCGTAATTCAAATAAGGAAGAATATAAGGATAACATAATAAAATAGATAATTTTACAAATATTGTCAATGTGCGCTTTCCAAGATTTTTTTATTTTTTATTTTTTTAATCAATGAATGAAAGTACCGTTTAAAATGATATCATTTGGCAAAGACGTAAACTTGTTGCTGGTTGCAACTAGCTTTGTCTACGTTAAAAAAAAAAACAGATTCCTTTTATCCAAAGAATTTTGCCTTATAATAACATTTAGCATTGTATTAGACATACATTTTGCCCCCGTTGACCACAGGGGAGCTGATCTCTAGAGGAGCTGTCCTGATATCAACTAGGATATCTTCAGCCATGACCTCGTTCATTCAATCGTTCATACATTCAAAATGTTAAGTATTTTTATACACTCTGATACCAGAAACAGTCGTAGCATAGAAAAGAGAGAGACGCGATGGTGTTGTTGAAGTGTTCTAGGGCAACTTGACAAGGAGCTATGGAAACAAAGGAGTTGAATGCAATTTTGCCGAAAGCGTTCACAAAAGGAAAAGCAAGAAAGAAAAGGAAATACCGGATAGTAAGACAGTTTCTGCCTCCGAGCCCTGTAGAATTACAATTGCATTGAATAAGTGCTACCCGGCTCCTAATGAAGTCTATTTCAAGTGGCAGGGTTTGGACTTTCCGTGATTTTCTGCAGAATATCCCCAAGCAGATTGATAAACGGATAAAGACAGCGTAAGCTGCGATAGAGAACGTCTGGGAAACGAAGCACAAGTATGACATGGTGTCCAAGATAAACTTACTCTGACCCCATGTCGCATAGATGTAGTAATACATATCAACAGCATACCATACCAACAGACTCACCATGATTGGGATGAAGACAAAGTCAAAAGTGCCAAGTCCCTGGTGATCTAAAAGAAACAGTTACAAAATTTAGACAACTTTGGCAAACGTATGCATATTTGACAAAATCATTGAATGAGTACAAGATTATATACGTACAAAATTATATGCATACACACACACACACACACACACACACACACACACACACACACACTCACACACACATTTTTATATATATATATATATATAGTTTCACGTATTGGCATGTGAATGAAACAAAAAACAAAATGTAGTAATGCATTTTCGCCAATTTTTATTAGAATATATATATATTTGTATATTATATTAATAGTGTACAATCTATCGCGCAATATACTGGATTATAAGTACGACAAATACTAAATTATCCCGAGTGTATATTTGTTTCTCCGAGGCCGCAGGCCGAGGTGAAATAGATCTGCACGAGGGATAATTTAGTATTTTGGAGTTCATATAGTCCAGTACTGTTGCAAGATAGAGCGTTCGCTATTTATTATAGTAAATAGACCCTTAGATCTTTGACCTTCCCTAATCTGGTTTATCTTTGCCAAATTTTTGGTGCTAATTTAGCTATTGTGACGTATTCTGTTGCTCCGCGTATCCATTGTTATGAGCTTAAGTGCACAAGCTTTTAATGTTATTACGCGCGAGCGCAGTAAGGCAAACGATAGAATTGATACTCTCTCCATTCCTTTAACACGGGCTGTACCCTACAAAAACCGAAAGTTATATATATATATATATATATATAAGCAAGTCATCGAAACTGCATTTGCTGAAAGTGCTCAACTATAGGCATGATAGGAGCTAATATAAATTATTACAGATATGAAAAGTTTGCTATTTAGTTGTACAGGCTGTTCCACCTGAGGAGGGTTCTTCGGCAATTGATCACATATTATACAATTCACTTTCAAATACACACGTCTGCAGTCAGGCAAGTATATCAAAGAGAAATAATACTATCATGACTATAGCGAGGGTATATACAATAGTGGTATTAACAGATTAAGACATGCAAAGCAAAAGTACTTCAAAGTACAAGTTGAAAATGAGGGTCAAAGTTGAGATGGGGGGGGGGGGGTAGCTTAACCATATTCAACAAGTAGAAACTTTTTCTTGTGTTTACATATAGAAATTAATTCAGTTCTAGAGTTCAGGATGGTGGATTTCGCCGCAGTGATGATGTGATATTTTTCCCATAGGCAGATATTGCAGCAGTTTGACCTTGGGGAGTAGGGTTGAGCATGGTGGATGACTCTCCATGATAGTGTGTAGGGTGTTCCGTTATCTTTCGGCATCCAGATGTACTTGCTGAGCCATCGACTTCGCGAAGAAGTCCACAACCATATCAGCATCCGAAGAGGATATTATCTTTCAAGCCAAGAACAGCCTTCTCTTCCATGGAGACAAGCCTTGGCAAAAGACCAAGGCCGATGATATGTTTGATGTCACCATGGGATCCTATGATGGAGCAGAAACATGTGAGTTTCTAGGCTCATTTATCCTGAATGAGATCAAAAGCATAGTGCCTAAAGAAAACATCGGGCTCTACAGGGATGATGGGCTGGCCATCATCCATAAACCAGCAAGGGCAGCAGAGATGATCAAGAAGAAACTCTGTGAGAAATTTCGACAGATCGGACTCCAAGTGACAGCAA
Organism: Paracentrotus lividus; assembly: GCA_940671915.1. Lineage (NCBI taxonomy): Eukaryota > Metazoa > Echinodermata > Echinoidea > Camarodonta > Echinidae > Paracentrotus > Paracentrotus lividus. Next base: position 31,227,222 of record CALNVZ010003434.1, on the reverse strand, counting down.
GTGCCAATGCGACTGTCATCGACTTCCTGGATGTTACTTTTGACCTAAACAAGAAAGGATACAAGCCGTACTCGAAGCCCGGTAATACCCAGATGTATGTCCATGTAGAATCGAACCACCCGCCAACCATCATCCGGAAGATCCCTCATTCCATACGAACCCGCCTGTCAACTATATCCAGCAGCGAAGAGGTGTTTGATAATGCTAAACAGGAATACAACAGAGCGCTCCAGGACGCTGGTCACAATGCCAACCTCACATTCACCATACCCAATCCCCAAGCCACCAATGATAAACAACAACAGCGGAAAAGCAACATCACCTGGTTCAACCCCCCCCCCCCCCTTTCAGTAAACACGTGACCACAAATATTGGCAAAAACTTCCTCTCCCTCATAGACCAACACTTCCCGAACGGCCACCAACTAAGAAAAATCTGCAACAGAAACACCCTGAAAGTCAGCTACAGCCGCATGGACAATGTGTCAACCATCACCAAAGCCCACAATATGGTTTTTTGGGACAAATACCATATGTATGGTATTGCTGTTTGTTTTTGTTTTTTTTTGCACAAATACCACATGTAGAAAGTTCCATGAACCGTTAAATTTGCTTACACTCAAACGTCACGTGGAGCGACGAAATGCACTTTTTTTAAAATTATTATTTTGTATTATTATTTATTATTATTTTTTTTTACATTGGTTAAGTTTGAAGCATGTTTCTGCTAGGGATGGGAGCCTCTGTTACAATCGCCCCATGTTACAATTATTGTCCCGGTCTCCCCTACCATCAGGGGCGGCGATTTCATGTGATGACGGTCAGGGGTGGGGGAGAACGGAGACCCCGGAATGGGAATTATTATAGAATCGAACAGAATAAGGCTTCCTAAATATTTGTATACCCAAAATTCGAAATAGAATGATCTTTTTCACATATTTTGCAGAAACTAATGACAATTTTAAGAATATAAGGTTGGAACAAATAAAACATACTCCACAAAATACGACCTGAAGACATAGTTAAATCCTTAAATCATTGTATTGTTATTTGTTTGTGAGCGCGAAGCGCGAGCTAAAAATTTTGCTCTATTATAACATTAATCATTGTATTCACTAGCTGATAATCACTACCGTTAAAGAAAATTCTGAAGAGCGAGTGAAAATCTCGTTAATCAACGTTTTACAATATATATATATATATATATATATATATATATATATATATATGTTTGTAATCCCTTTCTGAATATGGTCACTTTTTATAACGATACGGACCTGAAAACAAAGAATTTAAAGAAATTTAAAATTTTATTTCCATCACATTTGGACAAGTGGGCAAATACAAAATTTATCCAAATTATTTAGAAAATAAAACAAAATGTGAAGCTTTGAAAATCAAGGGGACAAGGAGAGGAATGAATTATACACTAGATCGGAATAAATAAAGCACCCCAAAGAGACATATAATTTAGGCTAATATCCAAAATTCACAATAGAATGACCTACCTCACACATTATGCCAAAGTTACAAATAAAGCGTTGTAACAAATAAAAGAATAAATTAATATAGGGACCTGAAGAAAGATTATTAGTTTAATTATTGTCTGGTGTTTTTGTTTGCAAGCGAAGCGCGAGACGAAAATTTTGCTTTTTAATGACCTGAACTCACATTTTACGCACACTGTGCCTCTTCGTCTATTATATGTACATATATTTTTGTTAAGCTTTAAAAATCGAGGGTGGACGATCCCCCAGAAAACAAAAATCGATGGAGGGGGGGGGGACTCGATCGTCTCCCCGTCCATCCGGGACGCCGCCAATACCTACCGTTGTGTAGTATTGTCACAGGATTTTTTTCTTTTTTCTAAGGGATAGTTTCTTACAGGAATTGAATAAGTGGTGTTTGACCAAGTCGACTTGATTAGACGAAATGTGAATTAATTAGACCAAATGGTAGTTTGACGGACTGATTGAAGACAAACAGGGATGAAACCAACGGGCATTAGACAAAGTGGATTTATGGCAGTTTACTGCTGAAGTTTGGTAGTCGTATGGTATTCCTGTGGACTTCGTGTGGTACTATGGTAATTAGGTCATTTGCATACAATGTTTTTGTATGCACAAATCAGTATTTTGTGAAGCTTACATCATTAACTAGTAATTGCCTGCATATTAATATTTTTTCTTTTAGGGAAATATATTTCCTAAACACAAAGTAACATCAAGTAACGGCGTGTGGTATCCCTGAATTAACGGCATGTGGTGTTCCGGTCGTAACGGTATGTCATAATCCTGGTAACTGTGTGCGGTATTGATGTGTGGTACTAGTTTGGGATAATGCTATTAGGTATTTTTGATGTATGGTACTCCTGTATGGTATTTTTTATAGTACTTGTGCTAAAATACCATAGGAAATCCTCTGGTATTTGTGCCAAAATACCATAGGAAACCCTATGGTATTTTGGCTGTATGGTAGGGGAGACCGGGTATGGAAGTTACACGGGTCAGTTGTTACAGTTCTCAGTGTGCTAAGATGGAACAAGAGATGATGTGCTAACTGGTATCTATATACAGCCTACACATAGCTGTGATGAACTGCCGGTCGTGAGGTTTCTTCGTTGTTTTATTTAAAAGTAAATCCACAAAAACCATTTTTTACAGTTCAAAGTAAATTTTTGACCAAAATTGAAATTTGTAATAGCTCTTACAACTGAAGGCACATGATGATAGCCTGGTATTGTAAATATAGTACATGTATGTCACTAATATACCCCCTATTAGCCATGCCCTGTAATTCTGCCTAATGACTGTGCTACAGTTGATTTCTGTGTGTAAAATCACACATGGGGTAGGTTGTTACAACAACCTATCCCATGTTGATGTAACAACTTACCCCAATTACATTACATATGTAAAATTACATTTTGTCTCAATTTTCAGGTGTTAATATTTTTATTTTTCTATTATTACTTTTGTCTATTCTAGAGCTCTACTTGATCTACTGTTAACGATGTCAAGAAACTGGAAAGTTGAAATTAAAGTATGGTATAAGAGATTTACACATTGTCAACTTACCCCGTATGTTTACATATTGTAACAGTTGACCCCGTATGGTGTAACAACCTACCCCGTATATGGGGTAGGTTGTTACAAAAAAGTGTCTTCACTAATTAAGTTGTAGTTAATTAGTTTTTACATGTTTTCAAGTTTTATATGCCTCAGGTTTTAGCCAACACAATAGGCTAACTACAGACCCAATATGGAGTGCGTGAGTTCTTTCACTAGAATTATCTGGCCCAAAATGTGAATTTTGTAACGTCCATACTCGGTCTCCCCTACTGCTATATGGTGTGGTATTTGTGCCAAAAAACCATAGGAAATCCTATGGTATTTTGGCTGTATGGTACTGCTGTATGGTATTTTGTGTGGTATTGTGTGCCAAAAAAACCATAGGAAATCATATGGTATTTTGGCTGTATGGACTGCTTATGGTATTTGTGTGGTATTTGTGCCAAAAAACCATAGGAAATCAATTGGTATTTTGGCTGTATGGTACTGCGTATGTAATTTTGTGTGGTATTTGTGCCAAAAAACCATAGGAAATCTATGTGATTTTGGCTGTATGGTACTGCTGTACGTAGTTTTTGTGTGGTATTTGTGCCAAAAAAACCATAGGAATCTCTATGGTATTTTGGCTGTATGGTACTGCTGTAGGGTATTTGTGTGGTATTTGTGGCCCAAAAAACCACAGGAAAATCCTGTGGTATTTTGTATGGTACCGTTGTGTGGTACCACACGATATTTTTGTAAGGGACAGCTTGTACAACTAAATAGCAAACTTTTCATATCTGTAACAACTTATATATATTTAGTAAATAGTGGTAGCTTATAACAATGGATACGCGGAGCAACTATCTACGACATAATAGCTTAATTAGCACCAAAACTTTGGCAAAGATAAAACCAGATTAGGTTCAGTCAAAGATCTCGGGGTCTATTTACTATAATAAATAGTGAACGCTCCATCTTGCAACATTATTGGACTATATGAACTCCAAATACTAAATTATCCCTCGTGCAGATCAATTTCACCTCGGCCTGCGGCCTCGGAGAAACAAATCTGCTCTCGTGATAATTTAGTATTTGTCGTACTTATAATCCAGTATATTGCGCGATAGATTGTAAACTATTTATATATATATATTGCATGTATATATAGGCCTATAGTAAATAGTGGTAGAAAAATACGCGTTGCGATTGGCTAGAGCAGTACCACGTGACCTACTTTCAATTTGTTATATTGTACATATGTACAATATAACTTTCGGTTTTTGGAGGGTAAAGCCTGTGTTAAATGAATGGGGAGAGTATCGATTCTATCGATTGCCTTGTTGCGCTAGCGCGTAATGACAGTAAAATGTTGCGCATTATAGCTCATAACAATGGATACGCGGAGCAACAAAATACGTCACAATAGCTAAATTTGCACCAAAATTTTGAAAAGATAAAACTAGATTAGGCAAGGTCAAAGATCTAGGGGTGTATTTACTATAATAAATAGTGAACGCTCCATCTTGCAACATTACTGGACTATTATGAACTCCAAACACTAAATTATCCCTCGTGCAGATCTATTTCACCTCGGCCTGCGGCCTCGGAGAAACAAATCTGCACTCGGGATAATTTTGTCGTACTTATAATGCAGTACATTGCGCGATAGATTGTACACTATTTATATAATATATATATTATATATAGTATATATATATATATATATATATGCAGCAATGGAAATACCCATGACAGACAACCCGGGGTTGGGCACCCCGGGGTGACCAACCCTGGGTAGACTAGGGACTTAGTCATTTTTCTCATGTATAGGGGAGACCGGGTATGGAAGTTACATGGGTCAGTTGTTACAGTTCTCAGTGTGCTAAGAGTGAACAAGAGAGGATGTACTAACTGGCATCTATATAAGCCTACACATAGCTATGATGAACTGCCGGTCGTGAGGTTTCTCCGTTGTTTTATTAAAAAGTAAATCAACAAAAACCATTTTTTACAGTTCAAAGTAAATTTTTAACAAAAATTGAAATTTGTAATAGCTCTTACAACTGAAGGCACATGATGATAGTCTGGTATTGTAATATATAGTACATGTATGTCACTAATATACCCCTAGCCATGCCCTGTAATTCTGCCTAATGACTGTGCTACAGTTGATTTCTGTGTGTAAAATCACCCATGGGGGTTGTTTACAACAACCTACCCCATGTTGATGTAACAACTCACCCCATTTACATTACATATGTAAAATTACATATTGCCTCAATTTTCTGGTGTTAATATTTTTATTTTTCTATTATTACTTTTGCCTATTCTAGAGCTCTACTTGATCTACTGTTAACGATGTCAAGAAACTGGAAAGTTGAAATAAAGTATGGTATAAGAGATTTACACATTGTGAACTTACCCCGTATGTTACATATTGTACAATTGACCCCGTATGGTGTAACAACCTACCCCGTATATGGGAGGTTGTTACAAAAAATGTCTTCACTAATTAAGCTGTAGTTAATTAGTGTTCACATGTTTTCAAGTTTTATATGCCTCAGGTTTTAGCCAATACAATAGGCTAACTTACAGACCCAATATGGAGTGCGTGAGTTCTTTCATTAGAATTATCTGGCCCAAAATGTGAATTTTGTAACGTCCATACCCGGTCTCCCCTATACAGGTACATTACAGCATGCAGTAGCATTACAATAGGGCATGCTAGTTTTCCATCGTAATCTCCAAAAGCATTTGGTAGTCATTACCTTCATGATATTAATTTCATCAACTGCATAGATCTGTTATTTAATGTGGCTGTACAAGATGACAAGAACTTTAGTTGAAATGAATTTTTCAGTTGCTTTGAATGTCTAATTCAATGTTCGATTGCTCTTCGCTTCATGGTCGATATAATACGAAAATAGCATTAGGGGGCAATTTCGGTTATTAGAACTGCCGAAAAAGGTATTCGTAAACGATATAGCCTTATTCAAAGGCGCTATAGGTAGCGATTGGAAATTGCGCGCTTATTTATACGTACATTGTAGACTAATTCCAGCAAGGAGCTAGATGGGTTGCATGCTCGCGCTAGCAGCGATAGTGCTACGCAGGTTCTTTGCTAGTGGTACGGTACCGTAGTTCTAGCTAGCTAGCTGAGCTTGCGAGCTCGCTGACTGAGTGTGTTGTGCAGAATGTGGCCGTGGTGTACTGCGCTGTGTAGCTGCATCTAACTTTAGTTTTCCAGAACTGGATTTTCTTTTTTGAAGCAAGCCATCGACTGGATGTAACGTTACAGCTTGAACAGGGGCATATGAAAGTTAGTCTTTAACTTACGTGAAACTAAAAATGGCACACTGCTCTAAGGATGACGATTTTAGTTTGTTGTCTAACCTGAGTGGTCTATGATGCCATTTGGTCAACCCAGGGTAGACACCAATGCCAACTGTCAATATCACAAGCATCTTTTAGATTTTCGTTTGTTGTCAACCCAGGGTTGTCTATGATGCCATTTGGTCAACCCAGGGTAGACAACAATGCCAACTGTCAATATCACATCTAACGTTAGATTTTAGTTTGTTGTCAACCCAGGGTTGTCTATGATGCCATTTGGTCAACCCAGGGTAGACAACAATGCCAACTGTCAATGTCACATCTAACGTTAGATTTTCGTTTGTTGTCAACCCAGAATTGTCTATGATGCCATTTGGTCAACCCAGGGTAAACACCAATGTAGGTGTTGAAAATTTTTTGGCCTTTTGCCATTATAAAAACGAAATTGATATCATGAAGGCAATGACTACCAAATGCTTATGGAGATTACGATGAAAAACTAGCAGGCCCTATTGTAAATAATCATGCTACTGTGTAATGATACTGTATAAATGCAAAAAATGACTAAGTTTCTTTGTCTACCCGGGTTGTTTGTCATGTGGGTATTTCCATTGCTGCATATAGCTGCATATATAATATATATACAGTAAATAATGGTAGAAACATACGCGTTGTGATTGGATAGATTAGTACCACGTGACCTAACTTCAATTTGTTATTTTGTACCTATGTACAATATAACCATCGGTTTTTGTAGGGTAGAGCCTGTGTTAAATAAATGGAGAGAGTATCGATTCTATCGTTTGCCTTATTGCGCTCGCGCGTAATAACAGTAAAATAGTGCGCATTAAAGTTCATAACAATGGATACGCGGAGCAACAACATACGACACAATAGCTTAATTAGGAACAAAAATTTGCAAACCGGATTAGGCAAAGTTAAAGATCTAGGGGTCTATAATGAACGTTCCATCATTACTGGACTATATGAACTCCACATATTAAATTATCCCTCGTGCAAATCTATTTCACCTCGTCCTGCGGCCTTGTTGAAACAAACATGCATTCGGGATAATTTAGTATGTGTCGTACATATAGTCCAGTATATGGTATCATAGAGTTTCCAATATAATTTATTTATATAATAAACATACATAATATACAATGTATACATATACATACACATATTTAAAATATCAACGTTTAAACTCGTGTGGCTCCTGCCAAAGAATAGCAGAGCAGCAAAACAAAAAAAAAAGTTAGTGTCTATTATGGTCCAACCTGCCCATTCTTTCCCTATACATATTATGAATGGAGGATACAACTATTTTTGTTATATCATAGTCGTTAGTTTTCAGTAAATATATGAATTTTCGTGTGCGTTTTTATCCTTAAATGTGGGCACTGCATCGCTTATGTTTTGGAATAGGTTTCTCTTCCTTTCTCTGCATGAAGGAAGGAAAAATTGCATGCTTTCTTCAAGACAATAGAAAACAAATCAGTCAAATATAGCTCTATCAGTAAAAACTAGGATAAAAACTAGGAATTAAAAAAATAAAAAAGGAAATAGGAATTTAACTGTTGAGAAAAGAGACGAGTTAAAAATCTTTAAGCATTCTTTGTGAATGACGAGAAAATTTTAAAGGTATTTTATCACGTGGATATAAGGTTTAGTGTCTGTTTTTAATACCTATTAGTATTACCTGGTTTATTACCGTTGGATGTCGTCGGACTCCAGACCTCTGCCTCCGATATGTAATCCGTTTCCATGACAACATCATTCTCGAGATTACGTCGTCCTCCGAAAAGGGTTGCAGTGATGGTATTGTCCTGTACGTTATTGTTATCTTCGTCATCAAGGTCGCTTCTTTCGTACCCCAACTCCGACAGTTCTGCCGGCCGTCGGACGTTCCTCCAGATTCTTGGTCTTGACGGACGCCAAAGACCTAACAGCATTAACGAGAGGTGGATTGAAAAGGGCAAATTGTGGGAACACTCTGAATTCTCGACACCCATCTGTCCATCTTCCGTGTTGCTGCATGAGCCACGAGTTGCCATGTTGATTCAGGGTGTTAAATCTAATATGTGTCTTGCTGCGATGATTTTCACTTAGCTTTGGTATTTCGGGAAATAAGTCTGTGGGACGTAGATGAACTTTCCAAGCTTTCGGCATATATGCCTACTTCGGGACCTGAGGTGCAAACAAAAACGAACATATAATACCAAATAAATTCAGTGTCAATTAATTATTTAACAAAAAAAAAAATGGCACAAAAGGCCGGGTTCCATCGGGATTCGAACGGAACCTGATCGAGAACAGGCGCTGTTCCAGCTGACCTTTAGGAAACCCACGGTGGGATCGTCCATAAAACCTGTTAACTCTTCAATACTCGATTGGTTAAACCAGAAGGATAAATAGTAATTCAGATGATGGACTAAATGCAAGGCGATCACGGTGAGTGAGGCAGCTTTCGTTATAATAATAACAAAAACTTTGTGCACGAATAGCGAAAACTTACCACGAATAATAATAATATTTATAAAAAGATAAGAAAAAATACGCTTTCAGAGATGGCTTTATAGTGCCGCATCCGAGGAATTTGGTACACTGCTTGTTGGGTGATTCTCACTTTGTAGACGAGCATAAATTAAGGTTCTAGCACCAGCATATACCGTGGAAGGGTTGTCTTCACGGGTAGTCAAGAAGGGCGTATTCCAGGGGGGGGGCGCAAACACTAAGGCGGGCAGGCGCCCACCATCTCTATTTTATTGGCTCTCCGCACATTTCTTCACAAAATATATATTATCACATATTATCCTCTTATTGTCGAGACGAGAAAAAGCAGAGAAGGAATATATATGTGTGCACCATCATAAGGAGAAATAAGAGAAATATATATTTAATATATATCACCATAAGAAAATGTCACATAGCGTATTAATCTGGCCTTCTAAAGCGACCATAACAATAAATGACCGTAAGTTGAAGGAGGCCCACGAGATAGACGAGTCCCGAATCATATTTTCTATATTATTTTCCAAATTGTCACAATCCATTTAGTGGCATATTTCAATCTCTATAAATCGCCTCTTTTTAAGTAAAAAGGAAACAGAATCTTTTCTGACTTGACGAAAAGTAAAAAACTATTTAAAAACTAACAAGTTCTCTCAAATATTGTGTCACAAGAGTAAAAGAGTGCGCTGCGTGCACATACTGAACCTCACTGGCGCCCATCGGCCTCCTGTGAGACCAGTGGAACATAGATTGGTCATCCACTAGTGAATATTTAAGTTTAAGTAAATCACCTGATTAATATTACAAAATATAAACTTCTTCTTTAAAAAAAACGCACCAATATTTATGAGGCTAACGGCACAGACATTCGCAGCTCACGCTATGATGCCCAGAGATCCAGCACAATAATAACATACTAATACATTTCAAACATTGAAGAAAAATAAAAACCCAATAAATTTACGTGAGGACTCTACGTGCTTGCGCTCTCGAGCTCAAGAACACCAAACAATACAAGCGAAGCTCACCACTTCTGAGACAATATACGTGAATCCTATAAAATTTACTAAAATTTTAAACGCCCAAATTTTTCGGCTCGCGCTTCGCGCTCGGCTGATACCAAAACATAATGCACAAATAATTAACTCCAATTTTTACCTTTAAAATTTTCAGCTCGCGCTTCGCTGTCACCGATACTAATGGTCTAGTCATATTAACTTACACAATAGATCTATACCATATTTCTTAGTACTTATGCATAATTAAATACCTTATATGTATTCATATAACTTTTAAAAAACCTCACATTTTCGACTCTCCGTTTCGCGCTCGCAGATCAATCATAGGTATATAATATATGCACACATAAATAGGTTTCTACGCAACATACATTGTCTTTAGGGTATGAGAAACTATGTAACTTTTGTATGATAATTGAAAAAAAATAGTGGAATTTCATCGATACAATATGAATTAGAAGACACCCCCTCCCCCTTCCCCTGACGGCGAAAAATCCTTGCGCCCCCCGTATTGGAAAATCCTGGATACGCCCCTGGGGTAGGTGTGAATATTTTTTTTCTGCCTTCCTTCGCCTATCAAAAAAATCTAGCATTTCTCAAATATCAGCCACAATGTCAGTAGTGAGTCGTTCGTTTGGTTGAGTCATCCATCGAAAACAAAAATTTCTCCTCTTTTCCGAGAGTGGGGGGGGGGGGGTTGAGCTGACTAGAGATACCAGATTTTAGGCTTTCAGGGAAGGTTTGTAAATAGATGCACCGATCGACGTGTCAATAATCAACCTATGATTATAACTATGTTTGATTATATCGAGGCTTTTCGAAACTTTGCTCCAACTTTGCTCACCTTAACGCAACTTTACAAAACTTTACGCAGCTTTCCAAAACATATTTTTACCAACTTTTCACAGTTTTGTGGAACTTTGCAGAGGCTGGAACTTATACGGAACTTCGGCAAACATTGTGAACTTTCGGAACTTTGAGGAACTTTTCTTGCGGAACTTATCGCAACTTTGAGAACTTTTCGCAACTTTGCAGAACTTTTCAGAACTTTTCGCAACTTAAGAAATGCACACCTTTTGAAACTGTGTGCATGTGTGCAACTTTAGGTAAATTTCAACAACTTTGGCAATTTTGCGTAACACTCCAAAAACTCCCCAAGTGACATAGACCTACTCTATTCATTCCGATCGAGTCTTTGCAATGGATGTGTCACATCACTGGCTTTTTCTTTTCAACGAAGGATGAATCTTGAAGAAATAAAATGTTGATGGAAAAGTGAGATATAAATTTCAGGGCTGCAAAGCGTTGTTGAAAGTGAGGGTGGGGGTTGACAGGCTAAAAAATATATATACAAGTTGATGGTCATTTGGCGTTTTGTATACAAAAACGTTTTTCTTTTCACTTTTGTAAAGTTGGGGAGGGGGCTGAGCCAAAATATTTCCACAGATTATGTAATTTCCATCTAATGATTATGTTAAACCGATTTATCTATTTCTGCTTATAAGAAAACAAACTATTTATTTATAGTTCATGCTTTCTCTTCTAATTATGTATGATCATTGATAACAATTTGTATTATGTTTTTCTATTGAAATGAATATTAATTCTGAATCTGAATCTGAAAAAAAAGTGTAGCTGGGAAGAAAACAAGTAGATGGTCATTCTTGCTTTTTGGTACACTTTCACTCCTCGGTCCCTGACTTCGGCATAGAGATTCTCATAATTCTAAATCACTCTTCTCACGAACCATCATTCATTCGCAAGTATCACATGATCATAAAGAAATTAAAGAATAAGTAGCTTGCTGCAAAAACCTTGAGGAAAAATTACCACACTTGCGGCAAATGTGGTAGGCCTATGAGTTCAGCTTGGATGATGTTCACATACACGGTTTGAGGGAGTTTGGGCGAGGCACATGCACCTTCATATTTTTAGTGTATGAATTGAATCAGTCGAGTCTGTGACATATACATATATATGAATATTATGATCATAAAGAGAATCAACGAACTGGATAATTCTTATATCAATAACTTCTATACGTCGGAAATATAAGCAAAAACCACATCAAAAAAAAATGTTATACCTTACGATCTAGAATTCTAAAGGTTTTTCTTCTTTTTCTATATTTCTAATGCATGAAAAAATTGTGAGACATAGATAACATGTACGCATAAAAGATGAAATAGGCGTCATTGTTCACAAGGTGTTCATTTCTCTGGCTGCAACGACTCAGTAGGGCTATATACTATAACACCACTCCCCGAATGGAGTACCCCCACCCCACTCTGTATTAGGCAATCCAAAGAGGGAATCCCCGTAAATATTATGACATTTATCATCATTATCAAAGGCAAGTTGGTGACCGGTGTCGTGGACCCCCCTTTATTTTTCGTAACTCCGCTTCCCAATTTGGAAATTAGATTCCGAGTTCGACAGAAAAGATATCTGTCTAGTAACCCCACGGACTCAATATGCATTGAAGTCTTGAATGCCAGCAACGACCAAAATCTATTAACTGCTACCTACTATAATGCGGCCCGGGCTCACAACCGCCAACACCGTACCTCCATCCGTCGACGCTGCACACTCGCCTACGATGGGATTTCGTAGAAAAATTCGTGCCAGGCGGACGCGGTACCCTTCCAGCATCGACAATGCATGTTACGAACCGGGCTGCAGTATGAGTGATAAGATTAGGAGTGTTTAAATTGTTCTTTACATACTTAATACCATAATTATTTCTAAAGTAAAATCTTAAATGAAACAAAAAAAAGATGTGGACAAGTTGCGTTACTATCATTAAAGAACGAGAAGAGAACGACATTTTATACATGGGTCTTATTATTTTTTCATTTACAATAATCATATAAAACTGCTAATAAAAGTTATAGAAAACACTGATGTTTATGACCTTCTGAAAAAACTTCTTTCATACGGCCTACATTTGCAATAAGCTATATAAAAGAAGAGAGAATATGTTTTTCCGATTACAAGACTCAACTAATTGTCCAGTGACAGAGACACGTGTATTACAGTTCTCGAAACATGATGCTCGTGCGTGTTCAGCAAAAACATCGTTGTCATGTGCCCACAAATATTTTTGTTTAAAGCAAATTTGCTTAACTAAAATTTTCATCATTTCATTAAAACCTATTTGTTGACAAATAGACGCAAAGAGTAATTAATATACTTTCCTCTATTGGCACTATGGAGATATATAGCAGAAGACTGCACAAGCACGCAGACGTGAAGTTTGCTAATTAATACGGCGTTCTGACTCTCATGATTCTCCCCAGTCCCTCATCATTTGTATTCAATACTGGATACGCTACCCTCGTTTTTTTTGCTTGTTGTTTTTTAATCCGGGAAAAAGTCACCTTGCTGCTTTCCTTTACGGGTCAAGAGACTCCGGCTATAACTTTATGTATTAGTTTATTGATAGGTGACATGCAGGTAATATCGGCCCCCGTAAGCTCATGTTGCCTTAATTTGCATAAAATTACAAATGACACACCAGTTTAATCTTTGTTTATAATGAATCAAGTAACTACAATGCCTCACTTTATCGTTCAAGCGAAGAACAATATCACCCAACCCCCCTGTCTGCAATAATCATTCACAGATGTGCACGTCATGTACCAAGTGCCCAATATATACCTGATGTGCAGGCTAATATGCGGCACATGTTATTAATGATACGTTTTAAAACTACAATGACTCTACCTGTCCCAGTGGAATTGCTTATAAAATTGTTTGAAAATCATGTGAACTTTAATGATACAAATGTTGAAGTTATAAGACCTTCAGGTAAATCTACTAGTATCTTTATGTAGTTTCGTAATATTTCTTTTTTAATATGATTCCTATTAGATTTATTACTTTTTCATATATACAAAGTTCAATATAAGAGCCAAGCAATAAATTATATTAATACAATTAGTGTGAATATACCCCAAAAAATCTCTAGCAAAGAGATTGATGCCTCATCCTAATACTTAGTACCAGAATCATTCCCTGCCATTTTTGGATCCCATAATTACCTGACCTTAATTGTTGCAGTGTCAGGCAAGCATTCAATTCCAGATTGCACCCCTTCACTTAAAACAAATTGACCTGTACACGCTAGTATGATCAAAATGAAACTATAAGCTTACTAAATATACAACAACAATTGAGAGTTACCCCCTTAAACACTCTTTCACCATCACAATTCTCTGAAATATCAAATTTTACATCAGGGTAAGAAAAATGCCGTAGTTTTATCTACCTGTTGGTTTTCAGCAATTTTCTCAGAGAAATTTCCGCATCAGATGCTCTCACGACGAAATATTTCGTAACAGTTCATATAAACAACATTTATGTGCTCACACGGTCACCGGTCAAAAAGGTCACGACATGATTTGCTTCAGGCCCAATACCCTGGCCCCATATTACCGGCATGTACCCTATCCCTTTATCCCTTCCCTACTCCAGACCCTCGCCGATCCTCATAATTTTGTATAAAACCAAAATAAAATTAAGACACACCCAAATATTTAATCAGACGCCGCTATTATAGTGAAAATGACTAAATTGCTTAGTCGAACATCCATGAGCACTCCAAACATGAAAAAACACAATGAACTTAGGTTAACCTTTGCCATCATTTTTTTTTTTTTTTTAAGGGGAGGGAGGGGGGTTCAGTGGAGACATTTTTTTTTTTTTCGAGAGTATAAGCTTTTCAGGGATTCTACCCACTCGTTATATCTTTTACTAGACCGAAAAATTCAGCGTGGGGATATGAAATATCAAAATATTTAAAAAAAAATATCCTGAGAACGGCATATATTTCTGCCTGGTCTTATACATGCACATTATGACTGTATTTGACAGTGTTTCTACTGCTAACAAAAAATAAAAATAAAAAAATGCCGAAATCGAAACCCAAATATTCCGGAATTTAGTGGCATTTCCTGAAATCTTCAAATTTGTTTTAAAACAAACTTCGGACAATGGTACAACAAGCTTGAAATATGCCTAAATTCTCGTGACCAGAAATCAGGGAATTTTAAAACCTCTTTTGTATGCGCACCTGGCCTGAAATAGAGACAAAATCAATTATGCGAGCGCGAAGCTCGAGCCGAAATTTTTGAGCTCCAGAATGAAGCAAATAATGGTATAAATATCATTAGTTACTCAAATTTATTACATTCAGATATTGTGTACATCTTGATTTTTAGATTTCTGAAATTTCATGTCCTCAAAATTTCCTTGAAAATGCCAAAATAGGAAATTTTGGGAAAGTAGAAACGCTGGTATCTATTCATAATTATTAAATGTCTCGTTCGCCTCTGGTACTTGCACAATATTTCATATTTTTGTTTCAGCTTCTGTGTGTGTGTGTGTGTGTGTGTGTGTGTGTATGTTTGTGTGTGCGTGTGCTGGGTACTGGGTAATTTGATCATGCTCATGCTCCCATCAGCATGTAAACGAGACCTTTATTTCTATTTTTTATTTATATATATAAAACGAGACGAAAAATGTTGCCTTTTTTTCTCTTTCCCGCCTAGAACTGTGAAATAACATTGAGCATGATATACAGTATAGAATAATTGAGGAACATAATATTATTAACATGGCTATTGTTCAGTAAAAAAAACAACCATAATTTTAGCTAATTTTGACATTTTATGAAATAAATATCTTACTTTAGCAGCAGATGGCGCTAAACATAACTATTACGAAGACACTTAAAAAAAAACAAATTCTCTTGAGTATGAACCGCGGTCTTTGCATGGACAATCAGAAGAAGGAAAGAAGAATTAACGATACATCTATACAAAAATTTTCCACCAGGAATATTAAACAAGATTGTGTTGCTTGTATGGTTTTATCACTCCTCCCACCTCCCGAGCAGAGAAAACACAAACAAATAGCAACAAAGAGTGTCAGAAATTGATGGGGTTCAAATCCAATCCCTTAGAATGGGTGAGAAAAAATTTAGGACCCCTATATATACATTTCGTATATTATAGTCGATGGATCCAGGGGGCTGAAGAGGCCCCCCCCCCACCCTATTGGCGGCGCAAAAAAAGAAAAAAAAAAAGAAAAGAAAAGAAAGAAAGAAACGTAAGGATAGGAGTAAAAACGAACAAGAAAATACAGCCGGAAGGGGAATAAAAAAGGCAAAAAGCAAAATTTTCAGGTCACTATGCACGAACGTTTGGCGGTCGCACATCACGCTCGCATTACCAGTTTATGAGCATAACCGTTGCTCATAAAGATTGATTTTTTGTTTCTGCTCCAGCCACATCATTTTGCTCTATCTTTAATTTCTAGAATTTGTTTGTCCCGGCTTTGACCTTTCGGGACTCTGGATATGTTTTGGACGTTCCCCCAACCATTCCCGGTATTTAAAATGAAAAAAAGTTTGTCAACCCCCAGAACGCCAATTTTTGCAATTTTCTATTTTGGGGCCCTTTTTTGTTTACCCGGCTGACCACGCCCCCTGATTCCTGCCCCTAAGAAACAGTCTGAGAAATGGTGCCAGGTAAAAATGGCAGAGGTAAAAATGGCAGAGGCAAAAATGGCAGAGGCAAAAACGGCAGAGGTAATAATGGCGAGGCAAAAATGGCAAAGGCAAAATGGCAGAGGCAAAAAATGGCAGAGGTATTATGCCATATTTACCTCTGCCATTTTTACCTCCGCCATTTTGCCTCTGCCATTTTTACACCGAACCTGAGAAATAGGGTTTTTATTGTGCTTTAAATCAAATATGGGTTTATCCTCACTGGCTTACATTTATTATCTAGGAGAAGGTCAAAGTTTATTCTGATTGGGGTTCAAAATTGACTTATTATTGATTTTTACAACATGGACATTAATATCTTTCCAAAAATGTAGAATCTACGTTTAAGCGTTCACGGTTTTTACCATAAAGGTTGGATAAAATATTTCCATTTTCACCAATCTCACTTTTTACTTCAACCTTTCCACTAGACAAGGGAGCAAACCATGTACCTTAAACTTTTAATTAAAGTAAAGAACAATAGCAAACCTACACTTAAGACTCGTTTCGCGGGGTAGGATTGAGGGGTCCTTGGTCAGCCGGTGTAGACAAGGGGCCAAAATGAGAGAAAAATTGCACAAATGTGCATTTTGGGAGTTGAAAACTTTATTTATTTTTCATTCCCTATAGGAATATCGGGGGACCGTTTAAAATATAGCCAAGTTCCGGAAATGAAACCGGAGACAAACAATTTCAGGAATTAAAGCTTAAGGCAAAAAATGTTGCTGGAGCATACCCACAAAAATATCCAACCTTTCTGACCAACATAAAGTTTTAAAAATCGCTTAAAATTTAAATTTTTTTTGGTTGATATATCAAAATGTTAAGTTAGAACTTCGCACTCGCTTCATTTGTTTGATAAGAAATGATCCTGTGAATGAGGAATACGACCCCAAAACAAAAAATAAATAAATAAATAAAAACAAAAGATAAAAAAATAAAAAATAAAATAAATACCGGTAAATAAAAATGAAAAAAAAAATATATATATAAATAAAAAATGAAATAAAGGTCTCGTTTACATGCTGATGGGAGCATGAGCATGATCAAATTACCCAGTACCCAGCACACGCACACACAAACATACACACACACACACACACACACACACACAGAAGCTGAAACAAAAATATGAAATATTGTGCAAGTACCAAGGCGAACGAGACATTTAATAATTATGAAAGATACCAGCGTTTCTACTTTCCCAAAATTTCCTATTTTGGCATTTTCAAGGAAATTTTGAGGACATGAAATTTCAGAAATCTAAAAAACAAGATGTACACAATATCTGAATGTAATAAATTTGAGTAACTAATGATATTTATACCATTATTTGCTTCATTCTGGAGCTCAAAATTTCGGCTCGAGCTTCGCGCTCGCATAATTGATTTTGTCTCTATTTCAGGCCAGGTGCGCATACAAAAGAGGTTTTAAAATTCCCTGATTTCTGGTCACGAGAATTTAGGCATATTTCAAGCTTGTTGTACATTGTCCGAAGTTTGTTTTAAAACAAATTTGAAGATTTCAGGAAATGCCACTAAATTCCGGAATATTTGGGTTTCGATTTCGCATTTTTTTATTTTTATTTTTTGTTAGCAGTAGAACTGTCAAATACAGTCATAATGTGCATGTATAAGACCAGGCAGAAATATATGCCGTTCTCAGGATATTTTTTTTTTAAATATTTTGATATTTCATATCCCACGCTGAATTTTTCGGTCTAGTAAAAGATATAAAACGAGTGGGGTAGAATCCCTGAAAGCTTATACTCTCGAAAAAAAAAAAAAAAATGTCTCCACTGAACCCCCCCCCCTCCCCCTCTTAAAAAAAAAAAAAAAAAAAATGATGGCAAAGGTTAACCTAGTTCATTGTGATTTTTCATGTTTGAGTGCTCATGGATGTCGACTAAGGCAAAATTAGTCATTTTCACTATAATAGGGCTCGATTAAATATTTGGGGTGTCTTAATTTTTAAATTTTGGTTTTTACAAAAATTATGAGGATCGAGGAGGGTCGTGGAGTAGGGAAGGATAAAGGGATAGGGTACATGCGGTAATATGGGCAGCAGGTAATATGGGCCACCTGAAGCAAATCATGTCGTGACCTTTGACCGGTGACCGGTGTGAGCACCATAATGTTGTTTATATGAACTGTATACGAAAATATATCGTCGTGAGAGCATCTGATGCCGAATTTCTCTGAGAAAATTGCTGAAAACCAACAAGTAGATAAAACTTACGGCATTTTCTTACCCTGATGTAAAATTTGATATTTCAGAGAATGTGATGGTGAAAGAGTGTTTAAGGGGTAACCTCAATTGTTTTGTATATTTAGTAAGGCTTATAGTTTCATTTTTGATCATACTAGCGTGTACAGGTCAATTTGTTTTAGTGAAGGGGTGCAATCTGGAATTGAATGCTTGCCTGACACTGGCACATTAGTGCAGGTAATATGGGACATCCAAAATGGCGGAATGATTCTGGTACTAAGTATATAGGATGAGGCATCAATCTCTTTGCTACGATTTTTTGGGGTATATTCACACTATATAATTAATATAATTTATTGTTGGCCTATATTGACTTGTATAATGAAAATAATATTTAAATAATATTAAAAAAAGAAATATATACAAACTACATAACATGAAATATATAGTCAAAGGATTTACTGAAGGTCTTATAACTTCAAATTGTATCTTAAAGTTAATGATTTTCAACATTTTAAGCAAATTCCAGACATGGTAGAGTCATTGTAGTTTTTAAAACGTACATTAATACATGTGCCCATATTACCTGCACATGCAGGTAATATGGGCACTTTGGTAATGACGTCAACATTTGAATATTGCAGACAGGGGTGGTTGGTGATCATTGTTTTGCTTGACAATAAAAGTTAGAGCAGTAGTTATTGATTCATATAAACAAAGATTAAACTGTGTGTCATTTCGTAATTTTATGCAAATTAGGCAAATGAGCTTAGGGGGCCCATATTACCTGCATGTACCCTATCATAAAACTAATACAAAAGTTATACGGAGTCTTTGACCCCGTAAAGACAAGCAGCAAGGTGACTTTCGATTAAAAAAACAAACAAAGCAAAACAAAAACGAGGGTAGCAGTTATCCCAGTATTGGAATACAAATAGATGAGGACTGGGGAGAATCATGAAGATCGAACGCCGTCTATTA
>CALNVZ010003434.1:31186364-31202262 GCA_940671915.1 Paracentrotus lividus | reverse complement strand
AAGAGAGAGATTAACTAAACATCCATAAAATGCCAAAGACTCTGATTTAAAAGACATTTTTTCACCATCAAAATAAATAGGGGACAAAGAACGAGGTAAGTTTCGATAACAATGCCTCAAAATGAGGTACTAAACAGTTAGAACTTCCGTAAAGGCATTTTCAGGGAAAATTTCTGGTTTAAGGATGGGGGGTTGAATAATGACTTTTTTATCCGTTGCGTTACACTCGTAACATGACTTAATATGATGGGGGTTGGGTGTCCGGACACTTTAAACAAATATAAAGCCGGTTTCTTGTCTCACGATTAAGCAAAAATATACCGTTGAAAACTTCTTTTTATGATCAATATTTGTTCTCCGCAATATTTTCTAACAATTTTTTTTTTTGTGTAAAATTTGAAAAGACATTGCTTGCAAAACCCTTTTAAATGGCTGGTTTAGATTGAGTGTCCGGACCCAACCTGTTCGCGGACCACCCCAATAACTGGGTATACATAATCAATATTCTGAAAGTATTACAAAAAATCTAAAAAAAATCACCAAAAACTTGGCGGCTGGGCATTTGCATTTCCCAGGCGATATCGGAAGTGTCTTTTGTTCTTGGAGATACTGATTTTTGTTGTACAATTTGCATGTGGTGCGAGAGGCGCCAGCTAGCGTTTGTGGGGGTAACCTTAAAAGAACTGTGAAAGCAACTTAAAATAACAGTTAGACTGGCCCCCAACTGAATATGGGCCATTCACCACACGTCAATTACTGAGTCAGTTCACACAGACAGACAGCCAAATATTCACAGACACAGACTAAGGTCTTTTTCTCTTCTTACGCAGTGTCGAAATGGTTGAACTTGCATTGCTAATTGCTGGGAGACCGTTGACTGTAACGAGAGACATCTTGAAGGTCTTTGCGATGATTGATCGGTCAAGAGCTGGCCTAAACTTTGACCTAGCTTAATCCCTTTTTGAATTCACAATCACTTGCACTTTTATTTACTTCCGTATGTAAAAATTAAAAAGTGGTCGATTGCAAATAGGCCGACGCGAAAAAATTGTAGTTTTTTACGCTTGTGTTCAATCTTATCTGTAATTTCAGTAAAGCAGCTGTAGATTGAGGGCTGAACATACCGAGCATATTATAAATAATCTATGGTATTCCTCAAGTCGAGAAGGAAGGGAAAAATGGCTTTAAAATGTTCATGAAATTTGTACGCAAGACCAGTGAGAGATTGGAATTCCACGACAATTGCTACGGCGATGTTTGCTCCGGCTGCAAAGTCGATACAGTAATGAAAGAACGGCCGAAACCCGGGGGGGGGGGGGGAGGGAGGGGCCAGGCACTTTTTTGTGGACCTTTTGCAAGTAAAGAAGGTCCCGGGGCAAATTGTATAAACAGGGGCTCCCATCCGCTAGCAGAAAACATCGCTACAAACTTGAAATTTGTACAGAGCATGCGCATTTCAATCGCTCGGGCAGCATGCTGTTTGAGTATTAGCAGAATTTAACGGTTCGTGGAACTTTCTACAGGCAGAAAAAATCGTTTTTGTGAGTAGGAATTAATATTTCACATTACCCCATGTGTTTTTTCTTCTGGACAATATGATGAGCTACGGCTGTCATTTTTATAATATTTAGAATTTATGTTCTTAGGCCATATTTTGCTAACGTTTCAACGATGAAATACTAAGCTAAGATACAAAAAAATCTCTCCAAATATGGTCGGGCCCACCATCAGGGGCAATAGTAACAATGCCGTTTAGGAAATATTTTGCCCGCGTACGAGCCCGGGACAATTCAGACGGCGCTCTCATCGCCCGTAGCAGAGCACGTAAATTCTGCAATAATCATGCCATGTATGATAATTCAAGTGGAGAAATATAATGTAAACTTGAGTCAAGCATGTCATGTTTTATAATAATTAGCTTATGTGGTTAATGTTGTGTTAACCCTAAAAAAGAACTGGGGGGGGGGCTTCATTCAGCCCGACCCCTCAACATTTTTCGCGTAATTCGGCGACGCGGAAAAAAAATTTTTCGCCGAACTCCATGACTATTTTCTTTCAATAGTCTCGCGGCAACTTTTGAGACGCAATTTGGCGATGCCGCGGGTATGGCGGTTCCGAAATTACGTAACATTTTGTAACCGTGGTTCAGACGCAACAAGTTGCTCCAATACGTGATTTTGTTGTACAAATCCAATGGGCAAATTGTGTTTTTAGCAAATTCATAAATGTATCATTATTTTCTTCTTAAACTGATTAAAATCAATTAATTTAAGGTTGTTTTTGATTAAAATAGTGTCAACCAATGATTTCCATCAAAAAAACAATAAAAAAAAAAAGTCGAAAAAACAAAAGAAATACATAAGAAATTTTAAAAACAATAAGAATATCATAAGAAAAAATCTTGATAGCAGTATTTTTTTTTACAAGCAGCATTTTTCACAGAAGGCCTACAAAGAGCTGTAAACGCAAAAATTAGCACTTTTAGAGCTTTATGTTATATTAAATGAGCAAATCTTAGATTTTATGCATAAATTAGCATAATTAATTAGTTGATGAATTTTTCGGAGAATATGACTCTTCAGTTTTTGGAGAGGATCCGGCGGTATATTTGTTTTTTTTTTTTGTTAACGCGCGTGCAATTTTCACGCGCATCGGCGTGCTCATACGGCCAAGATCTTGGGGGGGGGGGGCTGAAAATGAGCCCCCCACCCCAGTGCTTTATGTGTGTTCAAAATAGCCCCAGTCTTTTTATGGGTTAATCTTTGATAATGTAGTGGGCATAGCTTTGATAAAGAAAACAAATGTTACAATTTCATGTGTTAACAATTGCCCCGCATAATGTGTTACAATTTCCACTGGTTTAGGGCAATTGGTAAACACTCGACCTCGTGTTTTGAATGATAATGGCTCAAAATAAATAAGTTTTAACTTAACCCAAACCTATTGTATATCGAGGCTATAGATATATCCAAATTTCGTTTACTTGGTTTAAAGCAAGTATTTTAGTTATAATAAAGTTGATAAGTCAAATTTGGAAAAAAAAGTGTTACATTTGTCCCGTCACCCCTACCTTCAGATACGGCAAGGTTGGGGATAAAACGGTCCCTCATAAGCCTACATTGTTTGTCCATAAAGTGGAATATTTTTTTCTGGGCTGCCATGCGACATTATGTTGTCTGGGCTTTATTTCTTGAATGTGTTCGTCACCCGATTTCATCTTCGGGATCCTGGGCTTTGTCTTGGATGTTCGCTTAACCCTTCCCGGGGATTTTTGTTCGCAAAAAAAGTTTGTCACCACCTGAGATTGCATTTTGTCCTTTTTTTGCGTATTTTTTGGGCAGCCCTTTTTTTGTTTTAGCGTGACTCGACCAAGCCCCCTCAGTCCTACCACCCCCAAGGAAACATGTCTGAGGTGTAGAGGGCTGTCATTTTTCTTTAAAGTTAATTCTAGTTTTATAGTTACATGCTAGTAGCATCTTTTGTTAGGGGAGGGTCAAAATTTATTTTGATTGGGGTTGCAACATTGATTTATTCATTTTTAGAGCAGATTAGCACCATGAAGAATTTCTAATCTTTCGGCGGCCAAAATTGGTTTGTAAAATGTCAGCTAACATAAATTCAATATCAATATTATCTTATTAGTCACCATTTACAGAACCTATGTCATCAATTTTAAATAAGAATTTAGGGGGAAATGATGAACAATTTAAAAAGGGTTAAAAGAGACCAAAGGCCTGTCCCATAAATCTAGTATTTAACTTAAAGAATACATTATAACACGATACATCTCAGATGCGTTTCGCTGGGGGTAGTGACTTGAGGGGGCTTGATCGGCCGGTAAACAAAAGGGCCGTGCAAATGAGAAAAAATTAACAAAAAGGGCATTTGGGGGTTGACATATTTTTTTTTTTTTTTAATTCAACGTGAAGGGTTGGAAGAATGTTTAAGATATACCAGGGTCCGAAAAGTATAAGGCAGGGACAAACACATTAAATAAATTAAGCGCGGAGGCAAAATCATGTTGGCCCTTGAGAGGCGCGGCAAAATAATACTTCCACCTTTATGACGGACAGTGTATATTGAAAAAAAAAGAGAGAGACATAAGTTTCTAAGTTGTCATCAAGTTATTGTATCGGTGAAGAAAGTACCACGGCATGCCATCTCTTAAATTCTCAAAGTATGTTTATTTAACTTATTTTGAAAGATATTGCCATGGAAAGGTTAAACGGACTGTGTAGGTCCTCAAATGGAATCACTCATAATGCTCAAGAAAGAATACTTGGTGCACCGTGAAACCTTTTACTGCTAATCGTTCCACAAAAACCAGTGAAAACCTTCAACGAATGAATAAGACGAGTCTTTTAAAGTTCTTTAAAAATTTACACTTAAGTTAATTAGTAAGCGCCAGTGGCGAATTCAAGGATTTGAAATAGAGGAAGACGCTATTGGACGATAAGGTGAGATCGAGCCGCGTATTTTTTTTACCCGCGATTTTAAAATGTAAAGTTAATGAGTGATTTTAAATTATAATAGAGGGGGCGCGTGTCCCCTGTGGCCCCAGCCGTGAATACACACTGGTAAAACCGATCAGTCCGTATGCTTTTTGCATAAAATTCTGCATGGCCTCATTCTCGCACATCTCGGTTTGACACCGCATTTGCTCGCTGCGACAATTGCTTAGGATTCAATAGGGTTTGTGTTAGGATTAGTGGTAGGGTATGGCGTTAAATAGAGGATTGAAGTTGGCGCATTCGCTATTACTGCAGAAGGCGGTGGATACGAATTTTGAGAAGTGGGGGGGGGGGTATGGTTGAAAAAAGGGGGTTCCCTTAGATCTGTGAAAATTGACTTTTATCTTTTAGCGCGGTCCTTTAGTAATATTTATAAAAAAAATAAAGTGCGAGCGCAAAGCGCGAGCGGAAAATTTTCGAGCTCAAAATTGAAAATTGGGGGTTATTGTGTATCTATAAAGACCCGTAAATAAAATGAATTTGGAAATTAGTTTACCAAATCATTGAAGTTTGGTGTTAGGAATAATTTAGGCTAATGGGGCAGCTAAAAAGATGAAGAAAAACTGGAGGGGGACCAATTTTTGGCTCTAAAACATCATTGTTTCCGCCACAAAACTGGGGCACGTGATGCTTCTTATTGTCGAAACACTCTTTCACATAATTATTATGTCTCGCAGAAGGGGTAACTCTTTAAATTGGGTCCAATCTTTTTTGCATATATTACTTGTTACATAATTATGTGCGACGTTGGCGTAGCGACCAGAAGCTGGAAATTTTGGGTTTAAAAGAGCATGTAGTAGGGGCAGTTTTTAGTATTAAAAGTGGCCCCTTCTTAAAATTAAAGTGTCAATTTACAGTGTTTGAAGCAAATTGTGAAATAATTGCTCTATATATTTTTTAATACCGACTGGAAAATTTTTTTTTCATAATTTATAATTTATTTTTTTGGAGCTTGGCCGGGGGTGCACGTAGAGGGGATTGATGTAGCTAAACCTCCTGCTCCCTATCATTAGACAAATGCTTCTAGGTCCCGAGCCGATGGGCTGATATTCTTTCAAAATGTGACCGGAGCATGGGTAAACATACGATATTTTAACGGTATTGTAAAAATATATATGTTATAAGATATCTGAAAGTCGTCGGGAATAAACTGTCATCATTTTTTTGCAAAAGATGAAACAAAAACAACAAAAACACAAAAACAATAATTTGCTGCAGGCAAGCTCAAAAAAATTATCCATTCGCGAATAATTATGTGTGACACACCTCCTGATTTGTATGGCTGGCAGGCGAACCCAAAGAATCATTTATTAATAAATCACAGAAACTACCTGAGTCCATTGTGAAAGACGGGTTGTTTAATTGCGGAGTAGACAGTTTACTCTATAGGCAAACGAATGCATCCTTCGCAAAATATTTTGTGTTTTCGCCGCCATTCTGAAAGGGGTAGAAAATGCGTGTGTTTTAGTTTGGGGCTTCTGACAAAATATAGGCTAATATTGTGTCTTAATAATAGAATCTGTGTAGAATTCTGACATGTTTTATGCCACATACTCCTAAATTCCGCCGCCGAGAAAACATTATTGTACGAAACTCAATCTTCATTCTCCCTATATGTAAGGACAAAAAGAAAATGTGGGCTCTTGTCCTCCTCAAATCCCTGAATGCAGAGGCGCGCAGTACAAAAGAGTTGGGTGGTGTGTGCTAATGAACATTATTCAGTAGGGAGACCTGGGACAATTGTAACAGTTTTTTCCAAAATTTGAACCATCAGTCTTTTTAAAGCTAAAATACTTCTGTAAAACTAAATAAAATGAAATATGCATATCTTAGCTTGAGCTATATGAATAGTGGTTTGGGTTAAGTAAACAAGTTATTTGTGAAGCATTACCATTTCAAACAAGAGGGTCGATGTTAGCAATTGCCCCGTGACCAGGGGCAATTGTACAGACGTCGTGCGGGCAAATTGTAAACAACATGAACTTGTAACATTTTTGTTTTTCTTTATCAAGGGCTATGCACATGACAAATTAAAGCCATCATTAACGCACATAGAACTAATTATAATGAACATGACAATGCTTGACTCATTTATATTACATTTTCCACTTGTTATATGCATGAAATGGGGGGCAAAAGTTATGATAGTTTTTTTTTTTTTTTTTAAATGATTATTTTTTAGGTTGTTGTGCTTCACCCTTTAACTGTAAGAATTATAGAACCTCATTAATTCATTATTTTGGTTCCTTTATCTACTTTGTAGCCTACATAATATTATCTTTTTAAGCTGAGCAACTGGTTGTATAACACTTTATGTTTAGGCTTACGCTTTTGACTTTAACGCATTCTTTCAAAATAAAGTGATACATTTCTGAGAAGAAGTAAGAATGACAGCTTTTTTTTTCTTTCTTTTTTTTTTTGTTGTAAAATCAATCTTCAAAAATTTACGCAACTTTTTTTTTCTTCTGGCAAAATCAATATGTCTTTGCCCTTTTAACAAACGTATTGGACATATAATTTTCAGGTATCATATTGAAAATATATTTTAATTTTTTTATAGGGGGCTGGGGCTGCCATCGCCTCCCTCTCCTCTCCTCTGTCTTTCTTTCTTTATATCTTTCTTTTTTCTTCATTCACTCCCTCTTTACTTTTTTTTAGCTTTGCCTATCTGCCCTCCTCCCCCTCTCTCTCTCTCTCTCCGCCTCTCTCCTTTCTCTCCCTTTCCCTCTTTCTATCTTTATCTCTTTTAATATGTGTGGGCTTTTTTAATAAGAAAAACAAGTCAGGGGGGGGGGGGTCCCTATTCTCTTTCTCATTTTATAGGACCCCATTGTAAATAAGCCTTTTCGGTTTTCAAATGGGCTATCCTGTCAGTGTTTCTTTATGTGTTTATACAATGAAGCACAGGTCGACGAATAAAATAAAATAAAATGAAATAAAATCATATGTTGCACAGTTATTTATTCCTCATGTTTGAGCTCATAGATAAAGGTTAACCGTTTTGTCCTTGTAAAAAAGAAACTATAATTGAATTTATACATTCAAAGTTATGAAGTTCTGACTTCTGCTAGTAAGTGATATAAATTATTTAAAAAAAAAACAAGAAATACAAGCACTTGAGGCTCTGATTACAAATGAAACAAATGATGAAACTAAACTAAAGGCACTTTTTCGGAAAATATCAATATTTCATTGCATTTCTAAACCAAAAACGTATTTAGACAGATATGTTGCAAATTATTGAATTTTCATGTCTGAGATTAATAGATATGGTTACCGTTTTTGTTTTTGTAAAGCATAATAATCGACAATACATTCAAAGTTATTAAAGTTTCTGATATCTTGAGCTTATCAACGAGGCTTTTCTTTGGCTATTTTTCTTAATATATCCAAGTCTACTCCTATTTAACAATCTTGGGCAATTAAAAGGAAGCGTAATGGTGCACTCTCTTGAATATTTTTTAATTTTTTCTTTTCCAGTAAAGTGATATAATTATTTTAAAAAAAGCAATACAACAACAACAACAAGAATAAAAACTTGAGGCTCTGGTATCTCACTTTGTGGAGAAGCGTCTCCGGCGATGAGAATAGAAAATTTTGTTTTCGGCGCGATCGGACAGAATGTATTAAAAACGTCTCCAATAGTCGCGGAGAACGTCTCCGAGAACGTTCTCCGCCCACAATTTATGAAAAAAAAATCCGTCTGCCGAAGAGTTAGGAGACGTCTCCGAGACGTCTGGATACGTCTCTATAATTAATTTATCCGTCGCGGAGTACGGGAAATTTCTATTGCTGTAGGCGGAGACGTCTCCGCGAAGTGAGATACCACCCTAATTTTCATGTCTGAAGGTTTATATGAAATGTTGTTACTTTTGTTTTTGGTAAAGCATTATAATTGAAAAATACATTCAAAGTTCTGAAAAGTTATGATGCTTTGAGGCTAAGGGTGCTATCTCACTGATCAGCGGAGACGTCTCCGGCGACAGAATAGAAATCTTGTCTCCGCGACGGATAAATAGTATTAGTAGACGTCTCCGAGACGTCTCTGAATTTCGAGACGGATTTTTTTTCATAAATTGTCGAGAGACGTTTCTTGTGAGAGTCTCTAATACTATTTATCCGTTCGCGGAGACGAAATTTCTTTATGTCGGGGAGAACGTCCTCCGCGAAGTAGAAGCACCATTATCGACGAGGCTATACTCTTTGCTGATTTTTCTTATTTCCAATCTACTCCTATTTACAATTTTGGGGCATTAGAAGAAACCTAATGTTTCACTCTCTTATATATATTTTGTACGCATAACCCTCTTGAAAAATTGTGTCTAATGCAGGTCTAGCTCGCAATGGTTGCAGAGGTTTCTGATTATGTTTTAATTATGTTTAGCGGAAAGGGCAACAAATTCCGGGAAATTGTAATGTTTTTCTATGTAATTTGCAGGGGCCACGGAGCTGGGAGGGGCTTCGTCAGCGAACGTGTACAAAAACGGAAAATATGACGGCAATACATTTGTGATTTTTTTTAGTGGGTTCAGCCCCCCCTCCCTCCCCTCCCCTCCCCCTCCCCTCCCCCCCCCCCACCCAGCTCCCGCTCCCAGCTTGCCGGCTGCCGTCCGCCTCCTCCACTTCCAAAAACGCTCCGCGTGGCCCCTGATTGGTTATTTAATAGGCTGTGGTGTTGATATCAGGGCGGAAATCTGCTTTACGAGTTCCTACGGGAGTTTACTTTAACTAACAGAAACGGGGGCAATTGTAAGCAGCTTGTTATCACATTGGCCCCTGGGGGCAGAGGTGCCATATTTGGAAGATTTTTTTTTCTATCTCAGCTTCGTATTTTGTTGAAACTTAAGCAAAATATGGCGCTAAGAACATAATTTCTAAATAATACAAAAAATGAGCAGACGTAGCTCATCCCATATTTGGTCGCAGAAGAAAACAATGGGAATATGAATATTAATTTTATGCTGCAAAAAACGGTTTTTCGCGCTGTAGAAAGTTTCCACGAACCGTTAAATCTGGCTAACACTCATAGCAGCATGTGAGCGATTAATGCGCATGTTCTCCTAAAATGTTTTAAGTTTATAGCGTGTTTCTGCTGGAATGGGAGCAATCTGTTACAATTGCCCCCCCATTGCCCCGTGTTACATTTGTCTCCGTCTCTCCTATGCTCGTTAGGCATACCAGTTCTGTGGCGTGGGCTATATAAAGCCAATTGATAAAGGTGGGCACGAGTAGGGGTAAGGGGAGATCGCAAAACCTGAAAAAGAAGCCTAGTTAGTGATTTTGATGTTGTTTCTGTACAACTAAGCACACCTTGTCTATTCTAAAGAAAATTTATAGGCACATATTTAAGAGGTGTGCTCTTCAAAATTTGTTGCGATCACCTTGCCCTAAAATTCAAGGGAGCGTCCAAAATTGTTGCCTTTTTTATGAAAATAGTGTTTTAGAGGATAACATTTTAAGGAAATATCAAATCGCCAAAAATGCGGATCATAATTATAAAAGGAGAATAAATTTTGCCTACAGTGTTGAAACCTACTTTGATGGAATTTGAAATACGTAATGAATAATTAGCCAAACAAGTTCATTTTTTTATATTTTTTCAAAAAATTGAATGTAATCTAACTTTATACGTCGCACAAATTAAAACTGGGGCGTACGAAATTTTTATTTGTAACTATTTTAGAAAATTGTTTATATATATGCAGCTAAATCTTGATGAGAAACTGGAGCATGTATCGTATATTATTTTGATAAAAAGTTATATCATGCTTAAGTCGTGATTTTGATTTCGCCGAAAATGACATTGCTGGTGCATATCTCTGAAAGCTCCGTACGTACACGAAGCGTGTATTAACTTTATTGGAATGGGTATGGTGTCTATATTAACAAACGCATCTTTTAAGTCTAAACCCTAACTCCATTGTATCAAACGAAAATGAAATGAATCAGGTTTTCAGTCTTAGGCCCTATGTAAGAAAAATTACGGATTATAGCATCGGACTTAAAATCGCTAGTATCAACTTACTATTAATATTACTAATCAAAATCAAAGGGGAAATTTTTTAAAGCTGATAACGAATGATGAGTCCTGCACTCTCCGCATTCGTTTGAGGTGCAACTATTTCCTGTTTCCTGTGAGCCCTATACGTATTTGTTTCTTTCTTTTTTGAACGATGCATTTTAATATTGTATGTTATGTAGGAGTTTCCTCTTTTTTTCATGATGCAAGAGTTTTTTAAAAAATAATGAACTGCAGATCTCATAAACTGCTTGTGACCAAATGGCATCTAATTCACTTGTTGTGGGCAATAAAGGGAGCGTTTTTTGGCGTTTTCTGTTTTGTGGCTCTTTAACCTGAAGGCTGGGGCGCATTCAACTTTTCTAAGTTGAAATATTGCACCCCATCCACCCCCCCCCTCCCCACCTACAACACACATAGCAACTATCCAAAACATAAAAAAAGATAAAGATAAATCGCCTGAAGCCTCAAAACACCCCAAAGCAAAAATGTATCCTTTTTTTTTTTTTTTTTTTTTTTTTTTTGGGGGGGGGGAGCATAAATGTAAGACTCTGAGGTAAGATACTAGATTCATTCATTTACATGTGGCTACTCTTTACCAGAGCATATAATACAGTGAGTTTGGGAGTTAAGGGTTAAATTTGAGTCTGTGGTTGCACAGCAAAGACGGGTGAATGGCTACTGATTTGTTTTCATTGTTGTCTCTTTTTTCAATATTTTTAAACAAGTATTTTTGAAACACCATTCACCACTTCCCCACTAAAGGCAATTCCCGTCGGTGTGACCGACAAGTACAAAATCTGAGTAAAAATAGCCCCTCACCCATCCCGCTCATAGAAATGCATGGATCCGGCCTAGCCGCACTATTAATTTTCCCACTGAGGCAGGCGTTAATGTTAACCTCATAAATAATGCTTATATTAAAAATACAGCTTTAAAAATCATATAGTTGGCATGAAACTGTATGAAAAGGAAGGAAATTAGGAAAACTAACTAAAAAATAAACCTAAGAAGGATATGTGGGAGCTTATTTGTAAGCCTAATATTACAGAGAGAGATATTTGCATTTTATTTAGAAGCATATTTTCAATATGTTACTAAGTTTTCAGGCTAAAATTCGGCTATACATTGCAGTTAGAAAGTATTAATGCAATTTGACATTTCATATGGGCAATTATGTATAGATCTAACTCTTTATAAGAAAGTTAATGCATGATGCAGTTAATATTGATAATGAAACACGTTTCTGCACCAGAGCAGAAAATTTTTGTAATAGTATCTATCAAAAATAAAATATTATTTGATGTTTTAGTCCGAAGGTTTATTCGTCCAAAATCATAATGGGTTCATTTCAGGTACTTTCGTCCGAAAACTGGAATAAGGTTCATTCGTCCAAAAATGAAATTTGATTATCAAAAGTAATTCTAACGAATGAACCCTATTTCCTTTTCGACGAATATATAACTATTCAATTTTCGTACGAATGAACCCTATTTCACTTTCGGATACCACGAAACCTTTATTTCACTTTCGGACGAACGAATTTTTCAGTCAAATGAAGCCTTCAGGGCAACAACGAACCCTATTCCATTTTCGGACAAACGAGGCGTTCGGAACCAAGGAGGCTGCTCCTCGAAAAACCCTCTTATCAGCAAAATACCCCTGGCTGTCTATGCCATTAAGGCCTTTAGGCTCCGTTAGTGGTGGGGTTTCAAAGTCAATGTGTAATAGGGCAATTAAGAAGAATCGGCTGGATTATCTTTCAATATTACAAAAATAACACATTAATAATTGGAAAACAGACCGCGTACTAGAATATTTATGGGGGGGGGTCGAAAATTGAAAAGTGGACCTTTTCTGAAAGGAGTAACTTTTCGAGCCGGGCGTGGCGGAGCCGAAAAATTTTACCTTATATAAACAATATTTTCCTTATGATTTTCTTTTTTTAATTCTTTTACGAGGTGATGATCAGCTTTAGCTAAATAAGTTGTGAGCACGAAGCGTGAACGGTAATTTAATTTACATTTTGCATTACTTGCACTTGTGGAGTGAGGAATCAGTCCATGGGCCTTTTAAATGATAACTCTACGAGGCGTGAAGATCCGAGCCGAAAATTTTGACTCATAATGAACTGAAGGTAAATCGTATTTTCTGACACATTTTATACCTCCCATGAACTTACGGGATCCGTATATACGACTATTATATACATGATATAAGTGTTTTGAAAATTGAAAAAGTGGAGTTTTTGCGAAGCGCGAGCCAGAAATTTCGGATTATAATGAATTAAAAGGTAGTGTAATTTTTCTTGACACATTTTTGGCCTCTTATGGCTCACAGACGCCGTAATTAAATGATTTGTATAAGGTTTAGAAATTCGAAAAGTAAACATTTCGCAAGGATTGAACTTGCAAGCGCGAAGCGGGCGAGCCAGAGTTTTGCTGTTTAATGGCCTGCATATGTGTATGTTATATGTACAGAGTATGTCTCTTACATATTTGCGGTTTTCTTAATTCTTTCAGCATGGTGTTGATGACACCTCCCTTTCTGAAAAAAGTGAACCTTGCCAGTGCAAAGAGCCTTTTGCCTCGTAATTTTTCAAGCATATTTTGACTCATATCTTATTTTTAATAGTCCTTCACAGACGGATGACCAATTCGCAAAAGATTTACGAAGCGCGTAAACGCGAGTGAAAAGAAAATTTACAGCAAAACCACATGAATGCAGTGAATTTGAAGCACATTTTTTTTTTTGGGGTGGGGGGGGGGGGGGGGGGGGGGGGGGGGGGGGACCTATAATTCGGCCTTTCGAACGGAAACGGGAACATGGCGAGGCGCGAAGCGAGAGCCGAAAATTTTTTGGTTATGATGACACCAAAGCTGCAGCATTTGCTTTTTTTTTTTTTGTTTTTTTTTTTTTTAGATTCCTACAAAACAATGACGATCACGCTACCTTGAAAAATGAATAGCGAGCATGAAGTCGAGACGTAGACTTTTATTAAATTTATCGTATTTTAATTCTTTCTTTAAGGGGCTGCAGCCCCTCCAATTTCTCACAGTAGATATTAAAAAAAGAGGCTTATATATACTTTTCCCTCGTGTTCAGCCTTCAACTTTTTACTCACCTCAGACCCATCCCCTGGAGGCCCTTTCAAAGAATACTGCTCGCGGTCTTTAAAATAATGATTTATGCGAGAACCGCGAAGATATTGCACGACCTATCTAAAAAAGGGGATTTTGTTCAGCTATTTTAATTTAGTTTCTGAACATTACAAAATGATTTAGGTAGTAGGTCTATTAAGAATCGTTTAACAACGCCCGTTTTCTCTTCTCTCCTCTCTCTCTCTCTCTCTCTCTTTCTTTCTTTCTCTCTCTGCCTCTCTCTTCTCTCTCTCTCTTTTGTCAAAGCCGACGCCTACTCGCCAGCCGGGGGGGGGGGGGTGTTCGAACCAAACCTATCCCTCCCCTAGTTATCAGGCCAGAAAGGTGATGGAGTGTTTCTCAATTCAACTTTTGGCACTCACTTTATTTGTGTAACTACTCCTTGACATGTATCACATACATAATGAATATAAACATTATGAAATGTCAGAATATACACGCTTTAAAACAACTTTTGGAAATCTTTTTGGAAATGCTAAGTACCCGGTGTTTGATATACTAAAACATCAATAATATTTTTACTTGTAGATCATTATGTAATCAAATTTCACTGCGGAAACCGGTTGGATTTGGGGTCTTAAAAGTCAAAGACTTTATTTATATTGAAGACCCATATCCTATCCCATACGGTCCATGTACGGAAGCTTCTACGAGATATTGAGCAGATTGTCGTTTTCGGCGAAAATCAAGATCACTACTTTAGACGATATAATTGTTTTGTTAAAATAATAACAGACTGATTTCTCACAAGGATGTCGTGCACATATTTGGATACTATTTTCTAAATAGTTACACCTTGAATTTTCTTTACGCAGTTTTAGACAAATGCGAGTATAAATTTTGTTTACATTCCATTTTTTGGAAATATATTTTATGAAGGACTTCTTTGGGATGGATATTCTTTTTACCTTAAATTCCATCAAATGGTTTCAGCTTGTAAGGCATTTATTTCTTTTTATATGATTGAAATTTGGGGCAATGTGAGATAGTTCCTCAAAATGGATATCCCAAAATATTATTTGTCATAAAGAAGGGCATTGTGGACGCGCCTTACAATTAAGAGGTGATCGCAACAAATTTCGAAAGAGCACACGCTCTGATAATATTGTGTCCGAAAATTCAAGTGTAACTATTTAGAAAATAGTTCCAATATGTGCACGACATCTTGTGAGAAATGCAGGTTCGTTTATTATTTTAACAAAAAGTTATATCGTCTTAAAGTAGTGATCTTGATTTCGCCGAAAACGACAATCTGTCAATATCTCTAGAAGCTCCGTACATGGCCGTATGGGAATAGGTATGGTGTCTTCTATAAATAAAATGTCTTTGACTTTTTAAACCCCAAATCAACCGGTTTCCGCAGTGAAATTTGATTACATGAATGATCTACAAGTAAGAAATATTATTTTGATTGTTTTTATGTATATAAACATCCGGGTACTTAGCATTTTCCAAAATAGATTCCAAAAGTTGTTTAAAGGTGTATATTCTGACATTTCATAATGTTATATTCATTATGTATGTGATACATGTAAAGGTAGTACACAAATAAAAGTGAGTGCAAAGTTAATTTGAGAAGACAGTCCATTCCCTTTTCCTGGCCTGTAACTAGGGGGAGGGAAGGTTTTGGGGGTTCGAACGACCCCCCCCCCCCGGCTGGACGAGTAGGGTCGCGCTTATGACAAAAGAGAGAGAGAGAGAGAGAGGAAGAGAGAGAAGAGAAGAAAGAGAGAGAGAGAGAGAGAGAGGAGAGGAAGAGAAAACGGGGTGTTGAAACTGATTCTAATAGACCTACTTACCTAAATCATTTTGTACTGTTCAGAAACTAAATAAAATAGTGAACAAAATCCCCTTTTTTTAGATAGGTCTGTGCAATATCTTCGCGGTTCTCGCATAAATCATATTTTAAAGACCGCGTAGTACTATTTTTGAAAGGGCTCGAGGGGATGGGTCTGAGGTGAGTAAAAAGTTGAAAGGCTGAACACGAGGGAAAAGTATATATAACCTTCTTTTTTAATATCACTGGAGAAATGGAGGGGCTGCAGCCCCTTAAAGAAAAGAATTAAAATACAATAATTTAATAAAAGTCTACGTCTCGACTTCATGCTCGCATTCAGTTTTTCAAGGTAGGTGATCGTCACTTTTTTGTAGGAATCTAAAAAAAAAAAAAAAAAAAAGCCAGATGCTTTGGCTGTCACGGCTCGCGT
>CALNVZ010003434.1:31072757-31186339 GCA_940671915.1 Paracentrotus lividus | reverse complement strand
GGTGTGAAACGGATTCTTAAATAGACCTACTTACCTAAATCATTTTTGTTAATGTTCAGGAACTAAATTAAAATAGTGAACAAAATCCCCTTTTTTAGATAGGTCTGTGCAATATTTTCGCTGGTTCTCGCATAAATCATTATTTTTAAAGACCGCGGAGTATTTTTGAAAGGGCTCGAGGGGATGGGTCTGAGGTGAGTAAAAAGTTGAAAGGCTGAACACGAGGGAAAAGTATATATAAGCTTCTTTTTTTTTAAATATCTACTGGAGAAATTGGAGGGGCTGCAGCCCCTTACAAGAAAGAATTAAAATACGAGTAATTTAATAAAAGTTCTTCGTCTCGACTTCATGCTCGCATTTCAGTTTTTCAAGGTAGGTGATCGTCATCTTGTTTTGTAGGAATCTAAAAAAAAAAAAAAAAAAAAAAAAAAAAGCAAATGCTGCAGCTTTGGTGTCATCATAACCAAAAAATTTTCGGCTCTCGCTTCGCGCCTCGCCATGTTCCCGTTTCCGTTCGAAAGGCCGAATTATAGGTCCCCCCCCCCCCCCCCCCCCCCCCCCCCCCCCACCCCAAAAAAAAAAATGTGCTTCAAATTCACTGCATTCATGTGGTTTTGCTGTAAATTTTCTTTTCACTCGCGTTTACGCGCTTCGTAAATCTTTTGCGAATTGGTCATCCGTCTGTGAAGGACTATTAAAAATAAGATATGAGTCAAAATATGCTTGAAAAATTACGAGGCAAAAGGCTCTTTGCACTGGCAAGGTTC
Organism: Paracentrotus lividus; assembly: GCA_940671915.1. Classification (NCBI taxonomy): domain Eukaryota; kingdom Metazoa; phylum Echinodermata; class Echinoidea; order Camarodonta; family Echinidae; genus Paracentrotus; species Paracentrotus lividus. The sequence goes on along the minus strand of CALNVZ010003434.1, from coordinate 31,185,572 downwards.
ACTTTTTTCAGAAAGGGAGGTGTCATCAACACCATGCTGAAAGAATTAAGAAAACCGCAAATATGTAAGAGACATACTCTGTACATATAACATACACATATGCAGGCCATTAAACAGCAAAACTCTGGCTCGCCCGCTTCGCGCTTGCAAGTTCAATCCTTGCGAAATGTTTACTTTTCGAATTTCTAAACCTTATACAAATCATTTAATTACGGCGTCTGTGAGCCATAAGAGGCCAAAAATGTGTCAAGAAAAATTACACTACCTTTTAATTCATTATAATCCGAAATTTCTGGCTCGCGCTTCGCAAAAACTCCACTTTTTCAATTTTCAAAACACTTATATCATGTATATAATAGTCGTATATACGGATCCCGTAAGTTCATGGGAGGTATAAAATGTGTCAGAAAATACGATTTACCTTCAGTTCATTATGAGTCAAAATTTTCGGCTCGGATCTTCACGCCTCGTAGAGTTATCATTTAAAAGGCCCATGGACTGATTCCTCACTCCACAAGTGCAAGTAATGCAAAATGTAAATTAAATTACCGTTCACGCTTCGTGCTCACAACTTATTTAGCTAAAGCTGATCATCACCTCGTAAAAGAATTAAAAAAAGAAAATCATAAGGAAAATATTGTTTATATAAGGTAAAATTTTTCGGCTCCGCCACGCCCGGCTCGAAAAGTTACTCCTTTCAGAAAAGGTCCACTTTTCAATTTTCGACCCCCCCCCATAAATATTCTAGTACGCGGTCTGTTTTCCAATTATTAATGTGTTATTTTTGTAATATTGAAAGATAATCCAGCCGATTCTTCTTAATTGCCCTATTACACATTGACTTTGAAACCCCACCACTAACGGAGCCTAAAGGCCTTAATGGCATAGACAGCCAGGGGTATTTTGCTGATAAGAGGGTTTTTCGAGGAGCAGCCTCCTTGGTTCCGAACGCCTCGTTTGTCCGAAAATGGAATAGGGTTCGTTGTTGCCCTGAAGGCTTCATTTGACTGAAAAATTCGTTCGTCCGAAAGTGAAATAAAGGTTTCGTGGTATCCGAAAGTGAAATAGGGTTCATTCGTACGAAAATTGAATAGTTATATATTCGTCGAAAAGGAAATAGGGTTCATTCGTTAGAATTCTTTTGATAATCCAAATTTCATTTTTGGACGAATGAACCTTATTCCAGTTTCGGACGAAAGTACCTGAAAATGAACCACATTTGATTTTTGGACGAATAAACCTTCGGACTAAAACATCAAATAATATTTATTTTTGATAGTACTATTACAAAATTTCTGCTCTGGTGAGAACGTGTTTATTATCAATATTAACTGCATCATGCATTAACTTTCTTTAAAGAGTTAGATGTACATAATTGCATATGAAATGTCAAATTGCATTAATTACTTTCTATACCTGCAATGTATAGCGAATTTTAGCCTGAAAACTTTAGTAACATATGAAAATATGTTCTAAATAAAATGAAATATCTCTCTCTGTATATTAGGCTACAAAGTAAGCTCCCACATATCCTTCTTGGTTTATTTTAGTTAGTTTTCCTAATTTCCTTCCTTTTCATACAGTTTCATGCAACTATATGATTTTTAAAGTGTATTTTTTAATATAAGCATTATTATGTGGTAACATTAACGGTGCTCAGTGGGAAATTAATAGTGGGCTGGCGGATCCATGATTCTATGAGGGGTGGGTGAGGGGCTATTTTCTCAGATTTTTTGTGTCGGTCACACCGACGGGATTGCCTTTAGTGGGGAAGGGGTGATGGTGTTTCAAAAATACTTGTTTAAAAATATTGAAAAAGAGACAACAATGAAAACAAAATCAGGTAGCCATTTCACCCCGGTCTTGTGTGCAACCACAGACTCAAATTTAACCCTTAACTCCCAAACTCACTGTATTATATGCTCTGGTAAGAGTAGCCACAGTAAATGAATGAATCTAGTATCTTACCTCAGAGTCTACATTATGCTCCCCCCCCAAAAAAAAAAAAAAAAAAAAAAAGGATACATTTTTGTTTGGGGTGTTTTGAGGCTCAGGGATTTATCTTTATCTTTTTTTATGTTTTGGATAGTTGTATGTGTGTGTGTGGGGGGGGGGGGGTGGATGGGGTGATATTTCAACTTAGAAAAGTTGAATGGCCCAGCCTTCAGGTTAAAGAGCCACAACAGAAAACGCCAAAAAACGTCCCTTTATTGCACAACAAGTGAATAGATGCATTGGTCACAAGCAGTTTATGGATCTGAGTTCATATTTTTTCAAAACTCTTGCATCATGAAAAAAGAGGAAACTCCTACATAACATACAATATTAAAATGCATCGTTCAAAAAAGAAACAAATACGTATAGGGCTCACAGAAACAGGAAATAGTTGCACCTCAAACGAATGGAGAGTGCAGACTCATCATTCGTTATCAGTTTAAAAATTTCCCCTTTGATTTGATTAGTAATATTAATAGTAAGTTGATACTAGCGATTTTAAGTCGATGCTTATAATCCGTATTTTTCTACATAGGGCCTAGACTGAAACCTGATTCATTATCATTTCGTTTGATACAATGGAGTTAGGGTTTAGACTAAAAGATGGTTTGTTAATATAAGACACCATACCCATTCCAATAAAGTAATACACGTTCGTGTACGTACGGAGCTTTCAGAGATATTGACCAGAATGTCATTTTCGGCGAAATCAAAATCACGACTTAAGCATGATATAACTTTTTATCAAAATAATATACGAACATGTAGTTCTCACAAGATTTAGTGCATATATATTAAACAATTTTCTAAATAGTTACAAATAAAAATTTCGTACGCAGTTTTAATTTGTGCGACGTATAAATTAGATTACATTCAATTTTTTTGAAAAAATATAAAAAAATGAACTTGTTTGGCTAATTATTCATTACGTATTCAAATTCCATCAAAGTAGGTTTCAACCTGTAGGCAATTTATTCTCTTTTATAATTATGATCCGCATTTTTGGCGATTTGATATTTCCTTAAAATGTTATCTCTAAAACACTATTTGTCATAAAAAAGGCAACAATTTTGGACGCTCCCTTGAATTTAGAGGTGATCGCAACAAATTTGAAGAGCACACCTCTAAATATTGTGCCCTATAATATTTTCTTTAGAATAGACAAGGTGTGCTTAGTTTGTACAGAAACAACATCAAAATCACTAACTAGGCTTCTTTTTCAGGTTTGGATCTCCCCTTACCCCTACTCGTGCACCTTTATCAATTGGCTTATATAGCCCACGCCACAGAACTGGTATGCCTAACGAGATAGGGAGACCGGGACAAATGTAACACGGGGCAGGCAATTGTAACAGAGCTCCCATTCCTAGCAGAAACACGCTATAAACTTAACATTTGTAGAGAACATGCGCATTTAATCGCTCCACATGCTGTATGAGTGTTAGCAGATTTAACGGTTCGTGGAACTTTCTACAGCGGAAAAACCGTTTTTTGAGCATAAAATAATATTTCATATTACCCATTGTTTTCTTCTGGACAAATATGTGGATGAGCTACGCTGTCATTTTTGTATATTTAGAAATTATGTTCTTAGGCCATATTTTGCTTAAGTTTCAACAGAAATACGAAGCTGAGATAGAAAAAAAATCTCTCCAAATATGGTCACCTCTGCCAGGGGCAATTGTAACAAGCTGTTACAATTGCCCCCTGTTTCTGTTAAAGTAACTCCCGTAGGAACTCGGTAAAGCAGATTTCCGCTGAATCAACACCAAGCTATTAAATAACCAATCAGGGCCCGCGGAGCGTTTTTGGAAGTGAGGGGCTGCGAGCGGCAAGTGGGAGGGGAGTGGGGGGGGGGGGGGAGGGGAGGGGGAGGGGAGGGGAGGGGAGGGGGGGCTGAACCCACTAAAAAAAAATCACAAATGTATGGTCATTTTTCCGTTTTTGTACACGTTCGCTGACGAAGCCCTCCCAGGCTCCGTGGCCCCTGCAAATTACATAGAAAACATTACAATTGTCCCGGAATTTGTTGCTTCCTGTAAACATAATTAAAACATAATCAGAAACCTCTGAACCATGGAGCTAGCCTGATTAGACACAATTTTTCAGGGGCATTATGGTACAAAATATATATGAAGAGAGTGAACATTAGGTTCCTTTAATGCCAAAATTGTAAATAGGAGTAGACTTGGAAATAAAGAAAAACAGCAAAGAGTATAGCCTCGTCGATAAGGTGCTTTCTCACTTCGCGGAGACGTCTCCCGCGACATAAAAGAAATTTCGTCTCCGCGACGGATAAATAGTATTAGAGACGTCTCCAAGACGTCTCCGACAATTTATGAAAAAAAATCCGTCTCCGAAATTCAGGAGACGTCTCGGAGACGTCTCTAATACTATTTATCCGTCGCGGAGACAAGATTTCTATTCTGTCGCGGAGACGTCTCCGCGAAGTGAGATAGCACCCTTAGCTCAAGCATCATAACTTCAGAACTTTGAATGTATTTTCAATTATAATGCTTTACAAAAACAAAAGTAACAACATCTATAACCTCAGACATGAAAATTAGGGTGGTATCTCACTTCGCGGAGACGTCTCCGCACAGAATAGAAATTTCGTCTCCGCGACGGATAAATAATTATAGAGACGTATCCGAGACGTCTCGGAGACGTCTCCTAACTCTCGGAGACGGATTTTTTTCATAAATTGTGGCGGAGACGTCTCGGAGACGTCTCCGCGATATTGGAGACGTTTTTAATACATTCTGTCCGTCGCGAAAACAAAATTTTCTATTCTATCGCGGAGACGTCTCCACAAAGTGAGATACCAGAGCCTCAAGTTTTTATTCTTGTTGTTGTTGTTGTTGTTTTTTTAAAATAATTTATATCACTTTACTGGAAAAGAAAAAAGTAAAAAATATCAAGAGAGTGACCATTACGTTCTTTTAATGCCAAGATTGTAAATAGGAGTAGACTTGGATATAAAGAAAAATAGCAAAGAAAAGCCTCGTTGATAAGCTCAAGTATCAGAACTTTATAACTTTGAATGTATTGTCGATTATTATGCTTTACAAAAACAAAAGGTAACCATATCTATAATCTCAGACATGAAAATTCAATAACTTTGACATATCTGTCTAATACGTTTTGTTAGAAATGCAATGAAATATTGATATTTTCCGAAAAAGTGCCTTTAGTTTGTTTATCATTTGTTTCATTGTAATCAGAGCCTCAAGTGTTGTATTTCTTGTTTTTTTTTTAAATAATTTATATCACTTACTAGAGAAGTTCAGAACTTCATAACTTTGAATGTATAATCAATTATAGTTTCTTTTTTTACAAGGACAAAAGGTAACCTTATCTATGAGCTCAAACATGAGGAATAAATAACTGTGAACATATGATTTTATTTCATTTTATTTTATTTTATTCGTCGAGTGTTCATGTATAACACATAAAGAAACACTGACAGGATAGCCCATGAAAACCGAAAAGGCTTATTTACAATGGGGTCCTATAAAATGAGAAAGAGAATAGGGACCCCCCCCCTGACTTGTTTTTTCTTATTAAAAAACCACATATTAAAAGAGATAAAGAAGAAAGAGGAAGGGAGAGAAAGGGAGAGGCGGAGAGAGAGAGAGAGAGGGGGAGGGCAGATAGGAAAGTAAAAAAGTAAAGAGGGAGTGAATGAAGAAAAAAGAAAGATAAAAGAAAGAAAGACAGAGGAGAGAGAGGGAGGGATGGCAGCAGCCCCATAAAAAAATTAAAATATATTTTCAATATGATACCTGAAAATATATGTCCAATACGTTTTGTTAAAAGGGCAAAGACATATTGATTTTGCCAGAAGAAAAAAAAAGTGCGTAAATTTTGAAGATTGATTTTACAACAAAAAAAAAAAGAAAGAAAAAAAAAGCTGTCATTTTACTTCTTCTCAGAAATGTATCACTTTATTTTGAAAGAATGCGTTAAAGTCAAAAGGCGTAAGCCTAACATAAAGTGTTATACAACAGTTGTCAGTTAAAAGATATATTATGTAGGTACAAAGTAGATAAAGAACCAAAATATGAATTAATGAAGGTTCTATAATTCTACAGTTAAAGGGTGAAGCCACAACAACCTAAAAAATAATCATTAAAAAAAAAAAAAAAAACTATCATAACTTTTGCCCCATTTCATGCATATAACAAGTGGAAAATGTAATATAAATGAGTCAAGCATTGTCATGTTTCATTATAATTAGTTTATGTGGTTAATGATGTTTAATTTGTCATGTGCATAGCTTGATAAAGAAAAACAAAATGTTACAAGTTCATGTGTTACAATTGCCCGCCACGTCTGTTACAATTGCCCCTGGTCACGGGGCAATTGTAACACTCGACCTCTTGTTTTGAAATGGTAATGGCTTCAAAATACTTGTTTTACTTAACCCAAACCTATTCATATGTCAAGCTAAGATATGCATATTTCATTTTATTTAGTTTTAAGCAAGTATTTAGCTTTAATAAAGCTGATAGGTCAAATTTGGAAAAACTGTTACAATTGTCCCAGGTCTCCCTACTGAATAATGTTCATTTAGCACACACCACCCAACTCTTTTGTACTGCGGGCCTCTGCATTTCAGGGGATTTGAGAGGACAGAGCACATTTTCTTTTTGTCCTTACATATAGGAGAATGAAGATTGAGTTTCGTACAATAATGTTTTCTCGGCGGGGAATTTTAGGAGTATGTGGCAGAAAACATGTCAGAATTGTACAGATTCTATTATTAAGACACAATATAGCCTTATATTTTGTCAGAAAGCAAACTAAAACACATTTTCTACCCTTTTCAGAATGGCGGGAAAACACAAAATATTTTGCGAAGGATGCATGTCGTTTGCTATAGAGTAAACTGTCTACTCCGCAATTAAACAACCGTCTTCACAATGACAGGTAGTTCTGTGATGTTATAATAAATGATCTGGTTCGCTGCAGCATACAAAATCAGGAGGTGTGTCACACATAATTATTGCGAATGGATAATTTTTTGAGCTTGTGAGCAAAATTATTGTTTTTGTGTTTTTGTTTTTGTTTTTGTTTTTCATCTTTTTGCAAAAATGTGACAGTTTATTCCCGACGACTTTCAGATATCTTATGACATATATATATTTTTTACAATACCGTAAAATATCGTATGTTACCATGTCCGGGTCACATTTTGAAAGAATATCAGCCATCGGCTCGGGACCTAGAAGCATTTGTCTAATGATAGGGAGAGGAGGTTAGGCTACATCAATCCCCTCTAAACGTGCACTCCCGGCCAAGCTCCAAAAAAAATAAATTATAAATTATGAAAAAAAAATTTCCAGTCGGTATTAAAAATTATATGAGAGCAATTATTTCACAATTTGCTTCAAAACACTTGTAAATTGACACTTTAATTTTAAGAAGGGGGCACTTTTAATACTAAAAAGTGCCCCTTTTTACTACATGTCTTTTAAACCCAAAATTTTCCAGCTCGGTCGCTACGCAACGTCGCACATAATTATGTAACAAGTAATATATGAAAAGATTGGACCCAATTTAAAGTACCCCCTTCTGGAGACATAATATTATGAAAGAGTGTTTTCGACAATAAGAAGCATCCGTGCAGTTTTGTGGCGGACAATGATTTTAGAGCAAAAATTGGTCCCCCTCAGTTTTTCTTCTCTTTTTAGCGCTCCCATAGCCGAAATTATCTAACCCAAACTTCAATGTGGTAACTAATTCAATCATTATACGGTTTATAGTACACAATTACACCCCAATTCAATTTTGAGCTCGAAATTTTCCGCTCGCGCTTTGCGCTCGCACTTTTATTTTTTTATAAATATTACTAAAGGACCGGTAAAAGATAAAGTCAATTTTCACAGATCTAAGGGACCCCTTTTTCACCATACCCCCCCCCCCACTTTCAAATTCGTTCCACCGCCTCTGCAGTAATGGAATGGCCAACTTCAATCCTCTATTTAACGCCATACCCTACCCTAATCCTAACACAAAACCCTATTGTAATCCTAAGCAATTGTCGCAGGAGCAAATGTGGTGTCACCGAGATGTGGAGATGAGGCATGCAGAATTTTATGCAAAAAGCATACGGACTGATCGGTTTACCAGTGGTGGATTCAGGCTGGGGCACAGGGGACACGCGCCCCCTCTATATAATTTGAAAATCACTCATTAACTTTACATGTTAAAATCGGGGGAAAAAAAATACGCGGCTCGATCTTCACCTTATCGTGCCAATAGCGTCTTCCTCTATTTTCAAATCCTGAATTCGCCACTGGGCTTACTATTAACTTAAGTTGTTAAATTTTAAAGAACTTTAAAAGACTCGTCTTATTCTATTCGTTGAAGGTTTCACTGGTTTTGTGGAACGATTAGCAGTAAAAGGTTTCACGGTGCACCAAGTATTCTTTCTTGAGATTATGAGTGATCCATTGAGGACCTACACAGTCCGTTTAACTTTCCATGGCAATATCTTTCAAAATAAGTTAAATAAACATACTTTGAGAATTAAGAGATGTGCATGGTGGTACTTCTTCCCGGATACAATAACTTGTGACAACTTGAAACTAGTCTCTCTCTTTTTTTTTTCATATACACTGTCCGTCATAAAGGTGGAGTATTTTTTTGCCGCGCTCTAGCAACATGATTTTGCTCCGGCTTTAATTTATTTAATGTGTTTGTCCCTGCTTATACTTTTCGGGACCCTGGCTATATCTTAAACATTCTTCCAACCCTTCACGTGGAATTAAAAAAAAAAAAAAATTGTCAACCCCCATAATGCCCTTTTTTGTAATTTTTTTCTCATTTTGGGGCCCCTTTTTGTTTACCCGGCCGATCAAGCCCCCTCAGTCCTACCCCCAGGAAACGCATCTGAGATGTATCGTGTATAATGTTCTTTAAGTTAAATCTAGATTTATGGGGACAGGCCTTGGTCTCTTTAACCCTTAATTGTTATCATTTCCCCCTAATTCTTTATTTAAAATTGATGACAAGGTTGTAAATGGTGACTATAGATAATATTTGATATTGATTTATGTTATGCTGACATTTTACAATACAATTTGGGGAAGATAGAAATTTTCATGGTGTAAAAATGAATAAAATCAATGTTGAACCCCAATCAAAATAAATTTTGACCCCTCCCCTAGACAAAAGAGTCTAGCATGTAACTATAAAACTAGAATTAACTTTAAAGAAAAATGACAGCTCTACACCTCAGACATGTTTCCTTGGGGTAGGACTGAGGGGGTCTTGGTGAGTCACGTAAACAAAAAAGGGGCCCAAAAATACGAAAAAAAGACAAAATTGCAATCTTCAGGGGTGACAAACTTTTTTGGAACAAAAATCCCCGGGAAGGGTTAAGCGAACATCCAAGACAAAGCCAGGATCCCGAAGATTGAAAGCGGTGACGAACACATTCAAGAAATTAAAGCCAGAGCAACATAATGTCGCTGGAGCCAGAAAAAATATTCCACCTTTATGACAAACAATGTAGTTATGAGGGACCGTTTTATCCCCAACCTGCCCGTATCTGAGGTAGGGGTGACCGGGGACAAATGTAACACTTTTTTTTCCAAATTTGACTTATCAACTTTATTATAACTAAATACTTGCTTAAAACCAAGTAAAACGAAATTTGGATATCTTAGCTCGATATACGAATAGGTTTGGGTTAAGTAAAACTATTTATTTTGAAGCCATTATCATTTCAAAACACGAGGTCGAGTGTTACAATTGCCCCTAAACCAGTGGCAATTGTAACACATTATGGGGGCAATTGTAACACATGAAATTGTAACATTTTGCTTTTCTTTATCAAAGCTATGCACTTGACAGATCAAAGATTTAACCCTAAAAAGACTGGGCTATTTTGACACACATAAAGACTGGGGGGGGGGGGCTCATTCAGCCCCCCCCCCCCAAGATCTTGGCCGTTGAGCACGCGATCGCGCGGAAAATTGGCACGCGCGTTACCCGCGGCATCCTCTCCAAAACTGAAGAGTCATATTCTCCGAAAAATTTCATCACTAATTAATTATGCTAATTTATGCATAAAATCTAAGATTTGCTCTAATTAATTAAATAAAGCTCTAAAAGTGCTAATTTTTGGTTTACAGGCTCTTTGTAGGCTTCTGGTGAAATGTGTGTAAAAAAAAAATCTGTATCAAGATTTTTTTCTTATGTATTCTATTGTTTTTAAAATTTCTTATGTATTTCTTTGTTTTTCGACTTTTTGTTTTTTATTGTTTTTTTGATGGAAATCATTGGTGACACTATTTTAATCATAAACAACCTTAAATTAATTGATTTTAATCAGTTAAAGAGAAAATAATGATACATTTATGAATTTTGGCTAAAAACACAATTTGCATTGGATTTGTACACAAAATCACGTATTGGAGCAACTTGTGGTCTGACGCACGGTTACAAAATGTTACGTAATTTCGGAACCGCCTACCCGGGCATCGCAAATTTGGTCTCAAAAGTTGCGCGAGACTTGAAAGAAAATAGTCATGGAGTTTCGGCGAATTTTTTTTCCGCGTCGCGAATTTATCGCGAAAAATGTTGAGGGGGGGGGCTGAATGAGCCCCCCCCCCAGTCTTTTTAGGGTTAAACAACATTAACCACATAAGCTAATTATTATAAAACATGACAATGCTTGACTCAAGTTACATTATATTTTCCACTTGTTATATACATGGCATGGGATTATTGCAGAAGTTTACGTGCTCTGTACGGGCGATGAGAGCGCGCTGAATTGTCCCGGGGCTCGGTACGGGGCAAAAGTATTTCCTAAACGGCATTGTTACTATTGCCCCTGTGGTGGGCGACCATATTTGGAGAGATTTTTTTGTATCTTAGCTTAGGTATTCATCGTTGAAACGTTAGCAAAATATGGCCTAAGAACATAAATTCTAAATATATAAAAATGACAGCCGTAGCTCATCATATTGTCCAGAAGAAAAACAATGGGTAATGTGAAATATTAATTCCTACTCAAAAAACGATTTTTCTGCTGTAGAAAGTTCCACGAACCGTTAAATCTGCTAATACTCAAACAGCATGTGGAGCGAGAATGCCGCCAATGCTCTGTACAAATTTCAAGTTTGTAGCGTGTTTCTGCTAGGGATGGGAGCCCCTGTTTATACAATTGCCCCGGACCTTTTTACTTGAAAAGGTCCACTAAAAAGTGTGCCCCTCCCTCCCCCCCCCCCGGGTTCGGCCGTCTCTTCATTACTGTATCGACTTTGCAGCGGAGCAAACATCGCCGTAGCAATTGTCGTGGAATTCCAATCATCTCACTGGTCTTGCGTACATAATTTTTCATGAACATTTTTAAAGCATTTTCCCTTTTCCTTCTCGACTTGAGAATACCATAGATTATATAATTGCTCGGTATGTTCAGCTCAATCTACAGTGCTTTCTGAATACAGATAGAGATTGAACACAAGCGTAAAAAACTTACACTTTTCGCGTCGGCTAATTTGCAATCGACCACTTTTTAATTTTTACTACGGAAGTAAAAGTGCAAGTGATTGTGAATTCGAAAAGGGATTAAGCTAGGTCAAAGTTAGGCATCTCTTGACCGATCAATCATCGCCAAAGACCTTCAAGATGTCTCTCGTTACAGTCCAACGGTCTCCCAGCAATAGCAATGCAAGTTCAACCATTTCGACACTGGTAAGAAGAGAAAACATGACCTTGTCTGTGTCTGTGAATATTTGGCTGTCTGTCTGTGTGACTGACTCAGTGAATTGACGTGTGGTGAATGGCCCATATTCAGTTGGGGGCCCAGTCTAACTGTTATTTAAGTTGCTTCACAGTTCTTTTAGTTAGGTACCCCCACAAACGCTAGCTGGCGCTCTCGCACACACATGCAAATTGGTACACAAAAATCGGTATCTCAAGAACAAAAGACACTTCCGATATCGCCTGGGAAATGCAAATGCAGCGCCAAGGTTTTGGTGATTTTTTTTAGATTTTGTAATTACTTCAGAATTATTGATTATGTATACCCAGTTATTGGGTGTCCGGACAGGTTGGGTGTCCGGACACTCAATCTAAACCAGCCATTTAAAAGGGTTTGCAAGCAATGTCTTTTCAAATTTTTACCACAAAATGTTAGAAAATATTGCGGAGAACAAATATTGATCATAAAAAGAAGTTTTCAACGTATATTTTTGGCTTAATCGTGAGACAAGAAAACCGGCTTTATATTTGTTAAGTGTCCGGACACCCAACCCCCCATCATATAAGTCATGTTTACGAGTGTAACGAACGGAAAAAAGTCATTATCAACCTCCTAAACCCAGAAATTTTCCCCTGAAAATGTTACGAAGTTCTAACTTGTTAGTACTCATTTTGAGGCATTGTTATCGAAACTTACCTCGTTTTGTCCCCTATATTTTGAGTGGTGAAAAATGTCTTTAAATCAGAGTCTTTGGCATTTTATGGATGTTTAGTTATGTGTCTATCCGTATGTCCTTGATATATCGTCACACAATGAACAAACAATTAGATTTTAGAGGTATAGAAATATTTTGTCAAAGTAACAGTCAAACGGTCCTCCTTTGATTTTTCCGGTAATTTCTTTCGTTTTCCGTGCGTGCGGGGGCATGTCCCGTGCCTGCTGTACAGAAGCCCGATCATAACAGAGCTCACTATGCTGCGTGCGCACATGATGATCGTTTGACTATCGATAGCTCCTGCAGAGACAGCTTTCTCATTGAAATTTTTAACACGGCAAGTGGGCTGTTTTAGCTGATTTTTGCGCTTTCCGAGATTTAAAAGTGAGTTTTAAGTCATGTACATGCTAAATAAAACATTGAACTATTTTTTAACGTATGATTTGTGACTGTCAGAGCATTTTTGCTTTTTATCTGGGAGTACCTATTTTAGTGTTAATGTTATGAATACAGTTATTGCACACACCATTCGTCACTCATGTTTTTAACTGTAAATATGCTGAGCTGCAACACATGACATAGCTCATTAGCTGGACAGTCACACAGGAAAACTAAAAAAGTAGAAGGGATAGAAATCTATGTTATTTTGTTATGTAAAAAAAAGTTAAAAAATAAAAGCCATGGTGAATAATGGTTGATTTGGAGGGGGGGGGGGGGGGGGGCACATACAGCTGCAAACCAACATCAGTCAGTACTGAAAAATGGCTGTATGTCGCCGTCTTGGTTACTAAGGAAACTTCTCAATAATAATTATCGAAACCAGCTTTAAACCTACATGAAGATCTACCTCAAAATAATATAATATATATAATTCTTCCATTGGCATTAGATCTCTAGATATTTTTATTTTGTTGAGTAGAATTTTTAGACCCTTTTTTGGATATGCCACCTTGACTTGGCTTGAGCTGCTCAAGACACTTTTCTGCGTTGACTTTCCATTGAAAGAAAACTGCTGCAGTAAGGTACTTCCCAGTGCAAGGTTAATTATTATGAATTGACCATGCATAAGTGTAAGTGGGGGAGGGGGGGGGGGTGTCAGGTCAGAATATTGCCTTCTCTTTATTGCCATATCACTATCAATAAAATGCAGTTCTTGCCCTTACAAATGCATTCTGTTTTTCCAAATAAATTGGTCAAAATAGAGCTCTGTTCATGTTGTTCTTTACCTTGCCTTTAGTTTTATTTTAGTTTTTACCCGATTTTAAAAAGTTTCTGCTACCTGGTTTTCAGCACGATTTCACTATTTGGTTAGGACTAGTGGTAGGTTATTACTTGGATTTCTGAATATTGGACAGACTTTTAGAGTTTGATCTTGACTTCATGTAGACTATATGTATGTCCTGTAAAGAGTGTACAGTTGTCGTAATTGTTTTCCATACCGATGTACATTTACCAACTTTAACTTTTTAGATGAGTCTAGCTGTCTTTAATTCTCCTTAATTACTATTTTGCTTTATACATGCCATCAAATAAGAAAATGTCTTTCATTCAATAATTCACCTTTCAAGTTTTGAAGGAACTATCTTCTCGATAGGCTCTCAATGCCAGAAGAAATAGAAAAAAAAAAAAAAATCATCTTAACACTATTAAAGTACAGTATGTTCCCCTCAAAAATCAAAAATAAGAGTTGTGGATTTGATCATTACCATTTCTCTCCATACATTGATTTTTATTTACCGGTATAGCAAAAAAACAAAACAAAAAACAAAAACCACTAATTTGAACATAACAATATTCATTTAGCTTGGTCTTTTTTTTTTTCTTTTCTTTTTTTAAACAAACTTTTATTCATGGAAACTAATGATAAGAATAGTTTCTCTTTGGAAAATCTAGAATTAATATTGACTCTACAGTGCACTGTGAACTTTACGTACTGTAAACCTGCTGTAGACCAATCAGGAAAAGAACCAAATGTGTGTATCACCAGGGCTGCTTCTGGTTCATAAATTTCTGGCCGTGAGTGGTCAACGAGACGAGAATGATATCATTTCCTCTCTGTGGTCTGGTTGGTTTGACCCCAGTCAAATTAGGCAGGTGTTGGTGCATATATCTTGTATGGATGCGTAGAATTTGATACCCCCCCCTCCGCCCACACCCTTGGGTCTTTTCACTTACAATGTAAATAAAAGTTTTATCATTCATTTACTTTAGTATAGAAATCAGATTGAATGAGTAATGTGCATTGTGAAATGGAATTTCTTTCCTTTCATATTTTGAATTTATGTATAATATACATTTTACGTTTATTATTTTATAGAAGAAAAGAGAAGGATGGGGGGGGGGGTGGGATAAGGATATGTGTTGGCGGACATACGGGGGGGGGTAGGGGATTTATAAGGGTAGAGAATAAGGGAATCAAATTCAAAAAATTTTTTTTTTCAAACTGTAGTCTACATGTACATTGTACATATAAATTACACGAACAATCGAGGGGGGGTTGTGATTATTATAAATTTAAGTAACCTTCCAGAGACCTTGTAACTTAATCTGATCATCCTCTCTCTTAATTTTACACTCAGACTAGGCATGCACAAGTTCATACCTGGATTGAGGGGGTGTAAATACAATAATACTGGTAGTCATTTCAGCTGAATAGACACATAGACTGCTCTTGACTCTTATACCCATTTTGACGGAGATAAAAAGGGAACATGCACCACAAACGAGGCCAGGTAGATTTCCTTTCCAAGCTCTAATGAACACGAAAGGGAAGTTTATGGAAGTGCTACTGTCAACAGTGGAGACCATGTATACAGTACTACCATTTAGCCCATCCCTGGGATTCTAATACTGTCCAATATAATTTAAGCGATTATTGCATACCTGATCAGGGATCATCGGTTTTCAGGCATTGTTGTCTATAAACTTTCTTCCACAAAGGCTAAATTTCAGAGTTGTTGTTGGAGCTTATAATTTGGATATACTTCTGCTGACTATCTCACTACATATTTATTTCTACCAACCTTTCTTTATGTAATGGAGTTTTTTAGAAGACTTTGTAAAGTTCTACACTTTAGATCTGCTTACTTTTTATGTCAGTGAGGATCTACCTGTAGAGAGGCCAGGGCATGCAACAACCAACTGCAATTCTCTAACAAAAGTGGAGGAAGAAAATTCAAAGAAATAGAAGAAGTGTTGAGTTCTGTCAGGCAGGACCAGGATATCAGACTTTGTGGATTTGTACTGTTAAAGACACCATGGCTAGACTTATCCATGTGGAATCAGTAGATGTGGTGAGTCTTGAATCTTAATCATTCAACCTTAACCCGTTGGGGACTGAGCCCGAATATATTCGGGCTGAGGTCTATGGGAAATGTGTGTTGTAGCCAAATCAGCTCGTCTCCAACAGGTTAAAGAGAAAAATAGCTTCATAGAATTATATTGGAAAATCTCTCTCAGGCTCTGGCCATCCAAACATTTGTTTGTGCAATGTACATGTAAACAGTATGTACAAAAGTACATTTGTACATGAATATGCTCCATGCTACATAACTTCTGTTTTTTGGGGGTCTTTTGTGCCATACATGTATTTTGAATACAAAATTGAAAAACTTTGAGGGTCCACAATTTGAGCTCTAAAGCAAAAGTAGAGAGCTCTGCATGCCTACATTTCCTTGTTTACAAGGACTACAATTGTAGAACATTAATTGTTTTCATAGTTTCACATTTAATGCTGATGTTTGCATTTGCGGTTAGTTTCTGAAACCATGTAGAAATAGGCTGGGGTGGGAGTACTTTTACTAGTTTATGTACAGTACATTGTACGTGCTGTAAAATGTAAATTGTGTAAAAAATCAGTGTCATAATTGTGTGTGTACGAAGCCTCGATGTCAACAATAGCATGCTCATCAGATTACCAAGTGTACAAGGTTCCTTCTCACTGTCCACTGATAGGATTATATGATCATTTCCTATTAAAGCTTTACTTTCATAACAACCTCCACAAAGTTAGGATGCCATTGTTCTGTAGCATACTGTACAAATCTCTGAGCTTTCTTTTGTAGATTATATAGGCCCATGCAGATTTATAGATTAAAGGTGGTAACTCTCTTTTTGGAGATGTCCCTGCATCTCGGACACCCAGAGACGTCTCTGATAACTTTTCTTCTCAACACGGAGTCGTGTTAGATAACTTTTTATTTTTGGCCCTGAGACAGCTCCGCGAGAAGTGTCAAAACCGTCTTAGACCCATCAAAAAGTAGTCCCAAATCTGTCTCATGGCAAGTTAGATACACATGTACCACCATGAAAGAGAATCTAGTGTAGTTGGAAAGGTTAACCATGGGTCAAGAAAATAATTGTGAGCTTTCAAATTATTTTGAAGGTATTTAGGAAGGATTTTATTGTAGAAAGTTCCACTGAAAAGGATTGCTCTTGAAATGCCTTCATAATGATAATATTACCAAGAAATATGTTTGGGTCCCGAACATGTGAGCACGTGTTTACATGTAGTCCCATACATGCATTTTGGAGTCCAGTACGTGCATGTTACTCTTAACATAATTTGGTAAATTTCTTATACTTTTCTTGATTCCAAATCCTCACATCAATAAACAATTCTTGATGCATTGTTATCAACCTTTCCTATCACTTTGAGACAGTTTCATCCACAATTTAATCTCATAAATACAACACTTGATTACCTTCAAGTACAATGTAGCAATTATTTCTTGTCCATTGTTTGATCAGTGTTGGTAACTGGCTAAAGATTATTTTGCTTGAATAAAAAAGTTGGTTCTGATTTTGCTGGACTATATGGTTGGTCCTGTTCCTGGAATAATTGGTCATGCACCCCTATGACTAATTGTTTTTTAAAAAGGCATCTCAGAATTGCCTATGTTAGTTGAACATTACATCATCTGGTTGGTTCATCCTACAATGTACGTGTACATCCCTATACTGGAGGGCGTTTCATGAAAAGACTTGTCGGAAGTTTTATCCGACAAGCTGTTATAAGCTACTGAAATGCTTGTATCTGATTGGATGAGAGGAACTTTATCGGATAAAATGTCTGACAAGTCCTTTGATGAAATGCCCCCCTGGTTGGTCCATGTTTATTACTTGTATAAAGTCAGGAAAAAGAAGTAAATAATGAAATATTTTTCTTTGAATTTAGGACTTGAAACTGTGTTTTTTGTTGGGGGGGGGGGAGGAATTGTGGAGGGAGGGGCATTTCCATTATTTTTCACTTTGTAATTGGCATTGGAATATTAAACAAAATACAAAGTTGAATGTGTCAATAGTGAAAGTGATATGATATTATGAAAAACAGGAAATATTAGTTTTGATGGCAGCATGACCATGATCAGATTGCAGCACCCAGCACGCACACACTCAAAAATCTGAAATAGAAAGATAATATTATGCAGGTATTACTACATGTAGAGGCGATCTGGACATCTGATATGATAAAATACAATGTACAGTATAGGCCTATCTACATGTAAAGGTACATGTATAAGCAGGGGGTTGTAATTAATGACAACCCCCTGGTATATTAGTGTGGTAGAAACCCTGTATAGCTTGTCCTCTTGAAAATATTATTCATGTCACCATTCCCCCGCTCCCCCCCCCCCTTCCAAAAAAAGAAAAAGGAAATGTTGGGAAAGGTTAACCTAAGTTCATCGTTCTTGTCCGTAGTGCTCATGGACAGTGATAAAAATGAAACCTTTTCATTTGAGGATTGGATGAAAGTTTTGGGGTGTGTAAATTGCCAAATCTGGTATTTACACAGGTGTATACAGGGGGGGGGGGGCAGGTGGTGGGGGTGGTAGGGGTTGTGTGTGACTATTCATTTGATGAGTCAAATTAAAGGGCCACCTCAAAATATTCATGTAAAAATTGACCATTTTTGTTGGGTATTCAAACTTTCAGTTGAATTTCCAGGACAATGAAATACATAAATAATGTGTCATTTGTCTTCCTCCCTCTAATCACCTCTTATAAGTTCACACGGTGCAGGAATAGATACCATGATTCACAACAAAACTCTTACTCTGTGTCACCAAACAAATGCTGTCTTCTTGACGACTTTCTGGAGACATTTTGAAGGTGACACGCAGCAGATATTTCATGTGCAACTCAGGAAGCGATACAAATGTAACAGTAGTTTTTGTGTATTACAAATTTGTTGGCGTAAGATGGTAGTTACAGAAGTTTATCAAAGGGTAAATGTCCATATTGAAAAAAAATCTCTCCTGAAACAAGTAGTGTTGTAATCAAATAGCATTTCAAAGGTCTCACACCCTTGCCAGGGTTTTGAGAGTTCAGCTTTTTAGCTGATTTCCGCTATTTGGGGGGGGGGGTTTAATTTCCACCTTATTTTAAGCTTATCAATTTTAGATTTCTTTCTGGCTCTTTTCAGCTTTTCTTTCAGCTCCAAAATGCCCAAATTGGATTGTCTGACACAAAGGTGAAACAGAAATTCATTTTGCCCAATTGTTCGTTGGGCCTGGCAGCCACTGAGCAGTGCCAGATCGAAGTTGCTCAAGATCCCTTTCTTGATGAACGCCAAACAGGGTAGCAGCAACTCCCATTTTTTAATGTCGTTTGGTGTGACGAGGTTGGGATCGAACCGGCGACCTCCAGCTTATGAGGCGGACGCTCTATCCACTGAGCCAGCACAGTACCAAGGACAAAAGCTGTTCAAACTGCAGGCGCATGGGCTGAACAATTCATGATTTATCTGTTAAAGGAAAGAGCTAGGAAAGGTTAAAAAATCAAACCCGTATGTTTATTGATACTCAAAGCGGAAGTTTGGGACATGTACTCCACCATTATTAAACTTTTGTTGGCCTTTCTGCAGTGCTACTGTTCTGGCAATGCACACTTCCATGTGGCACGAAGCACTGCCAGCTATCTGTGAGTCACCCTACTCTCTAGACGAACACTAGAGGGAGTGCTATAGGGGTGCTCAAGTAATTACTCTGTGATCTCAAATTTTGGGACACAGGCTCAGTCAGAAGTCAGAACTCTTGCAGGAAGTAAACCGAGTTAGCTGCTCTCGAGAGTGACTCTCTCGCTCCTATGGTGTAGTCTAGAGTTGATCACCAAGTTTCTCAGAGGGTACTACATGTATATGTTCTTTTAATTCATGTTGAGCCAGCATTTGTAGCAGTTCTCAACAAGCTGCGGATATCACTGAGATACGATTTAGAAAAACTTTCAGACGATAAACAAACTTTCGCTTGATCCTATGTAATGTTCATGTCTGCAAACTTAAGCTTCTCATTACCAGTCGTCTTTCGATCGAGTGTCTAGCCACAATTACCCGGCGTACATGTATGTGAAGTAAAAAGAGGCGCACCAATTAGAGTCAATTGTTTTACAAGACAGTCGGCCAACACCGTGTGGTGGAAGTACCTTGTAGTGTCACTTTGGATGTTTGTTATTGAGGGAATCACAAGTTGGTTTTGGAAGACATAAACAGGACATTGATAATCTTACCTGCAGTTCCTTAGCAGTGAGTCGTATATCCTACAACTTTGTGAACGATGAGCATTCGCGTGGGTACTTTTGGATAGTGCAGTACTTCAAATGTCAATTTTGGAGCTGATATTTTATTGTGGATTTGAAATTCTCTTTGAGGAATCACCTGTTATCAGCATTTCTTCTGGATGTACCTGCACAATTTTAACAACAAATTTTGACTAGACATACATGGAAAATACCTGTTGATAACAGGTACAAGGACTTTATTAGCAAGCGAACAATTTAGCATTAGCTTGTGATATTGTGGAAGTAAAACATCTGTATTTACATCTTGGAAACAAAACTTTTCACAGTATACATGGCATTATTTGAGGACAGTTCAAGAACTTATCAATAAGCTAACCATCTTGGGTTGTTCAACTTGGTTTCTTGCTGAAGCGTTACTTTTCAAGGCCAGTACTGTAGCAGCTAGGAATTGAGTTCTAAGAGATAAGATGGTGATTGAGTATCGCAAGAAACCGTGGCCCCCTCGACCTCGGTCCCGCTCTCGAGACCGGCCTAAGATTAGGCAAGTCAAGAGACCGCTCAGTCGTGTAAGTGCAAATTTTTCTTTACAAGGAAAGAAAATGTGTTTGATTTGTTTACATTGTTGTCTCAAGTGTTCTGGGCATACATTCGCCACACTTGACAAAAAGGAGGTGAGGTAGATAGCAATGTTCGAAAAGAAAGTATTCCTCGAGCGCACTACCGCTTATCTTGGCCGCTATGCTTCATGGGGGGGGGGGGATATTGTCTGAAGGGCATTTATAGTACTGTAGCAACAGTAATGTGATAATATTATATATCAAGAGAAATACATATAGATGTAAAGGCCTGACCATCAATATCTGGAATAGACAGGCACTTGTAGATTGTTTGGAAGAAAAAATGAATTATCATCTTTAATATTTATATTTTCAATTTTGAATTTCTATCAGAGGAATTCTTTTCCTTTATTTTAAACATTCTGTTTAAAAAGTGTAAATTTTAATTAAGTTCTTTAAAACTAAAAGAACACACTTCCGGTGAGTAATATGCACCCAACATGAGAACATAAGAGAATTTTTTGTTTTCAAATACAAATTTCCTTTCAGGTGGGTGTGAACAAGTTTCATGGACCAACCCTTTTTGCCTTCATGCATACTGTATGCACACTGTACATATGAAGTTAAAATCTGAAAAGTGCCAGGAGGGTGTTAGTTCAATGTAAAACTATAATTTGATAGCGTCTTGTATCATTTGATAGCCAGTCTGAAGATAGAATTAAGGGTTGGCTCTAGCAAGGACAATGAGGTGAGGGAATTTGAATAAAAAGAAAACAAAAGTGAAATTGTATCTAAATTATAAATTTTAGTTTAAATTACATGTAGTTCCAAATTTATTTGTAGGTACATTGCATAATGGGTTAATCGCTCAATTTGAGACATGATAAGGACTTTTAAAGGTAGTGTCATCCTTTGTCACAAATTGCGAAAACTAATGCTACTTGGCATAACTTCAGAATATGATCAACCTACAATGTATACTGACTATTCAATCTTACTGTCATAGGTTGCCTAGATCAGTAATATGAAACAAAAATCTGACTACATGTACCAATCTAGACCAGCTCTCCATCAACATCGTTGATATTTCAGCGCGTGCAGCACGGACCACACACAGCAATACACACGGCGCATCAGCGTGCATTATTCTCTGCGCTAACGGTCAACGGTTCGCATTGTACGGTATATTTTTCGAGGTTCGAAAAAATAGGAATGAATTTTGATAATCGCAATATAATGACAAACATACACATTTGAGCTTAATCATGATGTGGGAAGATATAGTCATTGATATACTACTATATCCTCCCAAAAACTAGAAATGTAATATTTTTGCCTGCAAAAGGATGACACTACCTTTAAAAGCCAACAATGGCCAGAATTTGAAAGAAAAGGCCCAGGTGCATGTTACATAGAAGTCAAAATGATAACGAAGGCACCCTTTAGCATCTTCTCCATGTACACGAAGAAGCACTAGCTTTAAAAAAAAGAGAGAGAAAAAAAAAGAAAAGAGCATTTGGAACTCCAAAGAAGTTTGAGAGAAGACAAAGATTGATCATCCTATTTCTATTTTTGTATTTTTGTTAAATTTGTTGAACAGAAAGTAAATTGGTTCTTGGAAAGTGATTTGGCTCTCGAAAGCTCAAAACTAAAAAGGAGACATTTATGTGCACATGTTAGCAGATGTTCTGTTTATGGTTAGAAGATATAAACATATGCATGGAATAGGAAATATAGAGATGACAAGAGTTGGAAGAGTGCAATTTGATAGATTCAAAGCACATTTTATATATATGTTTCAGGATATTATGTGTCCCGTAAAGGAAGAATATAGAAATCATGTAAAGGGCATATGACAGCCTGCCATCTCAATGTTGAAAAAAAACTTAGAGGAAAGTCTGCAAGTCATTTTGTATTTTCAGTGATATGCTGTCAAATCGAATTGCATATTTTAGGTTATTTCATAATTTGAAAAGGTTGTTCCTGCAGACAGGATGTAAATTGAGAAAAAGGAAAGATTGAAAGATCAAATGTCGTTGCCCTTCTTTGCTTTAGAAATGGAAAGGGAAAATATACATCATCTTGCCAAATGAATGTAACAAATGATGATAGATTATAGGATAAACTTAAAGTTCTACCAAAAAATAGGCCTACTTATAACCAAAACACTAGCTGTATTCATACACTATTTCTACAAATATCTATGTAGAGGTCATGGAGTGTTTTTGAATATGAAGGGGGTGGGCTGAACTAAACATGCTGGGAACCCCCCCCCCCCCAACAACAACAAAATGTACACAGGGTCATGGAGTGTTAATTGAAATTAAGGGGGAGGGGTGAACTTCTTACTGAATGTGCTAAAAAATGCAGCTCACCCCCTGGCTCTGGTGCCCCTGTTACATGTACATGTACATTATGATTACATTGTAGCTCTTGCCTACATTGTCCGTTTGAGATAATCAGGCATGTGTGTTCCTGTGAACTTGGAACTCGTAGACAAGTGCTGTCCATGGCACGGCCTCATTAGATTATTCCATACGCATCTCCTTGAGACATGATTACAATTGATAGCCAAACAGATGTAAATCAATACCATGTAACCTAGCATTTAAATGTACATGTACACATAAGAGATGCTTCATTAGACTGAAGATTTGAAATAGCACACTGTTTATTATCCCATGAATTAATAGTTATTAAATTAGAGAATATCAGGTTTTACTCTTGAATTGTATGCTTACAATGTAAGTGCGTGAAACGCTAGTCTATAATATCTTTAATAGACTTACATGTATTTGCAAAATACCTAATTAACTGTTTTAAAGTTCAGTTCATGAAATGGCAGCCCCAGCTGATTTAAAATATACAATGTAGATGTATATACTGCTTTGAAACCATCTGCTGTACTACGTACTGTATTAAGGTAATATCATCACCTGCGCACATGAATACGCACTCACTAATTGAAAAAATCCCGACAAAGTATAAATTTATGAGGGCTGCTACTCTTGAAAGCTGTTTTTATCCCCATATTTATCCCAATGTCGTAAACAATAAAGGAAAATTGAATAAGCGATGACATGGCGGTGAATCTTGGTTCAATAAGAAATACATGAATGTTTTCAGAATGATTTAATGCTTGCATGGAACTGACTAATTATACCAGGATCAGCTGTTGATCAGCTGTATGACTTGATTGATAGTGATTAAATCTTGCGTTTCACCTCATTTTTGGTATCTAGTCGATCTTGAGGTTGAGGATTGAAGGGGTATAAGGAATATTTTTAAAAAGAAGATATATGATGCAAGGTCTGAGAGGTACACTTTTAAAGATGTTTTTGCATTTATTGATAAATCAGAAACAAATACACATCGGATACACAACATAACTGATACATACAAAAAAGTGACAATTAAATTGCAATTAAAGAAAATAGGGGAGACTGGGGTAATTATGGCCCCCTTTTTCACATTTGCTATTACTACCATTAAATGAAAAGTACAATGATATTCTAATTATGTGAAAATACAGTCAATCTATATACTTATAATATACAAAAGAAAGTATAAACGTGCTACTTCTCATTTGCATATTAATTACCATTATGTTAACAACTTTGGGGGGCCATAATTACCCCACGGGTTGGGGTATTTATGGCCCCTATTGTAATGACTGTATGAATTCAAAGAAATTACGCTAATTAATGATGGTAATGTATAATAAATTTTGTTGGGTATTCCTAATACACTTATCAACCACCAACAATGATTTAGTCAATAATTGGTTCAGCCAAAATGTTGAAATTTTGCAATCAAAGCAATACATATATTTATGTACAAAATGGTACAAGTTAATGTCCCCATCTACGCTTATCTGCGCTTATACACTGTTTATGCATTGGAGGCCATAATTACCCCAAATGACATTTTCAATTTGATCCCCCTTTACAGCTCTACTATTGAAGATATTCAGGTGAAGGTTTTTCTGTTCTGTTTTTTACTTCCTATTGTTTCAGTTTCAATCAAAATTTCATCTTAAATGATTTTAATTAATGATATCACACCCCACATAAAAAAGCAGACTTGCCACTTTCCAACGAACAGAATTGTAATTGCCGTACATTTTAGGCTCCCCTAAGCACAAAATTTCATGTAAATGGCTTATTTTTCTCATATGATAGTAGGAAGAGTTTAGCTAGGCATGTGTAAAAATTATATTATCATTGTGTAATGCAGTAAAGAATTATAAGCTCTCAAAGACAAAGGGGCCATAATTACCCCAGGGCCATAATTACCCCAGTCTCCCCTATAGATTGTAAAACAGAGAGAAGTTTACATTGTATTAATAAGTTGACATAAATGCAGGGGCCAGCTACGTGTTTAAAAGGCTTGTCTACTGGGTGCTAGAGGGCATAGCTGTAACTCATACATCAGATTTTGCCGTTCTGCTTCCCTTTAAACAAACAATATACACATTATATATGCTCAATTATTTCTTTAAAAGAAAGAAAAAAGAAGAAATTATTCATCATGACTGATATTGCGGTCATGTGAGATGAAACAACAGCTCAATTCTGACTTTAATGACATCTAGATTAATCTAACCACTTTTAAACGCAAGAGCTTACAAGTATTCAAAGTAATTAATTTTTTTCAAAGTCTTTTCAATGAAGGTAATTTATTTTTTTTGTAATTTGTTTAAAAAAAAAAACAATTTAGGATATGTCAGAAATAAAGTGAAAGTATAGTTTTGGCTTTACTTCAAACTCTTACCAGAAATGTATCATAATAGAAAAAAAAAGAAAAAAAAAGTCACCCTTAAAAAAAAAAAATCTTATTTAATGCATCTTTTGCTTTCTCATGTTTGACGATGCAGAAATAGTGGAGTTCATGTGCATCCCCGTAAACCTCATAGATTTAGCTAATAGTTATTTGATATTATTCAAGAAATAAAGCTACATTTCAGTGCAGTCATGGAAATGTATTTTCAAGGAATATGGATGCTTGTTTTGAAGGTGTCTATAATACATGTAGATCCCTCGTCGCTATGTCAAAACAACAGGAAATGTGTAGTATGCTATGAAAACCAAGGGCAAACGTGAAATACTGTGAAATCAAAACAGGACTCTATCACTTAAGCTTGTAATTTGTGCTGTTATTACACTTTATATGTACTTTATATCTTTACTGTATATTTCTTGTTTTGGACAGGATAAGCTATAAATGGAAATGACATTTGTTATTTCTAGGTTACTGAATTATTTTGCATGTATACTTTTTCATAGCCTGTTTACCAACTAAATTATGTTGTGATTATTATTTTTAAAGGTACGGAAGAAACTTTATTATTGAAAATAGGCTTTAATAGACTTTAATATAATGAGCAGACTGTAATTTTAAATAATGAGTAAAGCTATTCAGAAGAAGGTACATGTAGGAGAAATGTTTTTAACCAATGAGGCAAATCCTGTCATTTTGAATGGAGAAATAGCTTGTTATATATATCTGGTATTTTCTTATATAATATATCATAACTATATCAAGTTTCAACTGTATGAGAGGTACATGTAGAATAACTGAATGTTCATTCATAGTATGTTTTTTCTTTCCCACCTAGTTGCAACATACATTTTGTAGGTGCTCATTGCCTGGAGGACGGTGTATACGTCGACCAGGGAGGAAGAACGTCACTCGTGGCCCTCTCCACAGCTATCCCACAGAACACCCGTTGCCTCGTTCATCAACACCCCTTAAATCTGCTTGATTACAAAGAAACATAACAAATAAATGAGCGGGAGAATGAAGCATTGCAGTATATACAGTAGAATGAATCAGATTTAACATTTTCTTTAAAAAAAATCATCTAGCAAGTTGCATGAAGGAAATTGTTGTTCAAAAATTTAGTAAGAGAAACAAGAAGTAGTATTCAGCGCTGGATAGAGAGAACAACAAAAACAATAAAAACAGCAACAATTGAAGGAAGAGATACAGAACGAAAGAGATTGAATTTATATGCCCCTATCTAACCAAAATAAATAATATATAAGCGAAATAACCCCTGAAAGTTTATGAAATGAGATAAAACTGCTTGAGAGAGTGATAGAGAGACAGAGTGAGGAAACAAACAAACAAACTGTCCAAATGATAGAGGTCCACAAGTGACAAGTCATACACAATGATATCATATTTTAGAATGTGTTTTTGATATTTCAAACCATTTTCCTGAATTTTTAGAATAAGAATTTGCTTTTTGTTTGTTCCTTTATTACTCTCATAATAGAATGTAGGTCATCCTGATGTTCACCATTTGGTGCTTAAACAAAGGGGCTAAGTCACCAGGAAATCCTTGAAAGTTTTTGAGGATGAGACAGATAAAACTCCCAGTAAAGAAAAAAAAGGGAAATATCCGTAAACTATCCAAAGAAAGGCCTGTCATCCATCTTCTTTGGATCGTCATGGTAACAGCATGCCCTTAATTCCAGCGTTTCCCCTGTAGAAGCCCTCAATAGCATGTGACTCAGGGAGGCTGAATAACAGGAGGGATGTATCTATCTAGCAGTTTATCACTGTTGTTTGATAGATCTCACCTTTTATGAACCATTGACAATTTGTTCTTTGAGAGCCAGAAGATTGTATTATGCTATGTTAATGAATTTATGTGATTTTGTGACTTTTTGCCTCCCAGGAGGTCTATGTTTTGTGTTCATTTCATAAGCAATTTTCAGGGTTTTTTTTTAGTAACTGAGTAATAAATTCCATACACTAATCGAATGACCCACTTAAACCCTGTTGTGTTATTATTTTTCGATCTTGTACATTGTAGCTGGACGTTATGTTCTGGAACCTTTTTGAGAAAAGTGGCATAGTTTGGAAGCAGAAAAATCTAAAGAAGCTCATCATATACATGTAGGCTTTGCCTCAGTTGCATGAATACTGACTCAGAATTGTATGTGAATGAATATAGCATTCTTCCACACCATGTCCTAAGGCTATGTTTCAGCAAGTAAATGTGTGACATCAGTTATATGCCTTAAAGTCAGATGAATAAACCAAGTGATATATTAGTTAATATTGATCAAACATTCTTCATTCTCTGAATTATCTTTCAGACTCATTCCCCTGAAAAATAGAGATCTTTCCAACAATAAAATTTTGATAATTAAAATGCTCCTGTCCCTTCTTTAGCTTCTAGATAAACTTTAGATTTTCATGTGTAAAAGGTCACTGAAAACCCTTTATAGAAGGTCCCTAGAGACGTAAGGTGAAATAAATTTATCAATCATCAGCTTGTCCACTCATAGACTTTTTACAATCATAATATTTCTCCTAATTATAGTGTCCCCATCAAGTCCTTTGCTTTACATGCAGATCTAGATGTCAAAAAGGTCACTGGAAAACTTCTTCAAATATCTCAAGAGACATCGGTTTCCTGCTACTTGAGTCTCAAACATTTTTTTGGAAAATAGGCTAATTATGTTTGATCCTGATGGTGACCTTTTGCAATCTTATTATTTGGCTAATCATACTGTAACAACACCATTCACTGTCCTTTTAGTACTGTTTAGGGTGCTACATTGTATCTCACTTCGCGGAGACGTCTCCGCGACAGAATAGAAATTTCGTCTCCGCGACGGATAAATAGTATTAGAGTCGCCTCCTAGACGTCTCGGAGACATCTCTAATACTTTTTATCCGTCGCGGAACGAAATTTCTATTCTGTCGCAGAGACGTCTCCGCGAAGTGAGATAGCACCCTAAGCCACCCCTTGTCCTTTTAAAACACAACAGGCCGGTACATGTCACTGTTTGTACTGAGTGCATTTACAATTCAACGCTATTTCTTCTGCTGCAGTAATTACATGTATATTGTCTTGACAAGCATCTTTTTATATTTTCATAAGCCATGGAAGATATGATATGATGATTATCAAAACCCTCGTGCACGGCTTCCAAAGACTATGCTGGTGCTGGCCACTAGAATCTTTTCCCTAAGAAGAAAAAAAGGCTTATCGTGAACACAATCATGTGTTCAAGTCTTGAGTGAGTAGGTCCTTTTCCGAACCACTCATAACCTCAAGAAAGATAACTTGGTGTACCATGAAACCTTCCACCGCTACTTCAAATCTTGTGTTTTTTTTGATAAAAGTGTCTCTAGATCTGCAGACAAACATGGTTACCATCAGCCATCTTCTTGAAAGATGCGTAACGGCTGGTCATCTGTGTGGGTGCAATATTTCTGTGAGAAATAAATTATAATTGTGAAGATGATCCTATCGTGAAAGATATTCATCATCTTGGTCATCCAAGGGCTATTTGGGCATCTTGTAGATTCTTAAATTTCATGGAGAAATAATAAGGCTTATCTAAAATGTGATCATATTGAATCCATGCCCTTTACAGTGATATTATTTCAGTAATTTTGCGAATTGTAGTGTCTGTACCCGGTCCCATCATTCTTTGCCAGCTCAAAGAGCATCTATGGTCATCCAGTATTAAACTTGCCTTCTCTTGACAGATCTTTAGCAGCCATTGGGTCCAAGTCTGTTTAGCCTTTTGTAGATTAAAGTTCCTGGAGAAATGATAAGGCTTACAAGTCTTAAATGTGATCATATCCATGCCCTTTACAGTGACATTTTAATGATTCTGCAATTAAACCATAGTGTCTATACCAGGTCCCATCCTTATACGACAGCTCCGGAAACTATAGACAAATATGATCATCGTTTAACCAGCCTTCTCTTGAAAGATCTTTAGCAGCCATTGGGTCCAATGGCTGCTGTTGGGTCTTTTGTAGATTAAAAGTTCCATGAGAAACAAATCATAAAACTGATCATGACCATGCCCTGTACAATGATATTATTTCAATAATCCAGCTACATGTGTGTCTATACCAGGTCCCATTCTTCTCCGCTATATCTGCAAGCTACATGTATAGACAAACATGGTCATCGAATAAGTGGCTTTTTCTTGAAAGATCATCTGATATTTTATTTTAGATTTTTAAAAAAATTGAATTAAAAAAATGCTCATTGTAAGCTTGATCACATCCATGTCCTTTACAGTGATATCATTTCAATAATCCAGCTAATTATAGTGTCTGTTCTACATTTTGTACATTGTAGGTCCCCCCATTTTTTCCTAGGTCAGGATAGTGTAGACAAACATGGTCATCTTGACAGATCTTTAGGGGCCTGTAGTCCCAGGGATGTTTGGATTGTTGAGTCATGAGGATGATCCCGTTTGTCTATTTTTAATCTGAAATATTCCTTCTGGGCTGTGGACCTGGACTTCCACACAGCAATGACAGATTGGGATACCCTGCTCTTGTATTAAATGGCAAGGGTCATCTTTATGATAAATAAAACATGTAATCAGGAAAGATGTACACGTAGGTGGACCAGTATTTTTCCCTGAACCCCAGTACCTGAATTTGAAAATGCTATTATTCGTCCTTGAGTTTTTTTGTTTTAGTATAGGTTTTCTCGGTCAATTTTAAACTCTTTGCAATCGAATTCGTCTATGTTTATTCAATTTAAACGATCCCTCATGGAGCGGAGCTATCAGTCAATTGAATTATCGTTTAGATTTTTAATCGCGATCACATTTCGGACGAAAGTGCTTGTAAGAAATGTCAAATTGATCGGAGATAGTTTAAAATTGAACCAGGAAAACCTATAGTACAGGTGTATAGACTTTATTATTCTCTAACTTATTCTGTAATTGATCTTTGCTCATTTTTAATTTTTTAGTGATTTATTTTTCAAATATTTTTTTTTCATAGATGATTTCAAGGACTAGATTATCACATAAAATAGAGGAATCTACTTCAACTCGACCTACATGTAGATGTTTGTCATTACATTTGTACCATCGCTACTGTCGTCTTATGAAGATGTTAAAGTATTATCATGATTTCTCTATTATTTATCATTTAATTTTTTTTTAAAGGGGTTTCAATGAGATAAAGAATTTGCATTATGAATACTTTTGTATAGAAATAAAGAAATTTAATTCCTTTCATTCTCAATATTTTTCTTCATTTATTCCTACTCTATAAAAACCTGTAGTTTCGCGCACTTGGAATGGAGATGCACACGCTGGTTGACTAAATCACAATACTGTGTAGACTAAGACATCTTTATATGAAGAAGTCACAAACAAATTTCCTGTTAATAATTAGCGAGAGTTTCCTTGAAAATTTACTTCATTTGTTATTATGAAAGTAATTAGAGAACATGTCTGCTTCATCCTCTCCATCCTGTACACATATCCCATGTACATGTAGTTTGTACATGTACAATTACTGGATTGTGACACATAAAAAAGCAGTTTTGCACAGTGGCTATGAGTAAAACTAAGTTCTCTACTTTTGAAAGAAAAAACCCTAGCACAGTCATGTACATAATATTTTTCACGAATACCATTATTTGGGTGTGGTAGTATATTTATCTCTTAAAATGACAATAATGATAAAATACAGGATTAAATCACCATTTTTATCTGTAGCTCTGAAAAGTATTGTAGCTTGCCAATGAGGATTTATTTCTGGTCCCAATGGTGTCAACTACATTGTTGAGTAGCATTTGAAATCTATTGTCGTGATTAATGGGTTGGCCCCTTTTAATTGAGAGATTAAATATTTAGTTTGGTGTTTGATGTGTTAATTCTCTGTTCTATTTTGCTGAGGTGACCCTCTCTCTGTTTCTGAGGCTTCCGGCCCTCGCTTGGCAGCTTTCTGTCATTCTTGATTTTAGCATAATACAGGAACTGAAAGGAGATTCGTAGATCAATTTTCAAAGCCTGCCTCAAGCCCTTTAAATAAAGCTGAGTGTTTTAAAGATAACTGCATCATGCAGTGATACTTGTTGTCTTGATTATCAGGGTTACAACAAGAATGTGATAGATGTTGGACTATGGATCAAAGAATTTTATGATCTCTGTAAACAATTTAAAAGTTGCCAAAGAACAATAGTGGTATGCAGAACTCCTTCATACATTGTCATAATTGATAATTGATATACCAGGGGGTGTATCTTCACAAAGAGTTAAGTAGACTTTAATAAAGTCACACTTAAACTCTAATTGCATCTTGTATCTAACCCACAACCTCATACACATCTCAATGGTGCACATCCTCGTACCATGATCTAACCAACGAATTGATGCGTAATATACATCAAGCAACTGCATATACAGGGTTTGACGTGCGATTTCATATCTCATAGATTTTTTTTTGTGAAATGCCCCCAGATTGTGGAGTTATAAGCCTGCCATATTGGTTTTTAAGAGATATTGAGGCTACAAATTATTTACACATGATTATTGAGATCATGAATCATGTCTTTGTTACAATGGCTTTTCTTGCCAAAGGCGAGATATATTTCCAGGATCAAAATCCACAGAAGCTTGGCAACTAGATACATCATCACGGCAGTCACCACTACTTATCAAAGAGTGATATTTCTAGACAAAAGTGTACTAAAATTAGCCCCAAAGATGGACACTGGATTCATGACAAATCTATTAACCACACTTTATATTCTGAATACATTTTTTTCCTGGATAGCCTCATTGTGGATAGACATATATTTAGATATTTGTGTGAAATTCTTACCACTGCTAATCCTTGGGCTTAAAGATATCTTTTGGAATATCTATTGGTAATCCAACTGTTACCCTTGCCCTCAAAATCTAGTTCAAATGGGCAATCTTCCCTCGGATACTTTCTAGGATTTTCATGAGCCGAGGTCTTGTCATTGAGGAAAGCAGGGGAAATGCACAGAAACCCTTTCTGCTTCTGTTCTAATAGGCATAAAGGCATTATATATATGTAACTTGATGTGAGTAAATGTCTTTCTGGCTCTTAGTTGAACAAATGGTTGTTGTAAGTGTCAAGATTGGACTAAATTTCCAAAGGCTATAGTTTGCTTTCTGTTAAATCCTGATGCATTTAGTCTGTTGAGTGTTATAATTAAAAGGTATTACTGTATAAGACATATTTTGTAGGGGTTTTAGTCAATCCTCAAAGAATTTCCACTCCAATATTAGGCTACATAAAATAATGAAAAAATCCTAATAATCCCAAAATTGTTCATTCGCAAGAGCTGGGTTTAAAATTCCTTCTGCACTGTGTGGATTGTTTTGTTAAAAGGTTTCTGAAGATATATGAATTTGATGTGCAAACATTTACAGACTGGATATTGCATATTTGAATAAGTGCTTTGATTTATTGGGGCAAATTTGAGTTTGGACTTTAAAGAACTGTAAGATTATCAATAGAGTTCAAAATGTGGACACGATTCTTGTCCAAACCAAGATTTTAAAAAAATCTGACTTCAATTGAAGAGTATATTCTTTAGAAAAAAAAAAATTTTTATTTTATAGATATACTGAATATTATGGAATTAAAAGTTCAATGCATAATTTGAATGCCAATCGTGTTTTCCAAAATGCTATCAATGATTTTATCACTGTATTTAAATGGAATTTGTTCCTCAAAACTGTTATTGATGTCACAACCTCCATATTTTTTATTTCCCTCTTGCTGGAATGGGGTAATGTTCTTCTAATATTAAAATTAAGAAATTAACACTCTTGTTTGAAAGTTATTCATTCCATGATAAAACGAAAAACCATGACAGGCAAACTTATATTTAAGTTGTAACACTTGTTGTTCATTATTTGCTTGAACTTGCTTGAACAATTTTTAAAAAAATGCAAGTTTCCACTGAAAAAAAAGTGAAACTGTGTCTTTAAAATTGGCAGCCTTCAGTGTCGAGTTCTTAGAAGATAAAGGATCAAATTTCATTCAAGATTTTGTAACTTATCCAAGAGGAGCCGAGGATAGGACAGGATTAGAACATGATAGGGCTAAATTTTGCCCCCATTTTTAGCTGCTCGTTACCATAGATTCCTATATTTAGACCAAATATTGTGAGTGGACTATGACATGTACATGTATGTGTAGAGATCTTTTCTTTTAATAGATGGGAAGATGCTAATTCTTTGATGTACTGAAATATATTAGAGTTGCTGTATCATCGCCTGAAATGTATCACTGCAAAAAGTTCTCATGAAAGAAATAACGGTTTGTAAAGATTATCTGGAGCGTATGAAAACCAGTTACAGATACATGTTGTTTTGTATGGACTGAGAAAATTATGCATTTATTCAAATGAGCAGAACTTATCCATTCTTTCCCCATTGGTTATACTTTTCGTAGCCTCTTTATCTTTCTTTGTCCTCCGCCTCTTTCTTCTTCTTTTTCTTTCTGACGCTCTGTGACTATTTCTTACAATCTCTCTCTATCTCTCTCTTCTCTCCTCGGCCTTCTCTCTATTCCTCCCTTATATCTACAACAAGGTGCTAACAAACAGTCATAATTTTTTTTTTCTATAAATGCAGTTGACAGACCAAAAAGCATGTACCATACTTGACATGTAACTACATTTGTATTTATTTATATTTTAAAATGTATAGTACTATTGCATTTAAATCACATTTTGTTCTATTTTGAATGAACATAAGTTGTATATTCATGCCCTGGGAAGATCTGCATGGGCAAAATTTAAAAACAAAGCGAAACCTTTGACCCCCTTTCTCTCCAGCTTGCATTAACTGGATAACTTTCCAACGAACCCAGCCACGTTGGATAAACACCGAACCGTCCCAATTTTGACTGCAAACATGTTCTTGTCATATCTGGCAGTTTGTAGCTCGGTTCCGCAGGCATGGGATTCTGATCCTATTTTATCATTGTCAAGCCAATGATGGGTTGGTTAACCTTTACATATTATTCGGCAGTTTGCATCGAATGCAGCTGACATGCATGGGTCTTCTATGAGGGATTTCTTTCAATGTACTTCCCCTTTCTCACTCTTCTATCTTATTAGTGGATTGCAATTTGACAGTGTTATACATTGTATGCGATTTAAAAAGAAAAAAAAAAATACAATTTCATATCTATAGAGAGAGCCAGAATGGTGTTTACTGGTCTTGCTTTGAGTACATTTGTATCTATCTATATGAAACTGAAACAATATACATGTAGGCCTACTGGATTAGAAGACCACTTGCTGGGAGAGTAGTTTCAAATTTTCTTTGCTTATTTTCATTTCATATCATCGGTAGCATCTGTTTGCCAGTCTATACCAGTGGGTGTTTTACCAGGGACGTGACTTGGTTTTACCAAGAGTGTGTTCAATGTCCAGTTTCAAATTTATACGCCAACATGAATCATGATACAAAACGCAATTACAAGACGCTGATATATAAAGAGAAACAAAGTGTGTGTTCATTGTCCCCATCCCCGTACGTAAAAGTAAACATGTTTCAAATCTCGATTCGGAGGAAAATTGAAACGCCGAAAAAGATGTGTTTTGAAACACAATCAGCTTCAATTTTACGACCTTGAGCATCGCGATTGCAACGAAATGCGACACTGAACAGGATTGAGTTTTCAAACGTGTTTAAATGTGCTCTGGCAGTGGAAGCTTCCGGTGCAAGTGAAAAAAGAAGAAGATGTCTGTTTTTGAGAGGGGGGAATTTAAAGACGATGGAAATATAACCAGCTTTCAATTTTTGACACTGAACGGTGCACCGCTGATCGCGTTTGTGTTTGTGTTTTGTAATTGCGTTTTGTATCATGATTCATGTTGGCGTATAAATTTGAAACTGGACATTGAACACAACCTTGGTTTTACCAAGTCATCCATGAGGTACAAACAACTTTACAAACAATTTGAAATAGAGAAAGCCAAATTTGATTGCCCAATTTTTCCCCTGATGTTTGACTAAAATTTTCCCCCATAATCTCATTTGAATTGCTAAAAATATCCTCGACATTCAGAATGTTTATTGATTATAATGTGATAATCTATATTTTCATTTTTAACTTCAGCTAATGAAATTTAGATTGATCTGAGCATCCCACTTGGCTGTTTATATTTCGAATAAGGTTATTCGTCAGTTTCAAACACCCACAGGACATATATACATTTATATCTACACCTACATGTATCAATATCACGCACATATCCAGACTCCGTTCCGTTCTCTAGTGTACCCATCATGTGGTTCTAGGACAACTACCCCCTCAAAAATATATCCCCTACCTCCACACCTAATCCTTACCCTATTTGTAGGGGTAGTTGCACTGGGGGTAATTGTCCAGGGGGTAGTTGTCCTGATGCACCCTCCCCTCCTCTCAGGCAGCTCCTTTCTGATATTTTATCATTTAATTTTTTTTTTTCAAACTCTCCACCAATTATCTGTTTCTTTGATATTCAGTTTTTCACACAATACAATTAACGTACAAGTTTACATGTACATTGTATAACTTGAGTTGCATTTCCCTTCATCTTCGGTTTCAGTCCCACCCTTAACATACCATGCTCATAACAGTCCCTGTTTTCCTGCGCATAATTCCAGGAAAGGCTGAATTCTCATTTAAATCTCGAGTTTATCCAAACCTCACCTAAGTACGGCCATTTTCCGGAGTAAATAGCCGGGAACTCTGATTGTGTTTAGTTAACTCAGAGCAGCATACTTCCATTTGTTTGCTCTCAGTGCTTGGTACAGGTTGAGAAACGAACCTTGTAATATGGCTGAATGAAAGTGCATTGCTCCCTGTATGAAACACTGTTATTGCCATGGACACATTATTTTGTTACACTTACAGACCGTGCATGGCTGACACTTGCTGTCAACTTGTAAATAATGGCGCAGTATTTTGAATTCTAGACTCCCAATTTGAAGATTTAATTTATGACCTGATGTATGCAAATCCTAAAAATATGATTGGGACCCAGGGACCTATGAACAAGTCGGTGTTTGTGGAAGTTGGGATAATTGTACATAGGCCTATATGCTTTCAGTAGCGGACACAGACCGACACCATACAATGAAAGTACCGGGCATATGCGTAAACATAATAGAGCCGCTTTTGTCCCCAGACAATTGGGCCCGAGAAATGCATTCAATTTGTTTTTCTTGGATCCGCGCCTGGCTTTAAGAATACTATTTTCAATAAATATCAACATTTTGAAGGACTTATTCAAAGCAGAAGTCCGTTTTAGTTTTAGTGGGAAAGCTAGAATCTGTTTTAGTTTAAATGTTATTTTTAGTTTAAATGTTTGCTATTAACATTAAGTTTTTTTAAAGCCCATCAGCTGTCATATATGGTTATTTTGCAAATCTGGAGAAATGTCAGTCGTCTCATTCAGAATTCCCAAACATTACAGTTATACATATACTTAATGACATTTTAAGATAGCCTAAAAGCGGAACTTTCATATAAAGTTTCTCTGGACATTTCATAAAAATGAACATGGATGCCTATCAGTTACTAAGTATTTTAAAGTCATTCTTTTAAATGATCAGAATATAAAGGCTTTCAATGCGTCAAAAGGAGGATTAAAGAAATAATGATCCCTGCAACTTATTACTTGATTGAAATTCATAATGGGGATAATCAGCAATTGTCATGAAATTACCACGAAGCCAGGGCATCAATGTCTAACTGTGAACAGTTAAAGAGTTTTTGAAGTATCATGAAGTCATTTATATCCAGTGCATTGAGGGTAGCCCTACCCTAGTGCTTGTGACATCACATTTTGTTATTAGATAGATGCCCTTCTTTGAAGTTCTTTCAACCAAGGTATACTGCGCTCTAGTGTCATTGTTTGGACAGATTTGGTTTTTTATCATCTTCCATTGTATTCTGCATAGTCTTCATTTGCAGACCCAAGTTATAGAATTGCTTAGTTAGTTTTTCACTTCTGTTTTTGTTGAATCAGTCTATGGAGTTCTAGGCCTGTTACATGGAAAGTTACAATTAATTGCACATTTATAGCAACCATTTTGTTTGGTTCGAGTGAGATTTGTATGCAAGAAGTGAATGAAACAAGGAACCTGATTGGCTACAATCAATATGCAATTTATCTTAACTTTTACACAATACAGGGCATTGGAAGTGCAACAATACATACATGTAGGCCTACATGCATATTTGTATGCTGTATAAAGTTATGTAATTTTGAAGTAGAATTTTCTTGTGTGTTACAGTAGGAAAGAAGCAAAAAGTGTCTGGTGACCTTTGGTAAATGGGTAAAATCCACATTTTAGATATGTAATTTCAGCACAAATGGATTTTTATATATCAGTAATTTAAAAAAAATATATATAAATCATCATTATTAATTACATGTTGGAGCTGTGTACACCATGATATAGCACAATTGTGTGTTACATGCACAATATCTATTTCACTGAACCATATACTTCTATATCTAATCTAGTTACATGTTTATTTTATAACATAATCACCGAAAGTGGGTCTGAAATATAAACAGGCGTGCAGACTTCTTGTCAATAATAGACTGGTAGAGGCTAGCTCGCTCTGCTGTTTTGTTATTGTAGACACTGACTGCTTGACATTATACATGTAAATCCTGATTGGTGGTGGTTGGTGGTCGAGCGATTCACGAGCTTATATTGTTTGATCATATGCAGGTATAGGCTTATAGAATTTACCTGGTTCATTCATTCTGTTGGGAGTGTCGATCAGTTGGTGTGCAACCGGTGTCTCCTTCATAGGATTTCTGCTATTGCTTATGAGGACCAATCGCTTTAGGAATGGATTTTATAAGGAATTAATATGCATCTAGATTGATTTTGTAAACGTAAATTTGGATATCATGTGACATGCCTTCGTCGTCGGAGAACAGTATTCTTGTAAGTTTAGAAACTTCATTCTCTAAAGATATTGTCGTTTAAGGGCCAAAAAGGCATTATATCTGTTTGAAAGAAGCCTCTATGAGTTATTAAAAATGCCCTTTTGAATAATAATAATAGAAAGTTTTATACTAGGTAGGCTTAATATTCAGTATTCTGTATCATATTAAAATGAATGTTATCTATTGAAAGATAGATGAATGTATATTCCTCATGAAGATAACTATCTTCCCTTTATGAAATTGTTTTCTCTCCAGCAAATGTTTGTAAGAATTGTGTGTATAACTTTTTACATGGTATTTTAATAGATTTTGTTTCTTCTTTGAAATACATGATTTTCAATTTATTAGGAATTATCATGCATACGTTTGCTTTACATGTACATTGTACATTTGTAGGTTTGAATGACATTCTTTCTAAAACCCTCATAATATAAAGTTTAGCTACATATGTACATGTAATGTAGATACCAGTAGATCAAATGTACGGTGTAGGCCTGCATGTATATAGTGTAATATCTCACTGTCAGTGTTTTACTGCAATCTCAGGTTCGCTCTAGTTTCAGGTCAGACATCTCCTTGATATTGTTTATAAACAATCTTATCATTAATGATAATTTATGAACTTGCTCCAGACTAGACATCGTGTTCATGCTTTTGGTAGATAACTGATCTAAAGATGTACCATCAAAACATTCTTTGTAGATAGGAAAGGAACTAATTCAGAGATTGTATGTCAAAATGTTATGGAAGCAAGATAAATCTTTATCGAGACACAATAGAGATTAAAACAAAATATCCTCAGACACTGTACTTTAAATATTATGAAGTTTCATGGCATTGCCCTTTGTCAGTACAGCAAATAATTCAAATGTGTATATTTTTCTGTATATATGTACATTTTGTCAAAATCATAATGTACTTTTGTTGTACACTTTACTGCTATGGTGATTTCAATCAACAGTGTGTCTTACCTTTTCACCTTGCAGAATTCACCTGTATTGCAGGTATAGATGTTTGATATTTAATAATTGATGATGGAATATTGATTTGTTTAAATTTGAGAGAGATGAATTGTTATGGTCTGATCAATCAGTGGTCATGGAACTGAATACAAGATGTTGATAAATGATGAATATTCACCCTTTATGGAATATTAATTCAATTAGTTTTTTTGAGAGATGGAATTGTTCTGCTTTGATCAATCAATGGTCCTGGAATTGAATCCTAGATGTTTGATTATTGATGATTGAATATTCATAATCATACTTTAAAACCACTTACATGTAGAATATAGCCATGATGGAATATTGATGCAATTAGTTTCTTTCATAAGAGAAGAATTGTTCTGCTCTTATCAATCAATGGTAATGGAACTGAATACCCTCTGATGGTGTATTAATGCTGTTTTGATTAGATTCATTAGTATCAGGTTGTACCAGCCACAGATTTACCTACATGTACAGGTGAATTATCAGCAATTTGAGTGATTCGTCTGACAGTGAGTGGTAGTGGATTTGAGATAATTCCATTGATTGTTATTCTATATACTGGACAACAAAACGAAATTGAAACACCGACGTGCATTACATGTATGTACCTGTATTGTAAGCGATAAGTTTGCAGTACAATATGTATATTATTCCAGGGTTCCCACGGTC
This sequence comes from Paracentrotus lividus, assembly GCA_940671915.1. NCBI lineage: Eukaryota > Metazoa > Echinodermata > Echinoidea > Camarodonta > Echinidae > Paracentrotus > Paracentrotus lividus. Next base: position 31,145,677 of record CALNVZ010003434.1, on the reverse strand, counting down.
ATGGAAAATCCTGGAAAATCCTGGAAAAATTTATGGTCCTGGAAAGTCAGGGAAAAGTCAGGGGAATTTGGAAAATTTGTGAAAGTCATGGAAAGGGGATTTGGTCATGGAAAGTCATGGACTTGCATTTACCTCTTGGTTATGGCAGCTTTCCAGTTTGTCCTGTCTCGCAACCCTCATACTCTTTGATCATACTCTGCTATTATAATTGGTTTAATGATTTCCATTTTCCCCAGTTTTGTGATTTACACTTTCACTATAATTGCAGTGTTAGTGCCTACTGCTCTGATCATGATTTGTTCCCTGGGGTACTTAGTGTTAGGACTAGTGAGGTTGAAATAACATTTAATAAAGGTTTTTGTGAATATAACACAGCCACAATCCACATTCCTCACTCAAAATACTCATGGACATGAATAAATTGATCACTCCTGACATACAATTCGGACAATCAGACTACAGCAAATTTTCATCTATTTGCAATGATATTAGATGCCGATCAGTCACTATGTTTTTAATATGTCACATTTTGTCACCAGTTTTGTCTTGTTTAGTTGTTTTGGGAGAATTTAAATTTCAAGTTTTGTAATTTTACTCAACATCCATGGCAATTAGTTGACATATCAAGTCACAGCTGATCAATCACTACCAACATGGCTATCAGAACATCATACATCCAAGGGTTCTAAATCTCTTAGTTACACAAGATTTCATTTTCAATTGCTGTTTTAATGTCAATTAATGTGTCCTCTCCGGAAAATTTACTTTTAAAATGAGTTTAATGAAATACCAAAATAGGCATCAAATGCCAAATTTTTCAAGATATCCTCTGATTTTTGGACCATAGAGAGAATACAGTTGTTAATTTAGCTGGTGTCCTCGAATTGTATCACAGATGCCCTCATTTTTTTGTAATGTAGAGTGTAATGCAGCACTATGTTGAGAATTTAGGATGAGGATGTCTTTGTTAGCCTTTTTTTTTCATGTCACCATATTGTAAACTGAAATGTACTCTTTTGTAACGATCGGCTCATGTGTGTCATATGTAAGTGTTTCGTCTTTCATATAATTCAGGGTTCCACAGAAAATTGAAAACAAATTTCATAACTTTATATTGAAGTTTTGTAGCAACTTGAATTCATAATCTAATTTATGCCTGGAAATTGACATTTACATACATTATATATATATATATATATAGTTCACTTTTGTGACAAGATCTGCATGCTGTGTTCTGAAAATTTGGAAATAAATACAACACAAAAAGAAAGTTCCCCTATTTCAAATAGCAATAATTTTTGAAATACGAGGAGTTGAAAAAATTTATTATTTGTCCATGTGGGAATTTAATTAGCTACCCTGGAGCACATTTTAGTATATCATGAAGTCCTGCTTCAATGAGCAATGGTTTAATGCAAAATGTCAATTTTTGATGTTCACAAGCCTAAAAGCACAACTTTGATTCAATGATAGCAGACATTTTAGATTTTAAACATTTCACGCATCAGAATGTACGCAAAACGTGCTTCCAAACGTACGGAAGGACATTTGCGTAAAATTTCACAGTGAGTGAGCATGCAGAAAAATGCCAAAACTGTGATTTTTGCTTCTTTGCCATGGTAAAATTGATCAAATATGATGGGATTCATGTCTAGGAAGAATGTTTTTAACTTTTGCAAAATATAATCAATTCACAGTTGAATGAACACAATAAAATACCATGTGAAAAACACTATAAGTATTCTTTCCATTTTGTACACTAAAAATCATGTGATATCTGTTTTTGTATTATTTTTTGACCATTGCATGTGTGTACATGATCCTGTTGCATTTATTAAAAATTCATGCTTCAGTGAGCATATGGCACTGGAAAGCTGTTTTTTATTAGAGACCCTAATTAAATTGCTTACTTTGCTAAAGATATGTGCCAAGTTTCAATAATTAACTCATAGTATAACAAAAAATTGACAATTAAAAAAATGGGAAATATTTACTTTTGTTCACTTTTTGTTCAAACTCTATAAAGTCAATGTGAACAAAAGTCAAATACATGTATTGTCCATTTTTCTGTAATTTTTTTGTTGTTATACTGTGAGTTAATTCTTGAAACTTAGCACAAATCTTTAGAAAGTCATTAACTAACAGGAACTTAGGTCAAATTAAGAATCGGACGTGCCATTAAGCCATGCCAGGGCCGTAACCTTTCTTCTTTAAAAATTTTTTTTCCCTCATATCTTGTGTTCACTGAAGCATAAAAAATTCGGGATTTTTTGCGAAAATGACATCAAATGAATATTTTTAAACGAATTGTTATGGTTAAGCAAAATAAACAATTTTATTGGTCTCTAATAAAAAAAAATAGCTCACTGAAGCATGAATTTTTAAATAAATGCAATATGATCATGTACACACGTGCGAAAAATAGATATTCACATGATTTTTAGTGTACAAAATGGAAAAGGTCCTTACCTAGTGTTTTTTTTACATGGTACATGTTTCATGGTGTTCATTCAGCTATGAATTGATTTAAATCTTTTGCAAAAGTTAAAAACACTCTTCCTAGAAATGAATCCCATCATATTTGAACAATTTTACAATGGAAAAGAAGTAAAATCGCAGTTTAGACATTTTTTGCTGAATGTTCACTCAACCGTAAAATTTGCGCAAATATCCTTTCCGTATGTATAGAAGTACGTTTTGTGTACATTCTGATTTGTGAAATGTTTAAAGTCTAAAAATTGGTCCGATATCATTGAATCAAAGTTGTGATTTTAGGCTTGTGAACTTTCAAAAAATGACATTTATGCATTCAACCATTGCTCACTGAAGCATGACTCCATGATTTTTCCTAAAATTCGCACCCATGGTAGCTAATTAAATTCCCTACATGGACATATAATTAGATTTTTTTTAACTCCTCCTATTTTAAATTATTGATATTTGAAATAGGGGGAACTTCTTTTTTGTGTTGTGTTTAGTTCATGGAAATCTGTCAGTTCAAGAAAATTACATGAGTTGTGTTCAAGATAAATTTTGAATTTTGGGTGTTGGTGAAACGGAAATGGTACCCTGGCAGAAATGGCCCATATGCTATGATATAAATGTACATGTCATGAGTAAGATAGTGGGTGGAACGGATAGCTGTGAGGGAGGTGGAGGCCATCATAACGTGTCTTGATTTTGGAAACGTGCCAGAAAGGAAGTCATGGAAAGCAGCAATTTAGTCATGGAAAATCATGGAAAAGTCATGGAATTCTGTTTTCAAATTTCTGTGGGAACCCTGTTATTCAGACTCATAGGGAGTAGAAAATTATTAGTTCCAAAGGCCTTTCAAATTATTTGTGAATACATATTTCATATTATATCCCTTATCTAAAATTGTTTGCATTGAGAGTGTACACAAGGAGAAAAAGAATAGTTTAACTAAGAAAAACGTTTCTCAAGAAATAGTTCGTTTTTCTTCATGACGTCACGCATAGTACATTTTTTCCCTAGGGAAAAACTGGACTATACGTTTTTCCGACCCCCCCCCCACCCTATTCACGAGTTGCGCAACGCAACGCAAGCGGTGCTACTCTGCTGCTTTTACCTGAATTCTCCACTGCATGCCACGGGAAACTTTCGGCGAGCTGCACTGACCAGGTGCGCTTACATAACAGACGATCGATTAGGCAAGACAAGTATTTTCTCAACTTCTCAATTGATTTTATTGGATCCAGAAGAAAGGTAAGCATAGACTATATAATGTTGTTCATTAAAAAAATTAAAAGGAATGGTATTATAGTGGAAGGGATATAAAACAAATATACAATGACTCATTCTCAGAACAGGTTTTAAACTATTCGCACTCAGGAATATCACATAGTACTATTCTCTCTCGGGCCGATGGCCCTCGAGAGAATAGTACTATGTGATGTTCCTTCGATGCGAATAGTTTTAACCAGATCCTCGATTGTCATTGTATATTTGTATACTACTACCCCAAAAATATCCACTGAATAAAATGTATGTACAGCCCTCATTTAAGGAGGGATGTATTATAAATGCAAATGAATTGCTGAAAAAATCAAATGAGATAAGGTGAAAACATACATACATGTACATGTACATTGTATCTATGTTGAGAACAACCACCCTGGTATATACCTGTAAGGTTTGTACAGTAATGAAATAATTTGTAATTGTAGGTCTACAGTCTGTGTCAAAAAAAATGGTACAGTCGGGGAAAAAATCATTTAGGTGTGAAATCTTTTCATATAATGTGTGTTTGTGGTATCAAATTAAAGCCAAAAGATTTTTCTTGCTGATGCGCTTTGTCCTGTATAATTTGCTTTCGTAAAACAAAAGTTATGCTAAGTTTTGTGCGACGAGGAAGAAATCGAAATTACGCACTTCTATTGTTCTGGAGCGCTGAATTCACGGTCATTATGCGAAATCGTACACAAAGGCATGGGACGGCGTGCGAAAAATTGATTTTTCTTGATTGTAGAAAATTAGCCATATCTCAAAAAATACTGCACCAAATGTGATGAAAAAAATCGTAGAAGAAAGAGTGATATTCCTGCTTTATGAAAATAACAAACAATACCACGTTGATATTAACCTTCACACTATAAAAAAAAATTTTCCAACTGTACCATTTTATTTGACACAGACTGTATATGCATTTAGTGCACTAACAATCAAACAATAGGGGAGAGTGGGGTTAGTTGGAACACGGGGTAAGTTGAAACATTGTACTTTTCTTGAACGACTATAAATATATTTATGCAAATCGACCCTCAGGTTGTTGCTATTAGCAACTGCCACCCACCATGTTTTAGACAGCACACATGCTTCAAGCCTCGTGAAGTTAGAAAGCAATGTTTGTTTTTTCACCTTCTGAGTAAATTTTGTCATTTTTACAAATGTTTTATTATCTCAGAGAAGATCATAAATTAAGTAGGCCAGTTTTTGATTATAACAAACATTTATACCAAGCTACAAAACAAGGTTAAATATATGGCATGTTGTTGTCCCTCTTTTGTGCTGTAAGCTTACAAATGTCAAATGGGCCTATGGGGTTAGTTGGAACATTTTGAACGGGGTTAGTTGGAACATGTACTAAGTAAATTGGTTTCAGCTGAATAAAAAAATTCAAATCATATAATTCAATGAAGTGTTCCGAAATATTCCTATAAATGTATATTAGTGCACATTGGACAATTTTATTTTGGTTTAAACAAAATATATTGCAGAATCCTACTTCACAGGACTTCAGAATATCTGTATCTGAGTGGATGCTATCAAGTGTAATAAAACATGAAGTTTAAAAAAAAAATGAACAGCAATCTTTAATATTTTAATTGGAACCAATAAAGCAAGTTAGCTGAACCCATGCAATAATGTTGCAGGCATTTTAGATATAATTTTATATGATATAATGCACAATGTTTCAACTTACCCCATACCTTGTTCCAACTAACCCCATGTCTGGGGTTAGTTGGAATTAACACTTGACATGGACTTGTTGAAGATGGATTTTTTCCGGAACCATCACTAAGTTTAAGAATTTTATGGGGTACATTTTTGGCATACATATATACACTCAACTTGATTGTTTATTGTTTCTTGAAATAAATCCGCTTTTGTTTTACGGCCATTTTTGTGAAAAATGTTCCATATAACCCCGCTCTCCCCTATATTCAGAACTACATGTAAAAAATAGCAGTGTACTGAAGGTATAAATGTCCTTGTCTATTAATGGTATTTGCATTAGAGACGAACGTGCTTTGGTCGATAGCAGCCAGAGAAAAGAAATGAAAAAAACAAAATTGAAACTCCTCTCAATTTGCTCATGAAGTGTCAATAACAAGTGTTCATTCTAAGATGTGCTCTAACAAAGAGAAAAGGGTTTTGATGGTGGGCGGTCTGCAGACTTGACAATGATCATGCAAAGTGAAAAAATTGTTTGCAACAGAGTTGAATGAATGCATTTACTCTACCTTGTTTAATTGGGGTGGGCTGGTTAATAATATTTCTTTCATGGGTTACAATACTCGACTACTGCACATGTAATGGTACCGACTCCCCTCCCCCCCCCCCCCCCCCCCCCCTCCCCCATAATGAGAGAAAGAATAAGGCATTTTCATATTTCCATACAAGAAAATAATATATTTCAAAAGCCAATAGTTTGTTTTCAAATCATGTTACAACATGAATTACATTAAATTATTTTGTACTGTAATTCCAATGCACTACAGAGAAATATCATAAACAAATTTCTTTTAAATGTATTGGCCAACATTGCACTGTAAAATATCATTGTGATATAAATTTCTCTTTAAATGATAACCACACAACCTTAATATGACCTTTAGAACTTGTTTTGTAGAGATAAAGTACCTTGATTTTGTTTCAGTTTCACTAATTTTCATCCGTGCTGGTAATTAAAGTGTACTGTCTTTCGTAAGGAGGACTCTGAACAGATTAATACCCCTTCAATGATGGGATCAACTAGGGTTTCGTTTGATTAATTTCACGGTTCCTTTTGGTTATTATTGAAGAAATTTGGCATGAAAGAAATCTCACATTGATTATTATTATTATTATTATTTATTTGACCAAAAAGAATACATGTTTTATACAATACAATACAAGAGATGACATACAATGTAAAATCAATTGGACATAATATACAAAAACCACAAACAGAAAGATTACACAAGAGAGAAATGAACAGTGCTACATGTTGGTCAGGGGTGACAAAAGCAAAAATAGCTGTTGCTCGGAAGCATGTCACCCCACCATGTAGCACTGACATATTAAATTGGCATTAACATCATAAATACATAACTAAAAGTACAGATAACATAAAAATAGTATATACATCAGAATTTGAACAAAAGCAAGATGGTTGACATTAATAATATATACTAGACATTGCATTACGTTAACTGTTCTATTGACATTTAAAATCCACTGAATGCTATATCACTGATAATTGAGAGCCGAGAGCTAACGCACAATTGAAAAAAAGTATTGAAGTTACAACAAAATTAGATAGGACTGAAAACTGATTAAGTAACAATAACATAATTATAATGATATAAGATTTTTATATTTGTGAATACTACAATAACTTTAAGATAATATAACCGGAAATAACTATGAAACGACGTTGAATAACATAATACATTTGTAACTATGAAACGACGTTGAATAACATAATACTATGAATTAAAAAGTGGGTTTCAACAAAGAGTATAATCTACATGGACATAATGATATCAGCAATCTACATAGTAAAAGAGTAATTGCATTACTTGTGGTGAGCAGAGAGACTGTTTGAGGGTAAGAAGAAAGGAGGCAAAGAATTAAGAACGGCAGCATCTCTTACATCCATAGCAAGAGCATTCCATATTCTTGGAACCTGCAGAAAGGTGAAAGAAAGAGAGCTTGAGTTCGAGATGGCAGATGACAGAAAGTGAGAACTTCTTGACGGCGGGCATTGATTTGAGCATTTCTAGATAGAGATTCACATTTGATAAGACCATGGAGACATTTGAAAACAAAGGAACAAAGCAAATAATTCCTTCTAGATGTGAGGGTAGACCAGTTTAAGAGTGAGAGTCTGTCTTCGTAAGACATATCTCCTCTCCGTTGTTTAAGGGCCAGGCGTGTAGCAGTTCTTTGTACTCTTTCAAGCTGCTGTTCTGCTGGATGGTATTGGGATGCCATGCTGGATATGCATACTCGAGATGGAGTGAAGACTTGTAAAGTGAGAATACAGCGGTTGAAGATTTCCCTGCAACTATTCTAATGAACCAAGAAGCGATTTGCCCTCTCACAATATCATCAACATGTGTTTTCCATTGGAGATTGCTACTTATTGTAATACCAAGATACTTGAATGAGGATACAGATGTAGGCAAGAATTGTTCAGACTATCACAGGAAATTGTACATTTCTACTTCTAGTGATGGGAGGATTTTACATGTTGCGTGGATGAATGTCATGGAATTGAGAACAGACCAATGCATGCAACAAATGTAAGTCATCCTGTAATACTGCTTCATCAACGGGGGTCTTTACAGTACGATACAAGAGAACAATCGTCTGCAAAGAAGACACATGGGGAAGAAAGTTGAGAGGATATATCGTTGATAGAAGGTTAAAGAGTAAGGGGCCAAGACAGCTCCCCTGGGGGACTCCAGAAGTGACATTACCCAGGAGAAAGAGGAACCTAGGAAATATCACTCGCTGTTTTCCGCCCTGTGAGAAATGATTTCAACCACTTCCAAAGTGACCCTGTGATATTGAATTGGGTTGGAAGTTTAGACAAGAGTGTGTTGTGAGCCATCTTATCGAAAGCTTGGGACATGTCTAAAAGGCTGCATCTACCGAGAGGGCGATTTTTTATCTAGAGTTAAATGCCAGTCATGGATAACATTGGTGAGCTGGTAACACAACAACGTTTTTAGTGAATCCATGTTGATTTGGATTGATCAGACCAATTTGAATGTGCTCAGTGATAGAGTGAAACTACAATTGCTCAAGAAGTTTGCAGATAACGGAAGTTAGACCACAGGCCTATAATTCTTCAACTTCTTCACCTTTTTTGAAGACGGGGCGATGTTGTGCACAGCACCAGGAATCTGGTACTTTCCCTGAAATTAGTGATATGTTGAAAAGATGTGACAAAGGAATAGTAAGTTTCGTGCACACTCTTAAGGACAGAAGGAAGGACACCATCCGGCAGCAGGAGTTTAGAAGGTGAAAGCCTTGGATTGCCTAAAAACCTGATATGGCTCTACCTGTACTGAGGAAATTCAGAGAATAAGAAGAGGCATGGAGGTGTTCTTCAAGTGATGATCCCCCTTGGATGGAAAATAGAAGCAAAATAATCATTAAGCAGTAGCAATATCATGGGGTTGAGGTTACAATTACATCATCTACAGAAAAACTGGAGGAGGGGGAGATTGCCTCCTCTTACTTACAAAAGACCAAAGCTACGCCTATTGTCCTTACGAGCAATAAAGTATCTACAAACTCCCAATACAGTCTCTTAGTGTCATGTTTAACTTTGTTCCTGATTATTACTTATACTGACGCCAATCTACATCAGATTGAGACCTTCTAGCTTTTCTAAACAACCTATGTTTATTAAATCAAGTTTCTTAAGTTTCCATCGTAATCCATGGGTGAGTTTTTAGACTTGCGTTTTGTCTTGATGGAGATAGAGTCTCGAATGGCTGCATAAACAAGTCGCATGAATGTTTCCAGCGAAAGAATCAGGGTCCAAGGGGTCCATGAAGGCCTCAAGGAATAACACGCAGGAGAGAGCGCAGATGATCAAAGTCCCATGTCGGGTGTCCAGGAATTGACGGATGGCAGACGCCGGGGTGCAGATCTATGACTACGAAGCCTCATGTCACTTGCAAGATGATCTGACTCCACAGTTGATGGTTGTGACTTCTACGTCGGAATCCATCGGGACGGTTGGTGAATACAAGGTCGATGATAGATCCCGGTCGGTTCTCAGATTCATGATGGTCTCGTCACGTTTGTTTACAATCTGGTAGAGACCAATTCATTTGTAACATCAAGCAGTCTATTCGTATGGCAGAGGTAGGTATGTGATGGACTCATGTCCGACGTTAAAAATCACCAAGCAAAAGACATCCATCGTGTGCTCAAGCTAGATAGTGATGAGAGATTCTGTTGAAAGGTGATCCAAAACGAAACAGGCTAGATGGTTGGCGATACAGAAGGCCAACAACCATGTTTTCTACTCGTCCTTGATCGAACACAAATCATTTCAATATTCTCAGGATCCAGTTTGGGAGTCTAGTGGGACTCAAGGAAGCATGGATTCCACCAAAATACCACCACCCGTACGTCCTTGACTCTGTCACGACGAAAGATTTATGTAGTCATCCGGTATCCAAGACAGAGTCATCTACAAGAACTAGTTAACCATGTCTCAGTCACAACATTAGACATTCGGGTTGCTTGGTGGCAGATATATGCCTCACAGCTCAGAATCTTGTTTTTTATACTTTGCATTGAAAAGGGAAACACATGATACATGCTTCCTACTACTTGGATGTATGGACCAGGATTACTTTCAACATCACCTGCCAGAAAGGGGGTGATCATTGGCATACATGAAGTTGCTTTAACTTGGAAGAGTTCAATTCTGGAAACTCGCTGTTATACTATTTGCATAGTATGGCGTCCCGATCGAAAGGTAGCCGGATGTTAATGTAAACATTTGACCATGGTAGCAATTTGGTCAAGTTCACAGTTGATGTAAAGAAATTGTTCTCTATTGAGTAGCACAAGAGCAACAAAGACGAAAGGTTGACCTAGATCCCATGTGTATAGCAGGTAACAAAGTAGGTCCAGAGGAACAGACAAGAGAGATTGTGTCCATTCAAGTTTAAGCCTCAGCGATTATGAATGAGGATTTAAACTGTAATGGTGCAACATGGAGATAAAACTGTAGCCAGCACAAAAGAAATCCAAAAAAACATGAAGGCTTGTGTGGGCAAATCTGATTCATAAACTTTGTTTCAAAATTCATCTTAGTAGAGATCTTTCGAATAATGATGTAAGGGCTTCGCGCATAAGGCCTCGGGTTGGGATGGATTGGATGGTTGTTGCGTGGTGCCTGGTGGATCGGATGTGAGATTTCGCGCGGTCGCAGGTGTCCGGGGAAACGTATCCGTGTTGTGTGGCAGTGTGGGTGGGTGTGAAGAACGGGCGGGTTACAGGGGGTAGCAGTTTGAACAACAACAGTAATATAGCAATGTCAGATATAAAAGAAATTTTTGCTATAAAGTGGAGAGCAAAAATTCAACCTGCCAGCCTGTCTGCTTGACACAGGGATGCTGTCATTAATTTCTTTGCATTCATTAATTTTGGGTAGAATCTGATAAACCATAGCGATCCTTCACAAATATATCTGACATTCATCATGAGGAATGGTGGACCATCCTCCATCAATTTATGATTTTTTTTTTTTTCAAATAAAAATCCTGAACTTTTCTTGCATTTACATATATATATATTTTTTTGTTTGTATATTAGGGTTATAATGGTGGGTGTGTTGGTCTAGAGATCACTTATAAATTCAATTTTGTTTTTGTTTTACTATTCTTAGATAAAAGGAAACCTGTACAAAGTCATCTCCAGAATATTTTAATTGATATATTTTTATAGTTCTGTTGACATGTTAGCTATCATATTACACTCCACCCAATCGTAATCGACCATTACAAGGAGAATGCTGTCGTCCATAGTTCATATACATCTACCTCATAGTGCAAAAAGGCCATTTGATCTATCTAAAGTTATACAGTCAACGCCCTTTTGAAGCTCAGCAGAATTTTTTTAATAGTTTTGTTGACAGTTGGATTGCGTCATCATCCTTGTTCCATTCAACTAAACTTTGTATCTATTCAGGGAGATATCACAATGAAGAAAATATGTATCAACAGATATGTGTGAATATCAATGAAACTGTACTTTACACTTGATTGATTTCACATTGTTTTGCAAAGAGCAGTATTATATGTTGCAAAAATGGTCAAAAGGGTGATTCAAAAGAACACCTACACAGTTTACAAACTTAGCAAAACAAGCTGATAAAGTAAATAAACAATGGTAAAATATTTGTAACAATATTGCAAAACACCACTCTAAGTAAATAAACATACATGTAAGTGAACCCAAAGCTATTTGGAAGTGTTAGGAGAATTATGGTAGAATAATAGGTTTACTTTTAAAAAAGTTCAGTTTTTGTTTTCTCCATGTAGGCTTATAATGGTACTTATGACTGATTCTATTTGCAAAAAAAAAAAATAATAAAATGAAATAAATAAATAGATAATATAAATGCCCACTAAATGATGAAATTAATGATATATTTTTTTCTTATTATAAATCACTTTACACTCATATTGCAAAGTTCCCCGAGTTATCAATGGATACATGTATAAAGCAATAATAGTATACCCACCCAGTTTAAACAATTAACTTGTAAAGCAATCTATAAAGTAGAATTAACAAATATTTGAGGCATTTACTTTGGACCTCAGGACTGTTTTCTGGAAGATTTGAGATAATGCTATGTAATTTGTATGTTTGTATTTTCTTACTACATGTAATTAGATCACAGTCTGTTTGCCAAAGTCATAGGTGTCGCCTTCCCACAAAATATATTTGTATTTTGAGAGTTATAAATGTAATTGATGTTCTTTGTAAATTTTTCGAAAGGAATACGCTCACGCGTACAGTCCTGATGCTGTAGCTTAGTCTAAAGTTTATTGAACTTGTGTATACCGGTACTTAGATTTGAAGGGGGTCAGTATAAGTGCATCTAGACAAGGTATTACCCTCTTTATTGCATGAGTCGGCTGCCGAGAAGCAAATAGGCATAAGTCCTATAATTCCAAACAGCTTGAACACCCTTCTTGCGCCTCATCAGCCGATGATGTACTTGTAATCTGGCGCTGGCGCACGTTCATGCGTATTTACCCCAAATGAGGTGGTTCCTAGGTCCTCCCTGTTGTCCGTCCAGACGCCACTTTCAATCAAGACCGGGTTATCTCCGTCTTGAGACGTGCAAAGCCCCCAGGGATGGAAGGTGAGAAAAGTGCAGTCACGGGGAGGTCAGTTAAAGGTGCTTCCATTATCTGACTCCCCCTGACATTCTAACCCTAAATGTTACCCTAGTCCTAATCCTTACCTTAAAAAGAAATTATTGTGGTGGGAAAGATGAACAAACTTACTTATTGTGAGCTTTTCTATTATTTAAAAATAGGGAGAATATCATAGTAAAAAGCTTCACTGTTTCAGTCAGTTTAGTTTATTTTGCATCTAATAATCTATTGAAAAAATAAAAAAATATATTAGGCCTTCATAATTAAAATTTTATTGTAAACAATAGCAAATAAAGGCAATGCAGTGGATGGAGTGGTCAGAAAATACCTTTGGCCTATCAAAGCTGATTACTTGTAACTGCAAAATAACCCTTATCCCAAGATTTAGAAGATTTACAGGATTTAGTGTTAGTGTGTCAGATGTGTCATGCTTTGGAAGTACCAGTCAGTCAGCCCTACTCATGAATGCATTCTCCACCCGTCCTCTTTAACCTACTTACCTGAGGGGAAGGGTCTCATCTCAAGTGGAAAAAATTGTGAGGATGAAATGCAGAATTTAATAAAAATCCCCTTTCCAGGGTGATGAGCAAATGATTTCATATGGTTTATTGGTTTTTCGTATATTTTTAGACATACAATTATTGTTTTTTCATATTCTCTTTCTATCAGCTTGTTAGATTAAATATCTTCACTCTTAATTCTCCAAATGTTCTTTCTTCATCTTTATACATGTATTATTCTTCTCCTTGATAACCTCCTTTTCTCCCATGTATACTTTTTTATATTTTTAAATTATACTTTTCTCCCATGTATACTCTTTATATTTTTTAATTATACTTTATCCTTAATAGTATTTTAATCATTTTTGGTCATCATCATCATCGTCATCATCATCATCATCACCCTCACTATGACCATCATAATCTTCTTCATCCTTCAATTTTGATTCAATTTTTTATATACACTTTTTTCTTGGGCTTGGGAGGAATAAGTTTTGGGTCTGTGAAATGGGGGGGGGGGGGCTGGGTTTATACTATCCCCTGTTTGTATCGATCATGTCCTGGCTGTAATTTTTCCTCTCTCTAATAAAAACTGCAGCTATTTATTTTTCATCACCAGGGTTTCTAGCAAGGCTTCAATTTGGAAGCTCGCAAGGTTTAGGAAACCATAAAAAGCACCTGTTTTCGCTGATATTCAATTAGTTGGGATAAAATCGTGATATCGATACAGCACGTGATTTACTGAAAGAGACCTTTTGAAGGAGAAAGTGTTAAGTTGAAGCATGGACCTAATAATTAGGTCCATGGTTGAAGCATGCACCCTTGAAAGTGCAATTGCACCCAAGATACTGACTTCCTTTGGTGGGACGTTCAGGGTTGGTCACCTTGCCTCCGTCTGCAGAGATCTATATAAACAAGGAGCTTTTCAAGAATCTCCTTGATTTAACTATGGATGTAAATTACATCCATGGCCTGTCTACAACAATTGGTATTATGTAGGCCTATTCATTTTTGGTGGTTGGTGGTTGGTTTATGTCAATAAATCAAATGAGATCGAGCTAAACACTAAACATAAGGAAAATAATTCCCAGCACATCTGTATATGCACAGTTTATTCTTGATCTTGCTCTCAACAGACAATTCATCATCGGTTGAAAAACGGGAGGGATTTTTCTCCAAGGTCACTCTACATGTATGTTAAATGACATGACTTAAAGGGACGTATAATTGACAAAACATGGGGAATTCACCTTATCTCGGGTGAAATGATAACATTCCAATCAGAGCCTGAGGCGTGTTGCGTAATCTCCGGTGACAGGGTGTCTGGAGTATAATCCGGTATAATCCTTCATGGCTAGACTAACTAACCAGAAGTCCGAAGTAAATCTAACCTATGTTTTGTTTTTGAAATGGAGCATGATACAAGTCCTCTCTTTGAATTAATACGAAAAGACACGTTGAGAGTCTATAACTGAGGACTCGAGAATCCGAAGCTATGGACCCTATTGACTAACTGGATTCGGGCGACTTCGTCATGTTCGTGCTGTCCGAATGTTAATCCCCAGTAGTCTGACCTATGCGTAAGCCTCACTGTCGATTGTGTACGAGTCAATGGAGCTCAGGAAAAACGCGCATTCCCCACGATCTCCGACTTGCGAGGGCCTTTAACACCCTTCTTGCTGTCAAAAGAAGATATTGTGACTGAGTTCATGATAATAATAATTCTCTGGATTTATAGTAGGGATGTCAGACGCTCGTGCTGCGCCCCTGAAATCGAGCCCGTAATGTGTGCGTGGGCCAACATGATCGTGATTGGAAAAAAAAATGCACTCAAAAAAAAAATCATTAAAAATAATCACGGGCATGAAAGAGCTGATTGACTAAACATTACCGTAGTTTAAGAGTATTATTCCAATATTAGAGAATCAACTTTCTTTACAAGTAGAATCGAAAATTCATCAAATATACATAATGAGGCTGCAATAGTCCATTAGGCATGTACTGTTTGATCCGCATCGAGAGGCCATGGCATCGCTAAATGGCCATCTGGTAATCAACATCACATGTGACCAACAAACTCGACATGATTCTGGTCAGAATAATAGCCCAAATTTGGTATGCATCATAAATAGACAGCAGTATCATGGGCAGTGTTGTCTAGTACCATAACCCCCGAAGTCAATGTAGAATCATGAGCGTAAAAAATAGTTCGCAATTCTAAGCGTCTTTTTATATGAATCAACTTTTTTGCAAAGACTTATATCAATATCAATTATTGAGATTTTAAACTATATGTTTGGTAAAAAAAATCTGGTTGAATTCGTGAGGGGATCAGGTCGAGGGCGATGCAAATTGATACGTGAACCATGTCATGAATCCAACACTCGAGGTCTGCCGACACGGTCTACTCGTAGTACGAGAGTGCATGCGCTTGCGAGATGTCATGGGCACAATCCGAAATTTTTAACAGCAAAAACTACTTTCGCAATCAAACTGTCTATTTTTGTCTCTCAAATGTTACGAGTAAGTTTTCATGGATTAAGGATTTCATTATATTCATATCGTTATTAATGTATATTATAAACAAAGTTGATTTGTTGATGTGTGGAACCAAATTACGGGGGCATGTAGTCGGAAGAGATTGATGTATCGTTTGCTACCTTCCACGTGCTTGCGAGTGGAATTATCAATTGTAACTTCCGGGAATCGGGCTGTTACTTTCGCGTACGCCTCCCTTTTTAATCTGGCAAATGATTGCCAGGTGAAAATGCATGAATATATGTTTCAAGGGAATGACATGAAATATTAGTAGTGATGTAACTGTCGTATGTATTGTGTATTTTAAATAATAATATTAATAATAATATACAAATGTTATTTTGCCGATATGATCGTGAAAATTCGACAGATTTCATGGACAGTCTTACCATATTTTTCTTGCTGGAAAGGAAAACAAGTGAATACATTTTTCATTTAGGAAAGTGCTTGGGGTTTTATTTTCTTTCACTGCCTGAATTTCATCAACTTTACATCAACATATAATCATATATTTGTGTTGTTGTTTAATTATGACAGAAACTGAAATCAACTTCAATTTAAGCCAAGAATTCTGTACTCAGAAATCACTGGTTATCTTCCAGACATCATGTGGTCTCCAGATGAAATTGTTTCTTTTCTCCTGTAAGGGCAAAACTGACAAGAATTACATTTTCCCAAATTTTCTTATTTTCTTTGTTTTTTTAACTGACGAGAATCACATTTTTCCAAATTTTCTTATTATTTTCTTTGCTTTGTCACCATGGCAACCATTTATCGTCACTTCATTTTAAATGTTCTGTTTTCAAATTGCTATAATATATGCATTTTATGATGTTTCCCATCTTACAGTAAGGTTTTATTGGCGAGAATTACATTTTTCTGAATTTTCTTATTATTTTCTGTTTTGTTACCATGGTAACGCCTTTTTATCATATGTATTTTTAATGTTTTGTATTGTTTTCAATGATCTTTAGCTTGTATGTATGAAAACACATACAAATTATTTGCACTTTGCATCGAAGATCCTTTGAGATATGACTGATTATATATAATTTAACATTAAAACAAATAATACATTACTTTCACTGTAGACCCAGGCGGTGCCGTGGCTACACAGTATAAGTCAATGGGAAATCTTCAGGAATATCCCCCAAAATAAAATATTCAAAAAATCGTAACTCAAACATGGTTTAATATTTTTGTTCCATTTTTTTTCCTGTAGTTTTGATAAATATGCATCTTTTCAGCTACATCATTTTGGTTTTGATACAAGACATTTCAATTTTTGGTCCAACATCCCTATTTATAGAGCCTAATACATACATTTGTAGTTGGGCTGCGCTTTAAATTCATGTAGGGCCTACATATTATCCTTGTCATCGGATTCAGGCTTGCCCACACACATTGTGTGCACATTCTCCACTCCGAGCATTCTCCAAGCATTCCAGCTACTGTAGGCACCACTTCTGATGCGCACAGTGCTGATCAAACCACAGTTGTGTTCGTATCCTACCGGGTAGGTTTTTTACTATATGCTATTTCTTTCAGCAGTTAAGGTCAAATTTGAAGATGATTTCACATCCCCCCCCCCCCCATCTGCCCCCACCCCTCTCAGATGAGACTTTTGGATCACAAGACTACCTGTAATGTACACTGTCATCGCCAAACAATTAAAGTGTAAGAGACCCTTACCTCCTTCAAATTGGCAACACCTTATCCTTGAACTTCTCCTGACACCCTAGTTTCCCATGAGCCATGGTCAGCTGTTAGTGATAGCCCCGTCTGGGGTTCTTTATTATAGGTATTTAGGAGACATCCATCTACCTTTACGCTGGGATTGCGTGTTCACTCACCTTTTCTGACTCACTCTGGCCAGCAATAATTTCATTTTTAGGACACCCAGCTGGGAGATAGTCTACAAGGCGTGACTGTATTTTGACAATTATTGACTTATTACCACAAAGCCTTGAGCTTAGCCTAAAAAGTGTGACAGTCTCTGGCTACATAGGTCAAATCACCAGTGCACATCTCCATGATAAGGTCTGTGGTGTGCATATAGTCTAGTCTTATCGTTCAGACCTTAATGTACCTATGACCAACAAAGGTTTGTCCATGTAAACTAGCTGAACTTCATTTTCATAAAGGATATTGATATGAGCAAAGGTGAATCCTCATATATGGCACATATTTTTCTAATAAAATAGACCATCATGTAATGTTTAGGTTCTAATTGGTTTGGGCTGGGTTATTTCAAGACAGTTATAGGACATGAGTAAGGGGCTGGATATATTATAATCGGATGTCTTTATATAAACTTCAAGAAAGAACTTGAAATTTTTAAACCAAATTTAGTACATAATTGTATTCAGCTGAGATATGGACAAAGCCTGTGAAATATATTGGCAATTAATGGACTCAATTGAGTTAAGTTATCATCAGAATTCTGCTGGTCTAGCACTATTTACAAATGGAAGAAGACGATTCTTCAATTTGCCTCCATCATATAAAAACTATTTGCTTAGCAATTTAATAAAAAATAAAGCACTGGTGAGTCTGCAAAAATCTGGATATAATTATGATCTACACGGTATTCTGAGAAGGAATGACACCTGTTGGTAAAAAAAGATTGAATAGTCATTGTGAAATTTTTCTATAAGCATAGTTATCTATAAAATAATACACTGCCAGGTTAACCATAATGCATGTAGTTTGTTGCTATTCATAGAAAAACCTATTGAAAGAGTAATCCCCTATAAAATGTGTTGTTTACATGGTTTCATATTTAGATACACAATGACTGAGTTTGCTATGGAATGTGTGATTAAGCTATGACATCACTAATCTGTTATTGTACAATACTTTGTTTACTGAGTACGATATTGATACGTGTTGGACGTGTTTAATTTATATCAAATTTGGTTTATGATGTACAATGTATGTATCATAATCCGGGAATAGCTTGTTTTTCGTTCATTCTAAGCAAATTTTACAGCTTTATATTACCGATGTGTTGGCTCAGTGGATAGAGTGTCTGCCTCATAATCGGGAGGTCATGGGTGCGAGCCCCGGCCGCGTCATACCAAAAGACGTTAAAATATGGTAGTTGCTGCTTCCCTGTTTGGCGTTCAACAAGAGGGGGATAGAGCAACGTCCTTCTGGCGCTGCTCAGCGGCTGCCGGGCCCACAAGAAAAGGGGCAAAATAAATATCCTTTCCGGACAATAACATTTGGAGCATTTTTTTAAAAATTTTAATATCCTTTTTATGTTTGTTGCATTGAATTGTTGATACATACTTGAAGCTTGCTGAAATCAAGGATCTGAAACCCTTGAAAACATATTACAGCAGTTGTATGTTATATTTATTTAGCTGTAAAGAGTACATGTAGGAACACTGCAGTTGAAGTATTCTAGGGCTTCCAGAATTTGCAGTTCAACAATCTCTGACTCTTTCGTTGTGTGTAAAGTTTTGCATGATTTCTAAAAATACTTGGGTCATAATAACCTTTTAAAATCACTTTGCATTCCAAACTTTTGGGTTGCCATTGTTAAAAGGAGCTCAAGCTTTAAATCCTTAACTGTAGGTACAATAATACCCAGTCCAGATGTCTTAAAAGTGGAATTGATTTGAGTGCTCAGTTGAAAATTGCAAAGTGAAATACATGTATATCACTACAGCAAAATTAAAGTAGTGCTCCAATCGAGGCTTTAAAAATAATGTATGTTCCCCACCCCCTAAAAAAAGAAGAAAAATCAAGAAGTAATATCACCAAATACCAGGAGTGAATTGCCTAAAATTTTAGGCAATTTTTTAGAGCAATTTTTCCATCAGTTGTTTTGGAAGATAGAAATCAATTTGCAGCTGTGTAGGACTCATTCCTCAACTCTGTTACCTCTATTTTTGCCTGCCTGTTTCTTTTCAACAAGATTCAAATGTTTCAAAATATATTGTGCAAGAATAGAATAGTTTTATTTAAAGATAATCTAGAGTAGTAGTCATGATGAAATAAATCAAAATATTCTTGTTCATACCAGAATCTCAAGCATAGGAAATAAATAATACATACCAAAGGAATTTACAGAAAATTGCGTATTTGCTGAGAAAAGAGCAAAATAAGCATAATTTCTGTATCTGGACGGCCCGTCCAAGCACATGCGTGATTAACACGGCCACGTGGAAAGTCTATGGGTATATCATGTGCACATAATTCGCACCAGATCTGTGTGTGTATGTTGTGCCGTGACTTGTGGCGATATAGCGGTCTACTCCAAGTCTCAATTTGACGGACTGTTTCGATATTTTTTCAACATTTCTTCTGAAATCATTATCGAAACTCAAAATCTTGTGTAGGCATATGTACATGTATATACATGTATGTTAATGGAACAATATGAGGACATATCTTAGAGATTTGTCTCAAATTATTTTGGCTGTAAGAACTCAAGCTTGGCTTTAATTTGACAAATTTGTTTTCTTGGAACCTACATGTAGTCTATGCTATTCCATTATACTTCTTCTACATTACTACATATACTCTACTTCTGTTGGTGAATAAACTTTGATACTTGTATTGAATTCCATAGGCCTAGGGATAAATTATGTTTGCGTAAAGAATGCTGAAATTAACTTTATATTTTATTCTGTGTTTGTCTCTTTATAGGACAATGACGATGAGGCTGAAGAAAGACTAAAGAGAGGCTGGTAAGAATACAAATTTCTTTCTTTCATTTTGTACTCTCTTATAGTCCACTCTTGACGGAGTGAATATCAGAAAGAGTCAATTTAGAGTAAAATTTGAGTGAATTCGGAGTGGAAATACATATTTCACCCCAGAATGAGTGAAAATAGAGTAAAAATGTGTATTTTTACTCCAAATTCACTTGAAATTACTCTTGAGTCAACCCTCACTAACATTTCCACTTCCATACATGGCTATTTATAGTAATGAAAGCATTAAAAAAATCTTGAAAATAAGCTCTCACGAATTTTCCCACTTAGTCCAAAATCAAGAAAATATCTGTACGCAAAATTGTCGGCTTATACAGTGTGTGAGTTATTACCTCTCAATTTATTGTATCACCATATCTAGACATTGCTTTCTGTCTTTGAAGATATCTATAAAGACATTACTATACAATGTAATAAGATTTCAATAACTTTTCTGGCATTAAGAGTACAATTTATTCTTTGATCATGCCATGTATGAGAAAACTTTTCATGTGGCAAAAATATTGTCCTTCCACTATGTCTACATACATTGCATTTTAATCTGTAATGAAATTTAGACCTGTCATATTAAATTGTATTACCTTTGTGCAATCCCGCTCTATTTACATTTAGCTTGCAATAAAAGAGGGCGTTTATTTAAATTGATAGTTCCTCTTCCTGATTGCAAAGGTGAACTCTCTCAGAAAATAATCAAAATCTGTCCTCATTTTACAGTGTATAAACTTCACACACTTTCTTATTATCTGTGAGCTGATATGGATTGCTTAAGCCATTAAAATCCCGGGTTTTTAATAACAAACATTTTTTAGATTTCACACTTTAACCAAAGAAGACTAGAATATTTTCATTTTTGTGTTCATGTTAACCCGTTGTATACTGGAGATAATGCGGGCTGGAGAATCATAGAACGTCCATCTTGTTGACCGTTTATTTCACTCATGATTGCATAAACATATAAAGACCTCATATGTAATTCAAATTATCTGACATTGATCAATTTAAAACTGTCTTTGTTTCACCTTGAAATGAAAAGAATTTCTTACAAGCATGTTTCACAATCATGATTCTTTCAGTTTTATAAAAAGTTCTCAGTATACAACGGGTTAAAGGTATTAGCTCTCAATACCATATTGGTTTGTGCACTCTTGTTGCCTTAAATGATTTCTATCATTTACTATTTGATATGAACTGTGAATAATTGCCTTGTAATAATAATAATGGTATGTAATTATCAATAACTTTAGATTGGTTCCAAGTCTTGACCTTTTTGGGTTAAATTCCTTCTCCAAACTTGATTTAAATTCCAATAAGGGGGGGGGGGGTACGTGGGTATTTAAAGACCTTTTCTGACACCTTTCACCTATTTTATGGATAGATTGTAATATCTTTTTACCAAATCATTTTGTGAAGTCCTATGAACAAGAGCAGTCTGAAAATTCTTGAAATTAATTATTTCCTCGTTGTAACATAAGTTGATTGAACGTTTGAACTTGAAAGGCTTCCTTTCATTAGGAAATGGAAAGTCAACTTGAGTTACAACTGATATTAAGAGGTTTGGAAATAGCTTCCTTATGAAGTGTATTGCTGCAAATGGGTATGACAATGTCACCGGAATGAAATTGACATGGATTAAAAACATGTTTACTAACAAAGTTTTAAAATAGCATTTGTTGCCAGACAGCAAAGAACTTTTGAATGATAATAACTTAATCAGTTCTATCTGAAGCAATTCATTATTTCCTGTCAATATGAGCACTTGCTATTGATTACAGTGAATTTTTTTCACCTAAAATGGATTTAAAATTGTCTGAAATTTTATGAAGAAAACTATTTTCTGTGTGTGGAAATTGTCATTGCAGTGGCATAAAATTTGTGCGCAGATTCATGTACAGCTTGGGAATACATTAATAGACCAAGCTGTTTTTAATGAGGGTTTAAGTGTGTGTGTTTCTCGCTTTGTGTGAGAAGAAAAATATTAAACACAGACTAACTCTATTTCTACACATTCTTTAGCAATATTATATCATTGACATATGATTATAGACCTTTTTTTTAACCATAACGTAAATAGCAATCTTGTCCCAGAACAAAAAGTGAGCTTGGTCTTATAATTTTTGCCCAAGCTGTATTTGTACTTCTAACAGTTTGAGATCTGCATTGACACAAAACTGTTTTTTAAATTGAAAATATAGAGAAAACAAACTCAAAGACTCCTATCAAAAGTATAGCACTTGCTATTATTCATGTTTTATGTGTGTTTAAAATAGCAAAATTTTGTTGAAAATTGTCAAAGGAATATATAACACTTGACTTTAAAAAATTGTAGGTTTATGTAATGTACATGTACATGACTTATACATTTAATGTTGATTTATACAAGGCAATTTCGCAGCAAAGGATGAACTCAAAGTGACGTAAGGTTACACGTCAGGTACACAGATTGCTATATTCTCAAAATGATTTTGGCAGCCAACCAAAGGTGTTTGTCATGGCAACGATAATGTACACAGCTAGTAAATGATTGAGGAGACATCAGGTTATAACGTTTTAATTAAGAGAATTAGGTTACGTGACAGCTTGTAAGCCCGTATGTGCTCTCTTATAGGTGTGTGGCTTCATCAGCCATAAGTTGACAAATAGGCGCTTCAAGGTGGATTGGGAAATACATGTACATGTAGCTTGAATTCAGTTGAAGCATGCACATCAGTAAAATAACCGGCACTTCTGAAAAGTAGTAAAATGTGATATGGGCTGACTTTTGTGCAATTCCAAAAATGAGCATGATATTCTTGGCTCAGACTAATTTGTTGGAAATATTGGGCTCTACTTCTGGGCTGATGAGGTGGGGTACCTTATCTGAAGTGGGCTTATAAATGTATCGCTAATGGTTTCAGTCCATTAACCATGGACCCAGCGCAATTTGAGGTGTAATTTTTTCCCCTCCATGTTTGCAGATTGGAAAGAATCAGAACGGGGGAGTGTAAGGGATAAAATTATTTCCCCCTTTCATATTGTATTTCAAAAACCTTGTCTTATATTTTATTATATTTCTTGTAATCTCACTTTATTCATTGCCATTTACACTTATTTGATATTTCCTGTAATTCGATTTTCCTTTTTTTTTTTTTTTTTTTTACTCCACTCTTTAAAAATGATAAATTCATTTGTTAATAATTAAATGGTTACAGCTTATTTATAGTCCAAAGGTTCATACATGTACATGTAGGTTTAAATATTGATTATTTTGAAGGTTCAATAATCCTAAGTTTTAATTCTATGAAAATAAAATGGGTTTGTGTAAATGCAAAAGTATAATTGGGGTTTGTTAAATCTAAAAGTAAAATAAAATTTGTTAATCTACAATGAAACAACATTACCTGAACACTATATTTATGTATAATATGCAGTAACCATATTTTGTTTTGGATACATACCTTATTTCATTTCCAGATTAACACCCCCCCCCCCCCCCCCCCCCCCCCCTCCCCATCTCATATCCGGAGAATCATGCCTACCGACCAACGAGCCTTCGGACTATTGCACCACGTTTCGGATTTATGTACAACCTGTTGAACCTATGGATTATTGAACACTATTAATAAATTTTCTTAACAATAATTGACCCCAAAATAATTAACATAGGAAGGACAAAACTGCTCATCATCATACATGTACATGTATATTAGTTTTTAGTCATTTCTATTCTTGTCACCTGGCACAGTGGAAATTGAAATGTCTATTTATAGGAGTTGTTATGGCAACACAAGTTTGTGCCAACAGAAATGGTTGGCATTGCATAATTAATGAGTCAGGATGTGGTATCAAATTTTCCTGTGTGTTAACAGCGTGAGAAAATATATCTTGTTTTCATGATATGTTCAATCCTGTATCGCTGGTTTCATTTTCATTTCAATTAATTATCTACGGATGTAAACAACAATCATTATTCATCTAGTATCATAATATGGTTGGTGGTATTTCAAAACTATACCATGACAGTGTCACTTTTATTTCAAATATTTAGGCCCGAATTCACAAACGTGGTTTAGTTAGTCCATGGTCTAAATCAATTGTTTAAACCACGGGTTTAGACCATGGTCTAAATTTTTGTATTCACAAACCACCTGATTTAGACCATGGACTAACTAAATCACGTTTGTGAATTCGGGCCATAGAGTCTACTTTTGAAATAATATTCTGTTAATTCCCAATTCCTATCATTTTTTCAGTTTTATCTTGAGCCAGAAATATCAATTGCTCTGTCATATGGTGATATAAACTCTAGCATTTCTGTTCACTGTTCATGCCCATGACAGATATCTACATGTATGTCCATAGTAACAATACATGAGGTACTAACTAAATTGATTGTGATATTCTGTATAAGCCAATATTTTTGCGTAAAGATATTTAGGACTAGTTTGGGAAATATGTGAATGGTTAATTTTGCGATTTTTTGTGATGTTTTCACTGTAAATAGCCTTACGTTGAAGTGGAAATTTTCGTGAAGATGGACTTGTAAAAATTCACAAAATTAAACCACTGCAAATATAACTACTTATAAAGCACATGTAATCATTAAAAACTTATTTAATAATCTTATGAAACAATAGATACTTTTTTAATCAATAAATGTTTATTTAACATCTCTTTCATCTCTTCCATCACAGTGAGAGCTTCTTTGCCATGAGGGGTGCAGCCGTGGTCCTCCCCCACTCCAAGGATACCAAAAGACCCATCAAAAAGCACCCAGGTTCGACCCCTTCTACCAGTCAATGTTCCCCCTCTACCAGCAGTTCTGCTCCTTCTATCGATCTCGACCTCATCCCAAGTGGCCCTCCTCTTCCAGAAGCTCGTAAGATACACACACCGCTGCTCAGAGTCATTATCAAAAACCATCTTGCAAATTTTGCCATTTAAAAGAATATATTTAATCATGGAGATTTTGTTTGATTCTATTTATTATGCATATTTGCATCCATCCACTTTTTTGTTGTGTTGATGATGTTGACGTGATTTGACTACTGTTTGAGTTTGGAACATTTCACATTTTCACTCTTATTCTTAAGTAGGTCTATTTAACATCCTAATTAGGGACTTCTTTCTTTCTTTTTTTTTAATCTAAGAAGGGCTTTTTCTTTTCTTGATCTTTTGGAAATAGATAATGTATTGACTCATTTTCTTTCCTTTCCCATTTGGGAACATCATTTTTTTTCACATACTTCAAATTGGGTATTTTCTATCTGAGGAACAGCTATTGTTTTGCCATTATGAGATTATATTTTTTTGCCATTTTTTTTTCCTATGAGATATTTTAAGGTTTGGTGACAAGTTGATTTTTAGCTTTTATGTTGTTTTTTTTTTCCATTTTTTTTCCTGGTTTTAGGCACCATACCAAGAATATAAAACTATGCCGATAAGAAGCATGAACATCGTAAAAACCAATCAACTGTATATAGTAACTTGTGATGTGACTTTATTGAAATATTTAGATATTAACATAGCACATTGAGCTACAATAAAATACAAGCAGAATTCAAGAATTGTAGAATGTTCTTAGGTTCCTAGCAGAGCCATAATAATTGATAAAATATTTTAAATATAGTTGTAGTCAAAATTAAACAAAAATTTTGATATGTTGTAGGAAAATTGCTTTTCTGCTTATAATATACCTAGAGCTCATCAAGAATGATGTCTTGTTTAGTACAGAGAATGAGCTACATTTATTTAAAGCGACAAATGTTTGAATGTATTGACCCATGTTAAATTAATAGCAATTTACATTTTGTATGTGAAATGTTCCATATTCAAGCAGTATCACTTTAACACATTGTGTGGTGACAAAACTAATACCGCATATGAATATTAACTGCTGTTCTTATCATATCAAGTGTTACAAGCATGGGTTTTATGTTTCTAACTATGAATATAAGTATAAATGCAGTAAATTATTGTACTATCACATGAGTACTTTAATTTTACTTGCACTTGCACTGACTACGTAGAGTTAAGGTATTTAGGTAATAATTGCAGAGCTCCACACTAACGTGTTATATTGCGTCCATATCCAGGCCTTAAATTTCGTTACTTTTAGGGCAAGGCCATTTTCCCTCCAAAATTTAGGGCACTTTGTCCAATTCAAAGGGCATCCACGGCCATTTTTTTCTCATAAAAAGGGCATCGAAGGCCTTTTTTTTTTCTTTTTCTTTTTTTTTAAATAAAGCCAGGTCGGCAGGTGGTGATTTTCTGTTTAAAAATACTGCCTTTTGTGAATGGGGAAAACACAAAAGGTGGTGATTTTCTGTTTAAAAATACTGCCTTTTCTGTATGGTGAAAACTTAAAAGATGGTGATTTTCTGTTTAAAAATACTGCCTTTTCCGTATGAGGAAAACACAAAATTCCTTTCCACACTGATTTGGCAATGAAAAATCTGTTTGGCTGTCCATAAAATGTAACTACCACTGACATATTTGTTTAAAAATAATAACTGTGATAAAGTTAGAGCACATCCAAAACCCAGGCCAGTGGGAATGAAATAAACAGGGATGTCTTGCTATTACTCCTGTCAGATGGCCATTAAACTCCCCAGGAGGTCATGGGGAGCTCTGCAACAACCTCTGTATAGGATTATCCAATAAAAGTTATGGTCTGTATTACTTTTAGAGACTTTAATGTGACAAAATATTGACATATTTCCCATTTTATTGTTGATATTAGAGTCCTTCAGGAAAGGGCAATAAATTTCCTAAAAGGGCACGTGGCCACTTGGAAAAAAAGGCAAGGCCAAAATGGCCTTGACTTGATCTATTTTCCCTTGGGCATCACGGCCAGAGACATGGGCAACGACGGCATGGCCTTAGATGGCCTCCGTGAAATTTATGCCCTGCATATCGAATAACAATAAAATGATTAAAGTATACACACAGAGAAAATACACAATATTTGCTAATAATGGCAAAATTGCATGTTGCTGAATAGTTTTTCCTTCGCTTATACGATTGACATGCTAAAAAATGACTTGAATCTCTCAGAAATAGCTGTAAAAGGTTTTTAGTGTTTTGGTTTAATCCGCCCCGAAATGGGCCGCTCGGCGTGCGGAGGAACTCCTGGCTTGTGACGTCACACCTTGGACAGCTCGAACAAACAACAGCTAGCCAGCTGATCTGAGCTTGCGCGCGCAGCTTGATGCATGTGCACAGCATATTCATAATATACGTAAACACATTTCTCGCACTGTAATGTAGCTTATTATAGCTGCTGTGTCTCGGATTAATATGGCTCTTTTATCACAACTGATTACACCATTGGACAAATCATACAGGGTTGTATATCCTTAGAATATCGTGTTTTGAGATATTGTTAACGATTGTGATTATTTTGTAGATTTGAACTTACTGCGATAGATTTTTGAAGAGTTTGTAATCATGGTAAAAGCACAAATTGTCTTGCTCATCTCTCACCGAGGGGCCGTGAACGGTGCGGCCCGTTGGTTGTTGGTGAAGCGTTTAATTTGCCCATTGACATTCGGAGATATAAAGCTTAGAATTCCAAGTAAATTTATAGTGACTTCATTCTTAAGAAGACTTATTCTGTGTTGAATTTATATTGATTTTAATATGAATTTTTCTTTTTAATCTGAATCCCTGCAAATAAGGTTTTAGAGCAAAATATAATCATACCACCGTCATGACTTTCCCAACTTACTTACACGGATTAACACTACCATCATTAGTTTGACAAGGTGGTCATGTCACATTTCCTCCAAAATTCCTTATACATCGAAATTCAATTGCTAAAAGACCGGAAACGTCCTTAAAATAAAATCAATACATATTGAAGAGACAGAATATTTAAGAATCAATTATGTAAGTATTGATTTGTTTGCAATATTTACGGTCTACTAATTTAGTTTGGCTTAATTCTTACACACGCAACGGGATGGGGTAGTGTATACCATATACAGTCGTCTCTCGTAAGACTGCTGCTTTTATCACGAATGCAAAACCTGTCAAATTAATATTGCAACAAGGTAGAATCTACAAATAATGTTATTTCATTCTGAACAATATCTAAAACCATGAAAAAGAGTTCACATAAAAATTATACAGTAACTGAAGAACTAAGGAGCATATTCCATCCGAAAGTTTGGACGAATTATTGTTATAGCTAACGGATGAAAGCATCTCGGGATCTGCACAATAATATAAAGACTTACAAAACCAAATGAACAATTTCAGGATTATGGTAACCTTACAATATTGGTTATAATAATTTGTCATGACAACAAAACTAGAAGTGTGATTTGAAAAGTCCACAATGAAAACAACGTCACTTTGTTTTATTGTCTTTTTTTTTTCTTTCACTCACTCTCGTGCTGAGGATAGGCCTATTTTAATTATATTTTAATACAATGAAAAAGAATACATTATTGGAACGGATTAAATTAAAGACAAATGATACAGGAACGGTCGGCAAGATATATCACTTTTGACCAGTTAGTCAGGGCCTGGGGTGAATTCAGATGAGAAGAGAGAAAGAAAGTTTTCAAGAATCAGAATGTGCAATGTACGCAGTACAGGATGCATGCATACAGTGGACACAGTACGGGTGCCCACGCTGTGACGTCATAATCTCGACGCCCTTGCGGGGTACCGCTCAAGCCTGAAAATGGGGGCCCTTCTTTGAAAGGTGATAACTCCCGATCTAAAACAGATATTGACAAGGGGTTTAGATATTCTGAATCAGTAAAGATTTTTCGTTGAAGTGGTATGAGTTTGGTTGCAATTAAAAGCAGTTTTGACTCTCCAGTTGTCTACTTTAAAGCTTGTATTTACATGTAATCACAAGTAAGAAATCATTGATACTGAATGCATGTTAACTTGCAATATTTCTCATCAAATATTGGAAATGAAATAGGGGTTAACAGATTTATTGAAAAATATGTATTCAATTGATATTCTGCATGGAATTCAGAAATCGATGCATCCACCCCTTCCCATTGTAGATAAAAGCTAATATGAAAAATATTTTGTGTGTTTTAGCTTTAAATTGCTCAATAACAAATGTGTTAAATAGTTACAATGTAGTTATTTTACATGACAAAGAAGCAATTTAAGAAAGCAACCATTGGGTTTGCAGCTTTATGTCCTATATCCCAGGGTCTTGGTATTTTGGATTTATGAAAGGGCACAAGTGTATCAACTTGGTTTCGAACCAGGGATCTCCCCATAAAACCGCCGCTCCATCTACCAAGCTGTATATCACACCTCCGTTATACATGTATGCAATTCCTGGAACTTTGCAGTGACAATATAGTCCCTCACTAATTTTGAGGATTCAAGGCTTCAATTAATACCTTTTAATAGTTGAATCAAATCAAACACTTAGGAATTAGGAAAAGATTTTTAAACTCGGACATTCAAGAATGCATGGCTATAAAATTAATTTGTACTCTGCACTGTATAACCCTGAAAACTAGAATTCAACTGTTGATAACTCTGAATTTGGTCGATAATATGTGGTTGACTGGAGAGTAAGTCCACATGTACTATTCTGAACTTTAACCCATGTGTAACCGACAAATGATTTACCATAAAATCAATTACGAAATTATACATGTACATCTCAGATATTTGTCATGTTTTGGGTAAAGGTTCTGAACGTCTACCAAAAGAATGAAAAATATTTAAAGTTAATAATTTCATAATTGATTTGTGGTAAATTATTTGTTGGTAACAAACGGGACAACGTTGCAAAATAGCTTGGACTTGTCCTTGAGATAAAATTTGTAGAAAAGGGAGTAAATGTATTGAACAATAATATTATGGATCATGGAACCAATGCTTGTAATATTTGATATGAAAGAATGTATTTGATATGTATGAATGAAAAAAATATTTCATAAAGTAAAAAAATGATAAGAGGAAGCATTTTTTTTTGCTTTTAACTCAATAATGCTGTTGGTATGTTTATATGATACACATCATAATAACAACCCATTCCAATTTTATAATGAATGACTCCATCGCTGTGTGTTCATCCTATTGAGCTGGTAGTCTTGGTTCAATGCTCCTGGTCTTTTCTTTTTCATCCAATCTCTTGAACTTTCACTTTTTATTTTGCCAGAATGGATATACTTTGAGCTTGTCATTGTGTGGATTCTTTGGTTTGCAAAATGGATACATTTGGGATACTTGTATTTTTGGATTTCTCAGCTTTGTCTGGTTTAGCACCAGTCGAAGAACTTGGTTATTTCTGTAACCTGAAACTATTACCCCCCCCCCAAAAAAAAAACAACAACAACAACAACACAAAACAACAAAAACAACAACAAACAAACAAACAAAACAAAACAAACAAAAAAAACAAAAAAAACATAGAAAGCAATAAACTTACATGCATCTAATACTGTGTATTTACTTAAAAAGAATATACACAATATATTGATCCCATCTGCAAAATATGAGATTTACTGGTGTATTATTGTGCTTCATGTATGGATCATACAAGATTTATCACAAAATGCAAGAGATTGAGAGGGGAAAGAAAAGACATGTAAATGCTTGATCAAAGCTATGAGGACCTTTGCTTGGGGTGAGGATTTGCAATGCCATTAACATTGATCTTCCATAATAGCATGTGATCAATGGGAATGGTAGCATGATCAATAATATGCCTGTCATAATTTATATTGTGCATGTTATGGTTTAGTCTGTATCCAGGTGTCAATGAATATCATTTTTGTTTTGTTTTGTAACTTTGTGTTTGTCAAGTATTCATATTTAAAAATCATAGAAATTTAAGAAGCAATTATATTACTTTTAATTTTCATTATTATTTTCTTGTTATATAGATAATTTTCTGGCAATCAAAGGCATCATAATCTGAAGTAAAATTTCAACATGAAGTGCTTGGATTTGAATAAATAGATTCATCAAAAAGGATCTCCATTAAATTGATATTCTCAGTTGATTTATAATACATTTTGGGAAGGATAATTAGTAGATTCATTATGATATAGCACCCTTTGGAATTAAATACTTCATAATGTAACAAGACATGTTGAGTTGACACTATTTAGCTCCAAACAAAAGCTTTGCTGCAGCTTTCTTGCAGCCAAATTGCAAACTAAATTGGCAGCAACAACTAAATTGATGTTTATGATTGGTTTCTGTTTTCATGCATGGCAAATTATTTCAGTTATAAATCATGTTTTCCAGTTTTTGATTTCCTGCCGTATTAATTTAATAGCATGCTACATGTATGTGAAACTTGCTTGATTTGTGTGTCATAGAAACCAATGTTATGCAAAATTGAATTGAAAGTGAGGATTATTGCATTGAGGAAGCAGTGCATGTTCATATTCTTTTGAAGCAGAGCATTAAGGTTTAAAAAGTGTAAACATTTAAATGTCTCAGTTTCGTTGTTTGCATACATGTTTTTATGACATATTTATGTATTGAATTTTCCAATCTTGAAACATGAGGAGGGAGATACAGACAATAAGAGAGATTGACGGACAGTGAGGGAGAGAGAGAGAGAGAGAGATAGACAGACAGACAGACTGATATAGAAATGGGCAAACATAGAGACAGATAGTCGGATCAAGGAGTGTTTGAAGCTCCTTGGATGGATAGAGACAATGATTATAAAACCACTAAAGGAGTGGGGTCCACAATGCCCTAAAAGATACAGTCCAACATCATTAGAAAAAAAAATTAAACAAAGCAAAACAAATAATGTGAGTGAATGAATGATAAATTGTTACAGATTTTCATTCAATATATCATACTCTTGTGCAAGAAAAACATCAAATTGAATTAATAGGAATACATTTTCAGTTGAAAAAAAAAAACATATAAGATTGATAATAGATGAAATAGGTCTTCCCTTTTACTCTTTTGTTTGACCACTATCTGGCGGCAGTCCTACATATCGATCAACTTCATGACACTTTTATCATCGCGCCTCACTTTATAATGAGGTCTTCAATTCACACACAGAGGTGTTTCTTTTAATTGGAAAATGTCTCCACAATTATCTGCAACAATGTGTGACTATTTTGTTGGGAATGAATGATGAGGTTGTGCCATGCACCAGATAATTTTTTGAACAGCTGTTATGCTTCCTTGTGAATATTGATTGTTCTTCATCTAGAACCTATATAGATTGACGTATTGTGTAAATTGGACTTTAGATAGAATTAATGTGTATTTTAGATTTTGCATTTATATACACTGCCCTCCAAAAGTTTGGGTACACCTGAAGTCAGCTCTGTTTTGGATCATTTTGAGGCATTTTGTGTCCAGTATTTCAGTGCAAATGATGTTTAAGTACAAAAAATACATTATGTAACTAATATACTTCACGATCACCACGCCAAGTCTCCTTGGAATTTAGAAATTACTCAAAAATATGCAAAAAGTGCAAAAACGTGATTTTGCACTAATTTATTCAATTATTGAAAAAAGAAAGATATCTCGGCTAATAATAGTCCGATCAATGTAAAATTTTGTATGGATGTTGAGGCATATGTAAGATATAACCCTGTAATGTTTGTTTGTATTTTGAGACAACACCTTTATTAATTTTATGCAAATTTATCAAATTAAAGGTCTATTTTTTAGAAATTTATCAATATTTTGTTTAGCAATTGCTACGAAGCCCAATTTTTTGTTAAAAGTTGCTGAGACAATAGTCAACAACATTTTTAATAAAAAATATGACTTTCTTATGAATCCTTTGTATCTTTTGTTTATCACTTTCTATTGTCTTCGATTATTCTTATATTTTATGTATTTCTTAATGTTTTTGGCTCCTTTCTGTTTCTGAAATGGAAGCAAAATATTATCTTATATTCTATATTTAGGTCTGACATGCAATAATACAATGTTGCATCACCTAAAAACACAATGGGCAGTGTTCTTAGAACAATAGTTGCACTACGCTTTAAAGGAAAAAGTCACCAAAAGGCATATTTGGGGTTGGCAGCGGTTGGACAGAGTCATGGATGTTTTATAGTTGGTTGAATTGCCGAGACCCCTCCCCCAGTCAGAACAATCATAATTCAGTCTCTATATAAAAAGTATTAAGTAAGGAACCATTGTTTAGATGTAATTATGAAAGTTTTAAAATATTTGAAAAATTCAATTATTGCCCATTTGTGTACTGAATGCACCATTCACCTGAATTGCTCTACAACATCTCAATTTGCATCTAAAAGGCTTTAAGCATCAACTGGATATCTTGAAATCAATCCAAGGTACATTTCAGAAACATAAAAGAGCCAAAACATTGCGAAATACATAAAAATACAAACAATGAAAACAATAGAAAGTAATAAACAAAAGAATACAAAGGAATTCATGAGAAAGTCCAATCTTTTTAATCATTATTTTTGTTGAGTATTATATTCAGCAACTTTTAACAAAAAAATTGGGCTTCATAGCAATTTTTTAATCAAAGCATTGATACATTTCTGAAAATAGACCTTTAATTTGCATAAATTTGCATAATTAATAAAGTGTTGTCTCAAAATAAAATCAAAGACCCTAGTGTTATATTTTACATGTGCCTCAACATCCATACAAAATTTTACGTTGATCGGACCATTTTAGCCGAGATATCTTCTTTTTCAATAATTGAATAAATTGGTGCAAATCATGTTTTTGGCACTTTTTGCATATTTTTGAGTAATTTCTAAATTCCAAGGAGACTTGGCGTGGTAATCGTGAAGTATATTAGTTACATAATGTATTTTTTGTACTTAAACATCATTTGCACTGAAATACTGGACACAAATGCCTCAAAATGATCCCAAACAGAGCTGACATCAGGTATGTACCCAAACTTTTGGAGGGCAGTGTATATATATATATATATATATTTATTTTTTTTTTTTTTTTTTTTTTAAATATTTATTTATTTATTTTTTTATTTTTTATCTTTTTTTTTTTTTTTTGTGGGGGGGGGTGGTTGTCGTAATAACGATGTTCAATGTTGTCTGTGCCTCAGATATGATTTTGAAGAAATGTTGCTAAATTCTATAATATGAATGGATGGGGAATTCCTATTTTCTACTTCCTAATTGTCCAAATACTATATGTTTTTTTTGTTGTTTTTTTTTCGAAATATTGTATGTGTATATTTTGTTGGTTTTTATTAATAAACCTCATGCGGTATAATCAATATGTATAGATTGCAGTGGGGTCTTTTGAGGATTTATTCAGAACATACAGTGTGTACCTGGATTTTTTTTTAAATTTTTTTTTTATTATCATTGTCTAAACCTGTTTGGCAAACTGTTCATCTAATATCAACGTAAATGACAAATACTTCCAAGGCCTTGTAAATATCAACATTCTTTTGAGTATTTGCATTTTATTGGAACAGGCACAACAATGTGATAATCCTCCAAAACTAGTAAACAGACCTTTGTCTAACAATTGACACCTAGATAGACAACAAGCTAATTACTCCAAGGCCCCCATTATAAAAGATAAATTGCATGATTGTCTGATCAGTTTTGGCTTGGTTTCCATGCATATTATAAAAAAGGTGGAGGTTTCTTGAGTTAAGTTTGATTCTAGTTGTAAGTAGCTACATTTAGCACCTGACTTATCCCAGATACTTCCTGGTAGCTTCAGTTTGGTTGATGTTTACTGTCATAAGTACCTTAGTATTATCATTTTTTGAGGAATATTATGTGTTTCAATACAATGTGAAACCAACCAAAAGTTATGTGTGGCTGGTGTGGTTGGAATTGAATAATTGAAAACAAATTTTTTTTTTTCTCTATTGCACAAAATCAGTGGTAATTTCATTTGAACTCAATCTTGTAATGTACATGAAAATAAGACTCTGATATCTAGGTCGTCAACAAAAGCAAATTCTCAATTGTATAACATGTTTATAGTCTTGCTGCTTGCTTGAAGTTGAAGGTTTCGTACTGAGCAATTAAAGATTATAAGTGCTGGAGGCATCGAGTCTTCATCTCTAGAATATATAAACCTTTATAAATATTTATTCAGAATTTAGGGATGTGAAATGTAAGGAATGTCCATCTTGATTTCTTTTTCTTGAAATTGGTGATGGTGGGGTGGAAGGAGGGGGGGGGGGTGGGGACCGCGGGTAAAACAAATTCCCTTAATTCTGTGTGCACCTATAAAATAGGTATTCTAGCTAAGCCAGGTATAAATTAACACTAAGTTCTTAGAAACACCAAGGTGGATGAATTGTATTCAGTACTATATAAATGTAACAATTATTATGTTTATCCCAAAATGTTGTTTACATTTTCACATCTGTTCAAACTGGATATCCTTCATAGGGATTATACATGTAGCACAGTACCAAAATGAATATGGAAAACTAAAACTCTAATGACTACCATAAGAAATTAGTTTTCATGCTTGAAGAAAAAAATATCATTGACACACCTTAATATTTCCGTCCTCAATTACAATTTCAATAGAAGGTTGATGCAAGAAAAAAAAAATATATTGCTTGTGGTAGAGGAGGGGGTGTGGCACATTTGTGATGCGAGGTTAATTAGAGGCAGTTGTCAAGACAACATTCTTGCATTAGTATGGTTGCTATGGAGATAATGGTGGAGGATAATGAAGGGGCTAGAGGGGATGCTGAAGTTACAAGGGGTCTGCCTGGGGGGCATTTCATCAAAGGACTTGTCAGACATTTTATCCGACAAATTTGCTCTCAGCCAATCAGATGCAAGCATTTCAGTAGCTTATAACAGTTTTTCGGATAAAACGTCCGACAAGTCCTTTGATGAAATGCCCCCCTGGAGTAATGGCTCCAAAGGAACATTCTCTATCGCTAGGAATAGTACTAGCAGATTATATTTTATTGCACATAACACAAAGGCATGATTTCATGTGTCGAGTCACTTTTACAATACAAAATATGTCAAAATAGGAGAACAATGAAAGAGAGAGAGATAGATGTATAGAGAGAAAGATGTGGAGAGAGGAAGATGAGGGAAAATTCTTCTTTAGGTGGCTGGCATGCAGAGGCACTGAGTATTCGATGTACATGGACAAGTGGAGTTTTGGTTTTATTTCATGTGGCCCGACCAAATTACAGGTGGCCATTGGCCCTGGGTCACTGCTAAAGTCAAGCCCTGAGTCATACAAGCATGCAAACTATTTTAACCCATTTTCATGGAGGTTCTCTTTCATGTGGCCCGACCAAATTACAGGTGGCCATTGGCTCTGGGTCATTGCTAAAGTCAAGCCCTGAGTCATACAAGCATGCATACTATTTTAACGCATTTTCATGGAGGTTCTCTTTCATGTGGCCCAACCAAATTACAGGTGGCCATTGGCCCTGGGTCATTGCTAAAGTCAAGCCCTGAGTCATACAAGCATGCATACTATTTTAACCCATTTTCATGGAGGTT
Organism: Paracentrotus lividus; assembly: GCA_940671915.1. Classification (NCBI taxonomy): domain Eukaryota; kingdom Metazoa; phylum Echinodermata; class Echinoidea; order Camarodonta; family Echinidae; genus Paracentrotus; species Paracentrotus lividus. The sequence goes on along the minus strand of CALNVZ010003434.1, from coordinate 31,108,847 downwards.
CTCTTTCATGTGGCCCGACCAATTACAGGTGGCCATTGGCCCCGGGTCATTGCTAAAGTCAAGCCCTGAGTCATACAAGCATGCATACTATTTTAACCCATTTTCATGGAGATGAGGGCAATGGAATCCAGGCTAGATGACTAAAACTTCCCGCTTTAGATGGAGTGAGTCTCGTTGAGTCAGCCGATCCACTAACCCTCACCAACATGAATTGCCTAACAGGTGATAATGTTTCTTCATCAATCTATTCCAATCCTCTCCCTCATGTACAACATTTTTTCCTGTTCTCTATAAACCTTCACCAAAATGGCGATGAGCCATAGTCCAATTTTAGCTTGCACATTCATGAGTAGATTTATTAAGGTGTAGGTGGTTGCCGAGTGAAGAATTGAACTTGATGCAAATTTTACATCAGCAAAGATGATTTTGGGAGGGCGCGGGGGGGGGGGGGGGTTACATGTGCCTGGTGTGGATGCATCCATTCATGAATAGACCATTACATTATAGGGTTGCCGAGGGAATGATTGAACCTTAAAGAGTGGATATGGATGCTTCATGCAAGTTTTACATCAGCAAAGATGATTTGGGAATGGGTACATGTGCTAGCTGTGGATGCATCCATTCATAAATAGACATTGAGGTACGGGTACACATATCGTTGCTGGGTGGAGGATTGAACTCTTCTAATGTGATGTGGGTGCATGATGCAAGTTTTTACATCAGCAAAGATGATTTTGGGAGGGGGGTACATGTGCCTGGTGTGGATGCATCTACTCTTGAATAGACCATTACAGTATAAGGTTGCTGGTTTGATGGATTGAACTCTTATAATGGTAATATGGGCACATGATGCAGGTTTTACATCAGCAAAGATAATTTGAGAGGGGGGGGGGTATATGTGGTCTTGTAAGGGATGCATCATTCATGAGTAGATTATTAAGGTGTAGGGTTGCCGAATGAATGATTGAATACTTAAAGAGTGGATATGGTTGCTTCATGCAAGTTTTACACATCAGCAAAGATGTTGGGGAGGGTACATGTGCTAGCTGTGGATGCATCCATTTCATGAATAGACCATTGACGCATCCGCGAACGTGTATAGGGTTACTGGATGGAGGATTGAACTCTTCTAATGGTGATGATGTGGGTGCATGATGCAAGTTTTACGTCAGCCAAGAATAATTTAGAGGAGAGGGGGGGGGGGGTATATGTACTCGGGGCGGGGATGCGTCCATTCATGAATAGACCAATAAGGTAAAGGGTTGCTGGGTGAAGAGTGGATCTTGAAGAGTGGATATGGAGTGCTTGATGCAAGTTTATATCAGCAAAGATGATTAGATGATAGATGCGGTTTGCATCGGCAAAGATGATTTGGAGGGGGAGGGGTACTAGTGCTCGGTGAGATGCATCCATTCATGAATAGACCATTATGTATAGGGTTGCTGAATGAAGGATTGAACTCTTGAAGAGTGGATGTGGGTGATTGATGCAAGTTTATAATCAGCAAAGATTTTTTGGGGAGGAGGGGGGGGCGTACATGTGCTCAGTGGGGATGTATTCATTCATGAAATAGACTCATTAAAGGTATCGGGTTGCTGGGTGAAGGATTCTGAACTCTTTAGATGTACCAAAAACGTGGGTGTTTGATGCAAGTTTTAAATCAGCAAAGATAATTGGGATGGGGGATGGGGGAGGGGGTAAATGTGGTACGCGGGTTGAGGGCATGGGGAATAATCCAATAATATTGAATTAAGGAGTGGATGGGGATAGGGCGTGTGATGCCATGTTTTTACATCAAAGATCTAGAGTGAGGTGGATGTGTGAGCCACGAAGGTGGAGGGGGGGAGTTATGTGGAATGCAAAAAGATACTGGAAATATCAAGTTTTTGAAAATCTAATTTTGAGGAGTCACACTTGTATGTAAGCAAAAGAACCTCTATCCTTTCTCATACCTGTTCATCAGAATCCTTATCCATTTTTTTCTCACCTTACTTTTCCTTACATGGGAGAGAGGTGAGCTTTGTAAAAAAGGTGGGAATTTCCCTGCTCTCTGCATTTTTCTAATCTCGCCATCTGCTTTCTACAGCTTTATCTTCCTGTTGATCAATCATTCATCCTCTTACGCTGTTTTTTTCTCTTAGAACTTTATCTCTTCCCTTTAGGCGGTGCTGCACTAGCTCGAGCTATTTCAAATAGCGCACTATCTGTGATCCAATGACTTAGCCCGATCAGAGGAGATCAGGATTTTTCTCTCAAATAGCATGTTAAATTGGAAGAAATCTCAGCCCGAGTCATCTTGGGCCTTTTTATAAAAAAGAACTCGAGCTACTACATGTACGTTTGCAGTTTCGGCATGAAAAAACGTGTTGTTTTGCTCGTTACTGCACTTGATTGAGATAAGTCTGATGTCATCATGCACAATACATATCAGGCTTGTTCAAGGTTGGGTCATTTATGTGGAACTTTAGCTCAAGCTTGAGCTAGTGCAGCACCAGTTCCTTTTTTTTTTTTGGGGGGGGGGGGGGTTTTCCCGATCAACCAATTAATGCGCTATTTTTTTTTAGCTCGAGCTAGTGCAGCACGACCCTTACACTTTTTTCTTCTCCTCTTTATCTCTTCCCTTTGAGTCACGTTCGCTCTGATAGCAAACAACAAAGGTGCTTTTGCTCGATGAAAATATTTTGATTGCAAAAGTCAGATCCTGACGTAGACCTTAGAATTGGGAGTGGTGTTCCTTATGTTAAAGTCAGAAAATGGACCAATTGGGCAAAGTTCTTTTTGTTAGGAGGCTTCAAAAGAAATTCAATTATAAAAGCAGCTCTGCTGCAGAAATGTATTATGTAAAAGATGGTAATTTGTTTACAAGATAAAATTGAATTGTAAAATTGAACATCTTGCAATATTATGTGTTTTATTGGGGGTTTCCCCCAGAGCTTATTCATTCATTACCTGTTGTATATCACTCTTGGCTCCTGTGTATTTGTTTGACTGATTTCCAATCATAATTTTTCAAAAGATGTACGATGTTCTGTTGAGGAAATTATTTTGTACCAATTCTTCTCTTTTAGAGTCACAAATTAAAAATGGATATTGCGGTATAGAATGGGTACCAGTACACATTTTGAAATGTCATCTGTCAAATAGTCATTATTATTTTACTTCGTATTCTCAAAGGGATTTACTTATTATTCATTGGTACTCCTTTGTCATCGAAAAAATTTGTTAACAAAAGTGCCATAACATGCCTGCCTAAAGGCCGAAGAGCATTATATTTTTATACAGAATTTAAAAGCTACAATGTATTGTAGCTCTTTATGATTTAATAGACAATGAAATACTTATGATAGCTGCTAATTACAGCATGTAATTGGCATAGTTGGGTAGCATAGGGTATTTAAATTATTTATATTTATATTTATTTATATTTAAGTTATTTATAGCTCTCTTTGTATTGACTACTTGGCAAACACTACACCCTCATATTATCTATAGGCAAGGCAACAATATTAGTTTTTAGTTGTGTTTGTAAACTTATGTTTGCTACATGTACCTCTATCATGTACATTTGTATCTATGTTGTGACATATAGTTTTTGTTTATTTGTTTGTTTTGGGGTTTTTTTGTAAAAAAAAAAAAATCCAGCTTTGTCATGCATGTCGGCCTAATGCCCAACATGTCATAAGTTGTTATCTATCATGTTTTTCATTTTAGACTACTCAGTATTATATTTATGTATCATTTTGGACATGAAAAATATTTTAAGAATATTTGGGTAATTAATAAATAGGGAAAATCAAGATATAAAAAAAAACAGCTGGAAAGGTACATTTATATTTAGTTTCTGGACATTAGAGTCAAGAACATGCATAAGTTCCAATCACTTTAGGTTTAAGTTTTAAAAAGTTAAATTATTTGTTAAAGAGAGGTAAATAAGGAGTCAAAGAATATAAAAAGAAGTTCAACAGAGACAGGTAGGGTTTAAAATACAAACATACAGACAGACAGACAGACAGCTATGTAACAGACTGAGAGAGACAAACACAGATTGTGGAGTAGGCCATACAGAGAAAGAGTGTAAGAAGTAGAGAGCAAGACAAAATAAAACAAAATGGGTTTCAAATTTTTTTCAATATGAGCTAGTAGACAGAGAAGATGGTGACAACTACAACCTGTTATACGAGATGAGTATGTAAATTGAGTCAGATGCATGATTGATTGTTTTGTTTTCATAACTGTGTCACATGATTATTCCTTGTTCTCATTGATTAAAAAGTCTTATCATTATTTCTTTAGTGGTTGGAGAGTTACAGCAACATTTACAATGTATATTCTGGATCTTGAGGCCAGAGGATACCATAAAAATGGTAAGTTGATTTCACTTACGCTCCATATTATTATTGTTTGAGAAAGAATAAAAGTACATGTATATTCATAAAAGATCAAAGATATCTAGAATTTGATCTACATATCAAGTTTTCTAGGGAACCACCTTTAAAATTATCATTAAAAACTAGGTTTGTCAGAATTGTAACTTTTACAGGCAAAGATGTACTAGCTAATGGTAAATAGCATACAAGCTAGCCATTCCTATTTTGCTAATTTCCAACATTTAATCTTGTAGTAGGAACAATACATGTAGATTTAATTATGTTGCAGAAACTGCGGTGTCACAACCTACATGTAGGCCTACTTATTAGCCTAAACAGTAGTACTAAAACTCATAATTTTCAGTTGTGTTGGAGAGAGTAATAATATACAAGGTAATATTTTCATGATTTTGGACTAGTTAGGGAAACTCACAAGTGGATAATTTCATGATTTTTCTAACCTTTTTATGACTACATTAAAGTAGCCTATGTTAAAGGGGAAATTCTCGTAAGGATAAATGCGTGAAATTTGCAAAAATGAAATCATCATGAAAATAGCCACTTATACCGAGTGAGTCAAAAAAACCTTTACACCTAGAAAAATGTCAATAAAAAGAAAACCAATTTATAAACCCTAAATTATTTGACATGTTCTGAAAGAGTAACTCCTCCCGCATTTTCTGGTATCATTTTTGTGTGGTATGTCTTTACACTTGGATGAACACAACGCATTGTTTGCGAACATGCTAATTGAATTGTGCCAGGGTGGGGATGAAATTGAAACAACAAAAGCTGACAAAAAAGCAACTCCATCATGAATAAAATAGCATAACTTTTCAACGAAAATGTCTTCCGCTTAATAACTTGGCAGGGGTGTTTTTACACATATTGACTACATTTTGTATGAAATTAGATTGACTCGTCAAGTAATGCACGAATGAGTACACATCAAAGAGTAAATTGCCACTGACAGACCTAAAAAGGCCTCCTAATACTTTTGAAAAGAGATTATTTTGTCTTTGACGTGTGCTCACTCATGCCTGACTCTACAGATTTATCTCATTTTCATACAAAATGTAGTCAATATGTGTAACAACACCCCTGCCACGTTATTAAGCGGAAGACATTTTCGTTAAAAAGTTATTAAAAAGTTTGTCAGCTTTTGTTGTTTCAATTTCATCCCCACGATGGCACAATTCGAAATTTGCATGTTCGCAAACAATGTGTCGTGTTCATCCAAGCGTATAGACATACTACACAAAAATGGTACCAGAAGATGCGGGAGGAGTTACTCCTTCAGAATATGTAAAATAATTTAGGGTTTATAAATTAGTTTTCTTCTTATTGACATTTTTCTAGGTGTAAAGTTTTTTTTGACTCACTCGGTAGAGGATGTGAAAGTGTTGCAGCTATGACCATCTCTCTATTTATCATCTTATACTCACTTGGTACACATCTCTTTACAGGCCGTCCGTCTGGAGACATCGTCGGACAATGCCATCCGCTACATGGTCCTGGTCTCCTGCTTGGATACGCATCAGAACATGGAGGAGACTATCATCCTAGGAGTAGACATCATCATGGAGAAGGCTACCATTGGTCTGGTCCTACCCATCTGGGCGGATAGCATCGTCAGTATGGATGGAGACGGAGGATTCTCGGTGACGACGGGGCCGAAAATCAACATCTTCAAACCGGTCTCTATACAGGCTATGTGGTGAGTGGAGGTGATAAACTGCCATTTGGTCTAAACCCACTAATGCCCGCTTAGCCTCATCCCACATGGTCTAATTCCATTTTGTCTGCAACCAGTTTGTCTAATTTCCAATTTTCTAAAAGTCACCACTTGGTGACTTTCAGTAACAAACCGTCAATAGACCAAATATTCATTTTGGCATTAGACCAAAATGTAATTAGACCATTTGGCTATTAGACAAATTGGCAATTAGACCAAGTATGTATTAGATAAAATGGGAGTTAGACCAAACTGTTAGTAGACCAAATGGGTTTAGCCCATGTGATATTAGACAATTAGAGAATTAGACCAACTGCTGATAGACCAAGTGGATATAAACCGTGGAGGTTAGGTTTATTTTGTAATCTATGTATCTACCCATAAATCTTCCTCCTTCTCCTATCCCTCGCCTTTCCCTTGGCAACAAGCTTTTTCAAATGGCTGCTTGTTAAAGAGGAAGTTGCCTACTGCGCAATTGTATTTTTCGCATATGACTAACTGTACGTGACAGTGGGTTTGGATGAGCAGGCACAGTGTGTAACAGGCATAGGATACCAATAAATCATTTGTCATCATCTGCAAATAATGCATTTTTTTAGTCGACCATGCTCCTTCAGTCTAGGACATCTACCCAGACATGATGTTCTATTTTGGAACATCTACCCCTTGAAAATACTCATATCATACAGTGTGTTTCAAATAAAAGGTAATCCATATTTGGAGGGTCCATATTCCCGGCTAATCCATTTTGGATATTTATTTCTATCATATAATTAAAGACAAACTCTTCACCTTTACAATGATACCTTACTTGAATCATAAACCTAACGCATAAATGAATAAATTGCAAACGAGATTGGTAGGTACAGAGTTCACTTTTCCAATTTTTAAGAAAATCAAAGAAGACTGAGTGAATCCTGTCCCTGATGTCCCAGAGCATTGAATAGGATAGCGTGCGATGATGTGTGACTACTTTGAAAGCATCCACTCAGTCTTTCATCCTTTGACAATAACTTGGAAAAATTTGATTTTGTACCTGACACCTTCATTTGCAATTTATTCAGTTATGCTTTAATTAGATTTATGATTCAAGAAAGGCATCATTGTAAAGGTGAAGAGTTCGTCTTTAATCATATGATAGAAATAAATATTAAAAATGGATTAGCTTTGAATATGGCCCCTCCAAAAATGGGTTACCTTTTATTTGAAACACACTGTATAGTCTGCTCCTCATCCTAACTTCTTCAATTTGGATTACCCCTTAGGTAGAGAAACTGAGGATAGTTCTTTTGGGGAACAGTAGTATTTCAGTTGTCCTGATGCATTTTAGTCCAGTTTCAAACATCAATTCATCATCTTCCTATCTCCCCCTCCCCCTCACTTTTTCTCCCTCTCACTTTCTCTCTTTCTTTCTCCAGGTCGGCGCTTCAAGCGCTGTACAGAGCCTGCGATTTAGCCAGGACACACAACTTCTTTGAAGGAGGGCTTCACATGACGTGGATCGGTTACTACATGAGCAGTATTCACTCACCGTACTACTCAATCAAAGAATGGGATTACCTGCCGGACATGGAATCACCACAGAGTGATGAGATTAACTATCTCTACCACAGAGAGTGAGTAACTGATAAACGAATATTAATTTTAGTTGAAAATAGGCATTAAAGTTAAACTATTTGCACGAGATTGCATTATGGAAGAAACTGTTAGGGAAAGTTTGATAACAATTCACCTAAGAATTGTATTGTGCTCAGATGTTGGGAAACAACATGATGATATTAAACGCTTCTGAGAGTAACATGCACGGCACTCAAAAATGTATGCAAGCGACTACGTACATGTGTTTAGCCCGATCATTTCATTTTTTTGTGGTCATATTATCACTTTGATAGTAATTTAAGAGCAATCCTTTGCTATAGGCCTTTCTAATAATATATTCTATTTGAATACCATGAAATAATTTGAAAGCTCAAAATAATTTTTTCAAATTTCACTCTTTAATAGATTCTCTTTAAATTCATATATTGGTGGGGTTCTATTGAGATAAATCTGTATTTGCTGGTGCATTGATATGGTTTGTCCGCACACGAAATAAATTGATGGAAGATAGAAAGATATAGAACAAATTGTGAGGAAAGATTCTTTGCAAATTATCGTCGTTATTTTATATCCTATTCAGCGGTCGCTACTGTCCAACTGAAGACGAACTGACCAGAAGATTTATATTTGTCAAATTAAAGGAAGTGATGATCCAGTCAGATCTTGAAAGTGTTACTTCCAGAATGGTAAGGATAAAAGATGATATTCGAAATATTTCTCTCAATGTGGATTATCTGCAATATCCATTGAATATACGTGTATGTGTTGATTTCTCAAGAAATAGGCAGGGATCATTCATAAATGTGAACCTTTAAAGATATTTAGTAACTTCCAAAAACAAGTGCAAAAGTGATCAAAATGAATAAATTCTTTCGCTCTGACCGTAAAAACAAACTACTCCAAGTTTCAGATCAAATGCAAGTCATTTACTATCTTAAAACAATGAAATTTCAAACCCGGCTGAGGATACGGCCGCGCATGATTAATTTATACCGCTCCGTTGCAAGCTCAGTCGCCTGGTAAGCACGGGGACTTGACAACAGGAAATGCGGTGAAAGCCATGTGTGTTGAAACACATGCGGTTTTGTAAAGCCTCAAGGAACGGGTTAGAAATTTTGAGTATAAAATCGTAGATATCTTGAAAGTAAAGCAAGCAAGTAGACTGGAATTTTTAAGGAATACCAGAATGACCTATGTGCTCATAATCGTGTTGGCAAAATGAGCTAAATCCAATAAATTGCAATTTGAATATCATTCAATGTTATAGCATCCCTTTAAATTAATTCCAGATAGTTTAGTATAAAGTGGTCATTCTGCTTGCGAAATTTCAGAAGTTTTAGTTACTCCATGGCTGAGTTCTGAGGACAAATTTGGTCGTATGTTAAGGATTTAGCACCTTTGACAAGTGCTCTGCCAGAGATAAACTGTCACTCTCTCCAATTTTCCTCTCTTTCTATCTCTACCCCCCCCCCCCTTCTCTCCAATACATATACCTCTTTCTTATTTGCAGCTGAGAAATAGTCTTGAAGCAGAGATCGGCAAGGATTTGAAAGAGTACAAGATGTTCATTGATAAACAGATCATTCTCATCTATGGCCAGCTGGACTCTGCTTCAAAGATATTTGACCATATATATTTGGTGAGTATTTATCTTTTGAAATGTAATGTTATATTACAGTGTATAAAATAATTCATATATATGTATTGATAAGAGAAGCCAGGCTCTGCCACTTTGGTTTCAAGCAAGAGATTTGTTCCCCAATATTCTGGAGATTCCAAGCTTTTCAAAGCCTTTTTTTCTCCTCCCATTTACTCAATCGGTTAATTTGCAACTTATTGGAGGTTTTGAGGAATCTTTTCACATATTTGACAATACAATCATCATGTTTACTCACAATACAGTCTTCATGCTACGGTGATAATGATGGTAATTTATTAAATGACATAATGGTAGTTATTGAATCTTTTTGCTGTGTATTTTGTTGATAAAGTCTTTTTTGTGATGTCTTGTTTTCCAGGGCTCTGAGTGGAATGCATCTGACCTTGATGAACTGGAGGATTTGGGGTAGGTCGATTCTTAAAGGGGACCAATACCTAAGGAAATAATCACTCTTGTATGAAAGAGCACAATCAGAGGAGCAATTAAAAAAAAAAAAAAAAATCATGAAAATAGTTTTAAAATAAGAGAGTTGTGGAAGTTTGAAAAGTTTTGTTTTACCTTCTATGGGGATCCTCAAATTGGCAACATTAGCTTCAAAATGGCTGATTTTATGGACAACTCTCCATTTGTTTTGTACACAAATTTCCAGATTTTTCCCTATTTTCTTTAAAAATATGTCATATTTACTTCTGAGTTTGAAATATGTCATGGGAAAATATATTTCACACAACATATGAATTGCTCCTCTCATTATGCTCTTTCCTCTAAAAGTGATTATTTCCTTGGGTATTGGTTTCCTTTAACCTTTATGTCGCTGGTGGGGAATTTTTATCCAGCAGGAGGGGGTGTCATGAATTTTGTGTGTAACCAATCCCCTCTGCCTCAAATCCTCATCAAAACAGCGTGACCTTATTGCAGAAAAGATTTTGTAGATGTGTTGTCTAGTATAACTATTGATCAGAGTCTATCCATTTTTAATCCCAGCCCATTTCAAATATGTTCTTTGGCTGAGAAATACCAAGGGAAATATTGTGTCAAGTTCTGCAATGTATATAAATGTTATACGTTATTTATGTTTCGTTCTACTTTTAATTGAAAATGATTTGTGGCAAGATAACAAGGCTTTTTAAAACTTTGTAAAAAAAAATAATAAAAAATCGCCTTGCAGGAGAGGGCTCATGCCAGGCTACCTTAGTCTTAGCAAGAAAAAGGATTTTTTACTATTTATTTAACAGACTGGTGGTCAGGAGATGTTTCTCCTTCACAATCATGATATATTCCCTTTTAAGTTGGTGATTCTTTTTATAGAGCGTATGGGTCTAGAGGTAACGTGTACAACAATATCTACATTTGCCGACAAAGTTACTTGCGTGAACCCATATTCAAATCTAAGTCTTATGGAAGGTGATGTTAAAGGGATTTAGTAACTGCCAAAAACAAGTGCAAAAGAGATCGAAATGAACAGAATTCTATCGCTCTGACCGTAAAAACAAACTACTGCAAGTTTCAGATCAAATGCAAGTCATTTACTATCTGAAAACAATGAAATTTTAAATGCGGCTGAGGATACGGCTGTGCATGATTTATTTATACCGCTCCGTTGCAAGCTTAGCCGCCCGGTAGGCAAGGGGACTTGACAACAGGAAATGCGGTGAAAACCATGTGCGTTGAAACGCACGCAGTTTTGTAAAGCGTCAAGGAACGGGTTAGAAAATTTGAGAAAAAAAACGTAGGTATCTCGAAATTAAAGCAAGCAAGTAGACTGCAATTTTTAAGAAATACTAGATTGACCTATGTGTTCATAATCATGATGGCAAAATGAGCTAAATCCAATAAATTGCAATTTGAATATCATGCAATTTGAATATCATTCAATGTTACTGCATCCCTTTAAAAGCCAATCCCGGACTTAAATATATGTAATTATGACACATCTGTAAAATCACAAATAAACCAACCTTTACCGTTGTAATTGACACAGAGTGGGCTACATCTTGAACATTACCAAAGAATGTGACAACTTCTTCCCGGATCGCTTCCAGTATTGCAACATCCGCCTCTACGACATGGAGGTGGAAGATCTGCTCAAATACTGGGATACTACCTACAGATTCCTCTCCAAAGTCAAGTAAGTCTAGGATCTTACAAACCTTGAAGCATCAAATGAGTATCATTCATCACTTTTTATATTATTATCATTCCCAAATGTATGTTTGTGTGAGGCGAGTAAAGGTAATGTCCATCGTTATGATGTGGACCTGCATAATTACCACCTAGTGTTTCCTCTCTTCCTTGCCTCATCCAGAAATTTCTGCAGTTCCTCATATAGGATGTGAAATAAAAGTTTAATGTTAATGTACACCCCGTCAGTGTTCAACGTCACAGGTCCATTTTTCTTTTCACTTTCCCAACCCAAACCTGCGAGCTTTTGCGACTTTATAGCCTCGGATCTTAAACATCTTTTACATACCAAATTTATAAAGTTTTGACTTTAGCCGTGACGTGACCAAACCCAAGAGCCTTGGGTTTGTATAGGACATATAGCATGCTGCTTTTGCCAGATGGTATACTACTCCCTTGTATGTTCCAGGTTCCCATTGTACAGGACAGAATGTTGGTTTAGAATGTTGGACAGAATTTCGGACAGAATGTTGGTTTACTAGTTTCTGAAATGAGGCTTCCTCTCTCCATTCTTACTTCCCCAGCCATGAGGTTACCAAAAAACCAAGAAAAATTGTTAGCAACTTACTGCAATCAACTCACTTGTACATTTGTATGCTTCAGGTTCCCATCGTAAATGTACTACATCTGACTTACATTTTACAAGAAGCTTTTGAAATGAGGTTTCCTCTCTGTTTCTTTCTACTCACAGGGAAGCAGGATCCAAAGCCCTGGTACACTGTAAGATGGGAATCAGTCGATCTGCGTCAACGGTATGCTCAACTTTTTATACAACTGTAGAGGGTTTAATGTCTGGGTTGGATTTGGGGTTAGGGCTTGTTAAAGTAGTCCAGAGCTGCATATCGTCCTTAGATTAGTGTCAGAGATTGACCACATTTACCAGAGAACATCATGTGTTTGATAGGCGTCTTCTAAAGTTTAGTTCTAGACTCTGCCTTCCCCCTTCCGTGATTGTTTGCAAGCCATGAAGGATTGTTGGATGGAATGAATATGGTGTCATGCATTTTTTTTCTGACTGGTTTTATTACCATTTTCTTCTTATTCAGCCTCATCAAAGGCCTTTGTATGAGACTACAGTCCACTCCCGTTTGAGTAGCTTAGGACCAAGCCAATTGCCTTGTTGTGATGAATCTTACTATAATGAACACATTATTGTTGTATAGATTTGTATAGAACCCATGTTCCAGTCGTTTGTAAAGTCCAGGGTTCCCAACCTATCATGGAAATCAGGGAAAATGATTTTATTTTTTCCAGTCAATGAAAAATCGGGGAATTTGATTTTAAAAATGCCAAAAATCAGGGAAAAGTCAGGGAATTTTGATTGGCCCAAAAATCAAAAGTACGGTAGTTGGTCACACTTGTTATATTTTATGCATATTAAAAAAAAACATGCATTGAATGCCTAGCTATGGCGTTTTTTACTGTAGCAAAATATGCAAAAACTGAAAAGGGGTTTGAATAATTTTCAGGGAATTTTGAGACCTCATCAGGGAAGAATTGGGGAAAAATCAGGGAATTTTGTTTTCTTGAAATGCTGGGGACCCTGAAATTCATTCATAACTTTATGAACGAGTTGGTGAAACACCCCTGGGACTGGGAGAAATGTCTCATTATAATTAAGTATCATTGCATATTTGCTCATTATAATGGGAGTAGACTGTACACTGCCATATATTTTGTCTTGCATGACAACATTGATAATCCTTATGTTTTCAGGTGATTGCATATACAATGAAGGAGTATGAGATGAGCTTAGATGAAGCATATGCATACGTTAAGGAGAGGAGATCGATTATCAGGCCTAACAAGTCTTTTATGAAGCAGCTACAGGTGTATGAGGGAATCCTGGAAGCTAGGTATGTGTCTGATTCAACCCTCAAAATATATTTCTGAGCTCTTTCTGAAAATGTTCCCAAAAAGAATGATGTTTTATAACACCAAAATTTGTCATAGCTCAACCTGTTTGGTTCTCTCGTAATGGTTTTGATGTCAATGGTCTAGGCATATCCTCAGAATGAAGGCGGGAAAGTTGAACTTAGCTGTTCTATCCCAGTTTGAGCTTGACCACTCTCGCCGATAGATGGCCCTGTAGCAATCAATGATATTGCATGTTTCATAAGATCTTGAAATACCTCGGGCACTAAGCTTATGTTGCCATACCTCAGTGTGGTCTTTTGAATATCCATAATAGTAAGTGATATCTGTATCTCTTAAGTCGTTTTTACAAATGCTCGTTTAATAAGATTGTTCTACAGATATGTGATTTGTGAACCCATGCAGGAAAAAATCAATAAATATCTGTTATTGGCCTTTGCTTTTGTCTTCCTCCAGTCGTCAGAGGCACAGGATGTTCCGCAGTAAGTCCGAGAGTTGTCTGAGTCGGAGTGAATCTGCAGAATGCCTTGCAAGTGCATGTACTAGCCCTCCTGACAGTGGCAGCACAGAGGACCTCTCTCCCAGAGGCATCCCCAGGAACAAGTCCTTCTCCGTCAGGGAACGGAAGAAGAAGACAGAAGAGTTGGGATCGCCCGAAGGTGCTGTTGGAGGACCCTCCTTCTTCATTGGACCTGACCCTTCCCATCTAGGTGCAGGGAAGTATGTGGGAAGCACTGGTCAGCCACACTGCAAGAGTGGTGATGACCCTAGCGATTGCAGCGATGTCAAGGTTTTGGTTCCCCCGACTGTCAGACCAAGCTCCATTGTTAAACTCCAGAAGGAAGGGGCATTAGCAGAGGGGGAAGTCCCTTTCCTGGTCACAACCGAAGCTGCAGCGATAACGTCAGAAATACCTTCCGTTAAAGAGCCTATAAGTGGTAGTGAAGTGGACGCTGTTGAAGGCTCTAGCATGGAAGATACTGTACTGAACACGAACAATAACAGCGCAAATGAACTCTCCTTGGATGGGTCTGACGAGGATATGTACCAGAAGATATGTGTGAAATCTAAGGTCACCGAGATTGAGAGTAGCGTGATGGGCGCGATGGACGCAACCAATCAGGAAGGAGAGGGGGACGGGGAGAGCGAGGTCGGGGCATACACAAGGGAGTCCATCCCTTGGAATCCTGGTACAGTACTACGCCAGACGAAGGAGATTGAGGAGAAGATGAGGGATGGAAGCCCAACGTCGTCAGTGCTGATGAAGTTTGATGGTGAGATGGAGGAAGATGAGGAAGGGAGTTCGGAAGAACAAGCCGTCTCCATAGTGGATGAGCTGGCCTCATCCGCAGCTGAGAGTACTCACGATGATCTCAGTGCATCATCTCACAAGGACTTAAACAAGACTGATAGTGGAAAGTGTGATAAGCTACAAGATGGGGAAATTTGCAATGTGGACTTAAAAACAGAGGATGCAGCATCTGCACCTATGGACGTTACTGAAGCAACAGAATCGAACAACAGATCTTCAGTGTACACCACGTCGGGTGAGGAGATCCAGCTCGCGATGGGGCTGGTCGAGCGTCACAAGAGAGAATTTGAGCAGAAGAATGCTGCAGAGGTGCAGGAAACGGATGCAGCAGCAGAAGAAGCAACAGCTTCACGGGACGCAGTGGTCGAGAGTAGTGCCGGTGCTTGTGATGAGACGGGGATTGAGAGGATGGAGGTTGAGGAAGAGAAGGAGGGATGCATTCCACCGGTGTACCCTGATGAAGGGAGTGGCTGGAAGATCGGTGATGTGAGAAGACACACTATGGAGCTTGAAGAGAGGATGGAATTGGGTGAGTTAGTATGGAGATATGAGGATAAAATTACAGAGATATGGGTGCCTTTTCCGTTCACCTTGTTTCAGACAATATAATTTGGAGCATTGGAGCGTTTTAATAATTGTCAGCTTCTTCTTCTCTCTCTCTCTTTGCATAAACAGTTGTTATTATAGTAACTTCGTCATCGAGAGTCACTAGCATTGTTAGATTGCTCAATAGCCAGTCAAAATTCAGTATTACATGAAAGTTATGATTGATGATAAAGTTACTATATTGTAAATGTAAACTTATATACAACAGGGCCCAGATAAATACTGTCAAATAAAAAAATATGGTTTGAACAAAGGAATGCTTAAGCTTTTCATCTTACCCTACAAAATTTTTAATGAAGAAGCTTTCCTTGACTAGATAACATTTTTAACTACCATTTTACGGCATGTTCCTGTTGCATATTCCTCACCAGGCACATCACCGAGTCCTACCAAGAAACTAGGATTCCGATTGGAACGAGATGAAGACGAGCAAGGCAAACTTACCAGCGAGGAGCTGAGAAACATCCAAGACATGGACATTCCCTTGAGAACATCCAGTCCTGATTGCACCACTACAGAGGCAGATACAAGGCAAGAGGAAGGTGAGGAATAGTGTTAAAAATCACAATAGAATAGAAATTTATGATGGATGTTACGTTGTGTCAGAAGAAGACTGTTAGTGATCTTGCAAATGGCTTCGGAAGTAAGCCGAAAGACCTTCAGCAGGTTCACAAAGGATGTACATACCTATCTTGCAAGTTCTGCTTGTTTTTTTCTTGGTTGTGCTTAGTCGGCCTGCTCTGTTTTTCTTTTGCTTTGAATGTAAAACTCCTTGCAAAAATATCCGTTTACATGTTGCCCGAGAATTAAACTCGTCTATTGTAAAATGAGTCAGTCGTTTCTCCTCAAATTGGCACCAATCATATCTTTCTATCATTCATACTTCGTTTTGACAAAACTGAGGATATAAGAAATGACCCTGTATGAATGCAACAGAATTAATTTGGCAATGGAAAAATGCAAATTTCCTCTCTATGTTTTAATAAATAACATTTGAAATTTCTCTTTAGAGTAACTTTTCCCTCTACAAAATTAATATGGATGGCCATCTGATCCTGCTCAGAACTCAAATTCTGAAGAAACAAATTATTGAATTGAGGTATTACAGCCGTCAATGAGAAGTGACACAATACTTTGAGAGAAGTATTTAGAAAATTTTAGTAATGTTGAATATATATTACTGGTATATGAGAAAATAAAAAGATTTAACTTTGAAGCTTTAATTACCTCTTTTTTGTCTTTAATAGATGAATCATTAGGTGCAATGGGCGTCACTGAGCAGGTCCAGAAACTAGAACTAAAGAGATGTCGCTCTATCGCAAAGATGTCCAATGAAAAGGTGAAAACATTGAAAGCTTTGTTTGGAGTCAGGGACGAAAAGCCTGAAAGCAAGTCTAGCTCATCAGGATCGCTTGCAGGCAAGTCAATGGAAAATGAACCTTTGGTTGAACTGAACCCAGACATTGTTAGTCTCTTTACCAGTCGTTTAGGAGGTGGTGTTACTTTGGATCAGGACGCAAAGAGAAAGACACGGAAGAGTGAGTCCGATAAAGACAAGTCGAAGCCTGCAGGGTCAAAGGTCAAATCGCAACACGGCCCCTCTCATCCCCTGAACAAGCTAGCACGAGGGGGTACATCGGCGCGGAGTGCGAGCGGGAAAGGGAAATTTTATAGTACCATGTGATTTTATACGATATCATCGTCTTCCATCCGTTGATCAAAAAGTGCTCTGTTCAAAGTGTGTGTCTTACTGTGTAACTCTTTTGTTTGGAAATATTCCTTTCATGTGAGATATTATGAAGTATATGAGCTATCAGCTAAGACTCTAAAGCTGAGTCAGATTTATTCCTATTATGAATATTTTGTTTATCTTTTTTATGATGTATGTATTGCCCTGGTCACAATCAGTCCTGCATCTCTCTGTGACCCAGATAACTACCCTCGGACAACTACACCTGCCAGAAAGCTTATTTCTTGTAGGTAGTTGTCCTTGGGGCAGGTAAAAGTCCAGGGGGTATCTGTCCTGATCCATGTCAGATTTCACAGAAAATCCTTTTTCCAGACGCAGAGAGGTACACATTTTTTTCATGCCTGCAGGAGGAAGGTACACTTTTTTGTAGCCATAATCTTTTTCGGTTTATATATCCGCTTGGTCTGACAATGGTTGGTCCAATTCTCTTATTGTCTAATACCACATAGGCTAAATCCATTTGGTCTACTAATATTTTGGTCTAACTCCCCATTGGTCTAATACATACTTGGTATTATTCTCACTTGGTCTAATTGCAGATTTGTGTAATATCCAAATAATCTAATTGCATATTCAACTGTTTCATCTGTCACCCGTCTTTTAAAGGAATTATAATCGGACATTAGACCAAATGGGAATTGAACGAAATGGTAAATAGGCGAAGAGTCAATTTTTCCAAAAAGTAATTAGACAAACTGGTTGTAGACCAAATGGAATTAGACCATGTGGGATGAAACTAAGCTGGCATAGTCAAAGTGGGGTTAGACCAATTGGCAATTGACCTCTTTCTCCAGTCAGAGTTTGCAGCTGCCTAATGCAGGCTACAAGCAAAAACAGACATGGCTGATTGTGATCACGGCAAATGTTGTGAAACTACTTAGGGGACATTTTCCATGTTCTTCATACAAGGTTTTCCATTGTGCCATTGAACTTTTTTTTTTGTTCTCCTTTCTTGTTTGAGTCAGAATCAATCTCTTTCTTAGATCTTTCCATTTTAATCCTCACGATTCTTCAGATATATCTTTTCTTTAAAGAATCTTCCCTCTTTTGTCGTTGAAAACAGAATATTTGATGACTTTTTAAATTTACTGAAATTTTGTAAATTCATTGAAATATTGATCAGGATGAATCAGGTTAATGTTCAGGTGATGCTGTGGTGTAGATATAAAAAATTGTTCCATGTTTCTTCAAGCTTTTTTTGCGCAAACTCTATGTGTAAACTGTGAAGCTAGGTGAAGGTTGAAGCTATGTGTACAATGTTTAATGTATCGTAGGTGCTATGATGTGGATTTTAGAAACAAAATGAATTGTTTGGTTGGATCCAAAAGTGGTCTTGGGTTGCTTCATTTTTGTAGGTCAGGAATAAAATAAGAGATGATATTGGGTCTTATACATGAAGATGTTAAGAGCAAAAAATTCATCGACTTATTTTCATCATTTATACAGCTGTGGCAAGCTCAATGCATCGAGATTTCATGTTGTTTAACCCATAGAAGACTGATCCCGAATATGTTTGGGCTGAGGTCTATGGGAAATATGTGTTATAGCCAAATCAGCTCATCTCCAACAGGTTTTGATGTTCAGTTTTGTACACTTGTCAAAATAACTTCTTACATACAATGTATTGCAGTCGTAATTGTTCTGGTAATTAAAAAGAAAATAGATAAAGACAAAATTTCTTGGAACAAATGCAAATTGTTGGGAGGACAATATGTCATTTGAATTATGATCTTATATATAATATTCATGAATATCTTATGTCTAATGTTAAGCAATAAACCAAATTCTAATCAATTAATGATGCATGTATAATTAAATATAAATGGTAGCATAAAATTTCATAATTTTACTTTTATATTATACTCTTCCTTATTCTTGTAAATGTGATTCTAACTTGCCACATGGATACGTTGAAAGATTAACTGTTTTGACCTAATATAAGTGTAGTTTCTGTTTAGTCACATTTGACATGTACCTATATTACTGCCCTTTTGACGATCTTGAACTATTTTTCTCCAGTAAATCTTTTAAAACTATTATTAGGAATGATGTTGACAAAAATAACTTTGAATCTTATACTATAGGAGTCCTATTAATGCCTCAACAATACTTTTTTGTTTGTAAACCCCCCCCAAAAAAAAAAAAAAAAAAAAAAAAAAAAAAAAAAAAAAAATATATATATATATATATATATATATATATATATATATATATATATATATATATATAAACACACTCTACGACCATGATGATCACTTTTGCTCAAGGATTGATTGATGTATTTGCCTACTGGTGTTAAGTATTTTAAAGGGAAAACTTAGATAGCTCAGAACTTGCCCTCCACATACAGATCCATTAAGCGCCCCTCTATTTCAAAATCTTAAATCATAACTCTTTTCTCTTTAAATTTTGTTTAAATTCAGCTTTTCACCTATTTGTCAGTGTTTTGTTGAATGTTGATGCTTGCAAATTTCAACCTTCTCATGGTCTAAGCATATGAATTTATAATTCTACTTCTCTCTAACTTCTTGCCAAAAATTGTTATACTTCGTCATATTTCTTCCTAATATTCATCCCTTTTGATAAGTCATGTTTTATAATTGTATTTATTAGCTATTTTATCATATATCTCATTTTTTTTATGGGGCATGTAAATTCAAATATAGAGTAATGAAAGTGTTTTATAAGACATAGTTACATATTTCAATTATCGGTCTTGGATGTACATAATACAGCAATGTCAAGCAAGTACACACTATTGTATATAATTAGATTTTGTTTATTTTGTTAATTTGTATGATTGTCAAAAATGATTGTACATATTACAGATGTTAACTATGTTATCTGTATCAATTTATTCCTATTTTTTATATCTTGACACTTCGTTATGTTTATTTACCACTTTTATTTAAAACTACCTGGTCAATTTTCTGGAAGAAGGTCGTTGGAACATTTGAAAACCTGATACCAGTTCAGTACTAGAAAATCCCTAGTGCCCTCGAACACGGCATAAAAATGCGTATCTTGAAAAGGGTATTTGGCTGTCAACATATTTGCCCAAATTCACAAAAGTAAGACATGTCTAGATGATATATAAATGCCCACTTTTTTCTAAAGAGCCCTATGTTTAATAGCACACAGTTAATGTCTATGGATTAGTTAAATTAAGACCCCTATTAAAAAAAGTCTGCTGTATAAAACAGCGTTCTATGGCAAACAGGGAACATATTTTACAGAACGTCTAGAAGTATCTCGCTTTCGTGAATTTTGGCCTTTGTGGTTGCATTGAGTACAATAGGTCTGTTTAAGTACTATTTGTATTCTAAGGCTTTTTTCCTGTGGACCTATTAACGAGGTATTTCATTAATCTGTTATTAGTGAATGAATCAACGTAACTGGAATAGCAAACTTTCTCTGTTACTATGCTTTGGCAAGCCTCTGAAAAGAAGAAACTTCCACATTAGTAAGAAAAGTACATTGTACATGTACGTAAAGCAAAATCAATGGAAGTAGAAATGCTCACAACAATATTTAGTTTTACAGTAATTCATCTTCTTAAAATAATAGACTGTCATTCATTTACAGTCTGCTCCCGTTATAACAAGCAGCTGGCACATGGCCTGTTATAACATTTTTTAGTTTTATAATTCAGACCCTGGTGTATACATTGTGAATGAAATGGGTATGTAAGCCACCTAAATTCAGGATTTTGTGTTAGACTATTCTGTGAAACATATGTATTGCCAATTTTTTGAAATTATTATTTACTTTAAACACTTCAGGTGGCTATCCATATCCTTTGCAAATGTCATGTCACCAACTGAAACTACATGTAAGAGGATAGACAAATGTTTGTATAAATATGCTCCTTTCTCTAGCTGTTGGATGAATGGACCCACGATTGATATATGATTTGTTTAAATAACTGAAATTTTTTATCCCCATAATATGAAAAATTAACTCATGACTTCGTAAATAAGAAAAATATATTTCCCAAATTTGTTGTCAAAGGTGAATTTTGATTATTCTTGACCAAGTAAAAGATAGTGAATTATATAATAGAATTTGTACTCTTCAGAGAAAATTTGTTCATAAATATGTAAAATATTTATAAAAATAATCTTTTATGTTATATTGTGACCGCATAGTCTTCATAGATTCCCCAAATTGACATGATTATGTAATCATCATTATTTATTACTTTCAGGTATATCTTCACCAACGATAATATACATCTTTTTAAAACTATATCCAAATCCAGTATGTCTATAATTATTTCTATTCATTTAAGAATAATAATACATGTATATTACACCCCTTGAAGAGACAATGGTATACCCCGCATAGATTTCAGCTCTGTACAAGTCATTTTGGAAGCTTGCACTTCACAATTTAGGGGTGTGTTTAGCTCGTTACAACTCAAAGGACAGCCCTGTTTGTTAAAATACTGCTACATTGCGCTAGCCTTGTATAATCTGTTGTTTTTCGTAAAATTTCTGGAGTTGGGGAATAAATGTGAATTTTTTTTTTTGACCACATGAATATCCTACCAGTAAATAATATCTGTGCCAAAAATTGGTGGGAACCCAAATTCAATGACACACCGAATATACAGAAGTTGTCCAGCGCGAAAATATCTATATGCATAAATAATTTATATCAGTGAAACAGCAAAAGATGAACAAAAATAGAAAGTTTGGTTTATAGAGGTATATTTTATTGTGTGTACCATATTTGTGGTTGTTGATAAAAGTTGCAAAGCAGCGCCAAAATTGTTCTAAGCCTGTGGAAATGTAAATGTTGCGATATATTTTTTGTCTGTTTTAGCCTTGCTGGCAAAGTTGACGTTAAAACCAAATTATTTTTCGCTAGCATTACGAGTAGACGGTTTGGAATTCAGTATGAGGTGGGTAAGCTTTGCAGTATATTATGTGAAAAAAACGCTCGCTATTATACTTTAAAAACAATGTATGGTGGAGTTTATGGGTGGTAAATGCGAGTGTCTTGGAGATTTTAATAAAAGACTGAATTCAGAGACTAGCTTTTGGCGATGTCGCTGAACAGTGGACTATGAAAACAAGAATTGAATGATTGTGTCATTGTATTTATTTTTGTCTTCATGTTAAGATAAGTTCTTTTTATGAACAGCAATACTTTCTCTGTTTTGAAAAGCAGTCTGCATTAAGACTTTGATAAACATATTCATACGCACCTAATCAAAAATAGCTTTAAAGATCGCTTTAGAAAACATTTTATTCCTTATTCTGTGAATAAATATCTTTAACTATTCTTACTCTAACAAGATGCTTGAAAGGAAATTGCAATCCATTGTGATTGATAGAGACCATGGAATATCTTGGTTTAAGAAATACATAAATCCAAGCAATGAGTTCATGAAGTTACTGGTAATACAGGTCGTAATTAACAATAAAAAATTGTACCAATTGCAGAACAAAAATGATACACTAAAAATCACACATTTATAACAACTTCAAAAATGTATTTCATACAGTTATATTTATTGCACCATATTCACAAAACGGGTACAAAAAAGATACAAAAGACTTTCAGAATGCCACTTGTGTGCCCCTTTGGTAAAATGTGAAACCTTAACATCCCCAAAAGAAGGGGGAAATCTGTATAGCATTGAAATCCATGGACCAGGATTAAAAGGCTACTTTCAACCTTTTACTGTGTTGCTAATTTTATAAAGAAATATAAACAACCTTGAAAAGAACATATTTAATATATTAATTGCTAAATTTGGTAAAGAAGGTCTACCATGGGAAAACATTTTTCTGGTGAATTTGAATACCAGTATCTTTTTGAAGTAGAAAAAATAGCCATATTAAATCCACATAAAATTATGTGACCAGCCACCTCAAAACCACGAATAAGTCGGAAATAGAACAACAAAGTAAATGGTAGGAGTAGCAGGTTTTCTGCATAGGGAAGAGAGCTCTCTTCTAAACTGATATTTCTAACACGGTTATACTTTAGTAAACTATAAGTTGTTGGTTCATGGTACCAAGGAGGGGGGGGGGGGTGAGCGAGCTCAAATTACACAAATGTAATCATATGTCATATGCACCAAACTATGCATATAAACTCATGACTTTTGTTGTTACTTTTAGCACCAATTCCAAAGAGGACAATTTTATAGCCTCTTTTCTGAATGTTGAAACACTTTTTAGAATACTCTTTTGGTAAGGTACATGTACATAAAAAACCTAGAAACTACTTCCAAAAGCCTGATATACTTATGTGCAATTTATAAGCACTGTGTATACAAGTTGCATCGATATATGTACATACACTCAAAACCTCAAATGATACATTTTGTGTGGTATGAATAGATATATACAGTCCACTCCCATTATAATGAGCACATACAGTGTTATACTACAAGATTTCGTTCTAATTATGCAGTTTTGCTAACCCCCATTTGTGTAAACCTAATTCGCTTACTGTTCAGTATATAGGGATGCCAAATGTTCCCCTCTTGCAGAATTTAATACTGTTGTCAGAAATACTTAAGGGTTTCCACGAAAATCTGGGTTTTCCCAAAATATTTTACTACATATATCTATTCCAGAAAGGTGAAATTACCTTTTTTTTCTCATCCAAAATACTTTTTTAAAATATCAAAATACCTCAATGCTGTTTAAAATGATACGCATCTCTGCATATACCAAGATTTCAATATAACGAGGTAATTGGCTTGGTCTCATGCACATTATTTTAATGGGAGTGACTGTACTACCAAATTCTATACACAAAATCATATATGTTGACTGCTAAAAGGGCATTGAGCCTATAGATGTAAAATCATGTGAGTTAAGGCCCTTTCTGCTCTCTGAAGATGCATATGTTTCCGTACAATCGATAAAGAACCAGCAAAACAGAAATCTCATTTATAGAGTGGAGAATGTTTACATAACAGAATCTTGATTAAATCCAATGACTGCCATTAATTATACCCTCTACAGCGTTTTAAACAGCGACTTAACCTAAAAGGCATTATGAAAAGCAACAATTTATTATCATTATTATCACTGTCATTATTACTATTCATTATTAAACATGATGTTGAAAATTTTAAATGTGAAATGCTGGGTTATGAATTACAGATTTCCAGTACATCCATATTTTTACATTTTGTCTTTTGCAGCAGATTATTATATTTTGTGTGGACACAACTTCTTACATAAAACAATACAGAACAAAGATACCACAATCATACTTTTCATACAAACACAACAGAAAATTATTAGAAGGGTGCATAAAAAGATATACAGTTACAAGTTTCTGCATAGTATATATCTCTTAGGTAATAAATATATTAACATGCCCTTAAACAGGATTTTCAACAAAATCAGACTTGGCTACACATATTTTAAATGTCTGTTTACAATAAAGAGAGTTGGTACATATAAAATTTGACATGACCTACCCTAAACCCTGAGTACATTAATCATTTCCCCTTTTAAATATTGGTTTTAAGAAATGATTAAGTTTCATGAGTTGAATTGATTTCATTCCTAAGTATAATCTTGTTTTCTGATTCCATATTTTAGGTTTTTGATTCCAAAAGGGGCTAAATCCACTAGTGATGAAAATCGAATTATTTATATTCCACAATGGTGCAGGTTGGTGCCAGTCTATGAACAAAAATTTAAACCTAATTTTTGAAGGCAATTATTACAAAATGCACCTTTAAATGTCACTTTTCCATAGACCTCTGAACAGAATATGGCAAATAACTGCCCCTTTTCAGAAATTACAAAAGTGGATTTTAATAGCCCCTTTTGGAATCAAACGCCTTATTTGTTATACTACGCTTTTCTGGCTCCACTTATTTACATGTGGGTACACAAATTCGCATCTCAACTATAATGTATTTTCATCTTGCATTTGCAACCACGTCTATCTTAAACTACGGCATCATTCTTTTTTCTTTCTTTATTTTTTATTTTAGTGATCCTGGTAATGCACTACAAATTTAGAATTAAAAGAGCTTTTAACTTGATTGTTATCTTTTGTGCAATGTACAGCTGTGTAAAAAAAAAAAATGGTACAGTCGGGAAAAAATTATTAAGGTATGAAATCTTCTCAAATGATGTGTGAATGAGGTCCCAACTTAAAGGGATGCAGTAACATTGAATGATATTCAAATCACATTTATTCGATTTAGCTTATTTTGCCAACATAATTATAAACACTTAGGTCAGTCTGGTATCTCTTCAAAATTGCAAGCTAATTGCTTGCTTTACCTTCGAGATATCAATGATTTCATACTCAAAATTTATAAACCGACACCAGATGGTTTATAAAACCATGTGCTTTTCAACACACCCATTTCCTGTTGTAAAGTCCCCCGTTCTAGCGGCCTGGTGCGCCTATCAGCAGAGGGTACTGGTGTTCGGCTGTGTGCTTGGCATTGTTTGTTACACTGTTTTAAGGTAGTAAATGACTTCCATTTGATCTGAAACTTTCAGTAGTTTGTTTTTACTGTTGGATCAATATAATTTTATTAATCTTGATATAATTGCTCTTGTTTTTGAAAGCTACTTAATCCCTTTAAAGCCAAAAACATTCTTTTGTAAAACAAATGTTATGCTAACTTTTGTGCGGCGATGAGCTAATCGAAATTAGCTCAACTATTGTTTTGATGTGCTTAATTCATGGCTATTATGTGTGAAACCCATATAAAAGCATGCGCTAAGTATATTTTTTCTTGATTATAGAAAACTGGTCATACAAATGTATCTCAAGATCTGCAACACCAAATGGGATGAAAAAATTGCAGAAGAAAGCCTGATTTTCCTACTTTATAGAAATATAAAACACTTTTAGAATGTGATTAATCTTCATACTTAAACAAAATATTCCACTTGTACCATTTTATTTGACACAGACAGTATAAACAATCTAGTATAACATAAATATGCACCAAGCCTCACACTGCAATACCTTTTAAATGGCCTAATTCTTGGGTTACATTTTGACTGAATACTATAATTAAAATATGCATGAATACTCCAAACTAAATAAATAGATCCACTAAAACAGCAACAAAAACATAAATAATTATATCATCTATATATCAAAAATTTACACATGTTCAAATCTAGGTTTAAAAATACATGCAAAGAGCACAAATAACTTAAAGGGATGTAGTAACATTGAATGATATTCAAATCGCAATTTATTCGATTTAGCTCATTTTTCCAACATAATTATAAACACTTAAGTCAGTCTGGTATCTCTTCAAAATTGCAAGCTAATTGCCTGCTTTACCTTCGAGATATCAATGATTTCATACTCAAATTTTATAAACCATCCCCGAATGGTTTACAAAACTATATGCTTTTCAACAACACAACATACCCCCATTTCATGTTGTGTACATGTAGTCCCCGTCCCTAGTGGCCTGCTGAGCTTCCAACAGAGGGGTAGTACATTTACTGGTGTTCGGCTGTATGCTTAGCATCGCTTGTTACACTGTTTTAAGGTAGTAAATGACTTCCGTTTGATCTGAAACTTTCAGTAGTTTGTTTTTACTGTTGGAGCAATATAATTTTATTATAATCTTGATCTAAAAGCTCTAGTTTTTGAAAGTTACCAAATCCCTTTAACCATATTTTTTTATAGAAATTATACTGCTAATCTTGGATTGAATTACATGAACTGTATACTAAAAGAGATTGGTATTTCTTGTGAAGATGATAGAGTGATGTTACATGTATGTTCCTTTCTCTACAGGTACACATTACCTCATATTAATGTAAGATATTTCAAAAATAGTAGCACAGTCTTAATTTTGTAAATGGCAATTTAAGCTGCAGACTTAAATGCAGGCAGGAAATAACAAGTAACATGGGGCAAGAGTCAAATCTATATATATATCATCTTTTGGTTCTGAATTTGGTTTTTAAATTTTGTACATTTTCATAAAATAGGGTGAAAATTATCTACACAAAATAATTATCATAATCATCATTTCATTTGAAATATTAATCTAGCTTCGAATCCATGTATCTGATCTACACCTCTTAAAATCACTTTGTGTGATATGGAGGCACTAAAAAAACATAATTTTTAGACTTGAATTGAATTATATTGCATAGAGACAGGTTCATAATACTAGGTAGAATCTAATCCCTACAATGCCAAAATTACAGATGGATCCATAACACCTCCAGATTTATGTGACTAACAGCACCAACAAGTGATTTTTTTTTTTTTTTTTTTTTTGGGGAGGGGGGGGGTTTGGCACACATTCTCATGTGCCACTGCAGCTCTAGAGAATTTTTTTAACAAAATTCTTTCCGCTTCACAAGAAGTATTTTGTGGGAGATACATGTAGCAGGATAATGACAAGAACATTTTGATATCATTAGGATTGATTGACAATGTGGATTTTTAATGTGGAAATCTAATGTCAAGATTCTACTCTAAAATACTCATCTTTAGAAGGGTATAAGGGACATCAGAACATGATATGTAAAACCCTGTTTAAATTTCCTGCTTCTCTGAATACATATGGAATTATACAAACAATGATATGAGATTTAAAACAATTGTGCAAACCCATCAGATTAAATGTACAGTGTGAATACACAACATCCACCGTTAACAACCCAAATATACATGTATAGAGAAAAGGCAAATTTACTGACACACATGCACATGCAATTCATTGGACTTCCATCTAAATAAACATTTGTTAACATGATTTCAGGGGCATCTACACGTATAGGTTCCTAATGCGGCGGTCACAACTCGTCGTAGGCTACGGGGCTCGTACATGCAACGTAGCCTGCATTGCATGCACGATGCATGCACAGGTCGTTTGTCAATTTCTGCGATTCCTGCGTTTCTGTAGTAAGGGTATTGGAAAAACTTCCTGCACGTCGTACATGCAACGTGCCTGCGAGGTACCTGCGCTGCAAGATTTTTCTACGAAATCCATCGTAGGGAGTTGCACGTCTTAACAAAGAAGGTAGGTTATGGCATGGTTATCATGCAAGGACAAACGAAAATTGAAGTTTCAATAACGTTTGTAAAATGCTACTTAAACATCAACCACTTCAAAATATAAAATATTTGGTTTTCATGGTGGATCATATTCAGGCAAATAGAAGTTTATGTATACAAATATTAATGTGACATTAACAATCATGGCAGCTAAGTCACTTATACACCCCCCCCCCCAACAAGACAATGCCCTAAACTCCTACCCCTATAGCTACTTTGAATCTCGCTTGGTAGAAGACCGAACCAAATCTATCTTGTCCTCAACGATAGACAGCTGCTTTCCAAGATCGAAAAGTTCATTCTGGACGTGGGCTATCCTGGCCTCTATCCGGTCCATTCGGTTACCCTCACTGGGTCCAATGAACCTCCAGAGGGCATATACCATGTAGCAGCCAGATAGAAGGAAGGCGGTGAATACGGCGTTGTTGGTGATTACGGAGAGGATGAAGCCTAGTAGACCTGTGAGTGCAGATTATAACAATAAGGTTTGGATGTATTTTATATGCTTTTTACGCAGGAGGGTTTATAAATCATTTTATTTCCCAAACCTTTCTGTAAATCACCTGTGGCTCAATTTTCCCCTCTCTAGAACTGAAACTGCATTTAATGCAGGACAAAAAATAGAGGAAATCCCTCTTCTCGATATATCATGTCACTTGAAGGATCTGAATGATAAGACATAGGTATGATATATGTTTCACCTTCAACTGGAAATGATTTGTGGTAAACAAAGATAAGATAAAATCACTGTTCCTATCGAATGGCTCATGCCACCCTTCCCAAGTCTACCCAAGTCAGGTTAAACTACTGAAAAATGTAACCTTAAAATTACATGAATAACATAACTTGGGTAATTAATATGTTATCTTCCAAAATATGCAATGAAACTATAACAGGATATTTCAACCCATACCCCAAAAAGTTACTTCTTGGAAATCCCTATTGAAGATCCATAGATTACTATTGGTTTGTGTCCCACAATACTTCAACTTACCTATAAAATCATGAAAGTTATATGAGTCATTCAGTCTGAGATCAAAATAAAATCTTCCCGCCATTGGCCTAACAGAAGTCTGCAAAAATCCCCGTAGACTCATTCTACCGCCTGATGATGATGAGAGCACGAGTCAAAATGTATCAGAAAATTTATAAAAGTAATTTCAGATTTTGATTTATAATTTTTTTTTTTTTTTCAACTTACCTACTAACACAAACAGTTCATACATGCACCATGCCGGACCATAGAGGGCGTGAACCAGCAGCGATGTTGCCATGGTGAAGAGTGTCATACCCGAGGAAAAGAGACGATAGGTCAGGTATCCCATCGTAACCCAGACCACCAGGAGTACAGCGTCCAGGAAAGTCTTCTCATACTTTTGTAGTTCGGGTAATAAATCTGGGGCTGGAGGTAAATGAACACAAAATGAAGATCATCATATGGTTTTGTAAACATTTACATGTATGTTCTTAAATATCTTTCATAGGTAACATTTAATTTCAGTCTGTATCCATTATAAAGATTCACAAAAGAATGATAAAGATGACGGTTGATGATGGTAATGATGAAAATGGTGATGCTCCAAATGCTCCAAATTTTGTTGTCCGAAAAGGATATTTATTTTGCCCCTTTTTCTCGTGGGCCCGGCAGCCGCTGAGCAGCGCCAGAAGGACGTTGCTCTATCCCCCTCTTGTTGAACGCCAAACAGGGAAGCAGCAACTACCATTTTTTAATGTCTTTTGGTATGACGCGGCCGGGGCTTGAACCCACGACCTCCCGAATATGAGGCGGACGCTCTATCCATGATGATGACTGTGAATTTTAGTGTGATAAGAATGAGGATGAGGATGATAGTAGTGAGGCATGGTGTTGAAAAGCTTTTACAAATGGTCATACAACAGAGTCTATACGAACAACAACAAACCAACAACAAACCGACAATCAAAATGAAATCAGTATAATGATGATAATGATGGTGATGACAGTGATGGTGATAATAAGGTTATGATGATGATGATCATCATCATCATGAGGTTGTTAATGCTGCTGATGATGACGGTGATGGTGATAAGGTTTATGGTGATGATGATGATGATGATGATGATAATGATGATGATAGTGATGATGATGATGATGATGATGATGATGATGATGATGATAAAGATGATAATGATGATGAGGTATTGATAAAGTTGAAGATAAGGTTGATGATGAGGCTGATGATGATAACTAAGTTTGATGATTATGATGATGATGATGCCAAGATGATGTATGGGAAACGGTGGTAATAATAGCAAATATATGTACCTCAATCATTTTTAATGAAATATAATAATTAGGATGTAGAACAAAAGTGAATTTCATAATCATGACAAAGGAAACTAAGTGCCTATAGTATGAAGATAAAGAAATACCTAGTTTTCTCAATATACATAATTGTGAAGTATTACTCACTTTTAACATGAAATATTGCCATGGTAATTTTATCAACAAATTTGATAGCATCCTGCGTCAATCTGCCATCCTTAAATTTCTTTAAAGTCAACGAGGACTGTCGTGTAGACTTCTGCCATGCCTGTTGATAAACAAAACAAAAAACAAAAAAACAATCAGAAAAGATAAATATGCATTTACATGTATGTTGAAAAGTAGCCAGCAAATGTGATATACAAAGAATATAATTATAATAGTCTCATTATAATGCAGTTTCTCAATATTGTAATACATTTGATTTGATTTTCTTTTCTTTTTGTGCTTTTAAGTAGACGTGTTTCGTCAATTTGAGCATTCTATCAGAAATTAAACAATCAGAACAATTTCAAGTTTGGAGAAATTTTCCGTGGGTATTTTGTTGACAATATCAACCTTAGGGCCGAGTCAGGTTTATGGTCTTTGAGCCATCAAGTCAGTCTTCAGCTCCACAGACACATGCCTTGTGGGATTCTTCTAAACTTGAACTTGAAGCCAACTTTGGTGAAACTTTTACTATAGATATTTCTAATCATATTGAATTGTTAGTTTAGCGACCTTTTCTGAGAATTTCCTAACTATTATAATAGATTGTGAATGAAACATTATGAAGATCTCTATTCTGATACAAGGTGAACAATTTGAAACTGCATTTCAGCATGATCTTTTTCAAAAGTTTTTAACATTAAACTACCAGTGTGCACTGGCGTAGAGATGCATTAATTTCTTTTGTTACTGGGGGTGATCTATTTAAATAATATTGACTACCCTTGAGGGCAATATGGCATATAGTGCCTGAACTAGCATAATATTGCCCCGAGTCGAAGACGAGGGCAATATGGTGCTAGTAAGGGCACTAATGCCATATTGCCCGAAAAAAACAGTCAATATTTTATATTATTATCCTTCAACTACCTATCTCCAACATAGGACATTGAAAACACACAGTGTAGTCTACTTACCACATATCCTAGCTGGCTCGGTACAACTGCTACAGTACAGTCATGTATGTTTGAATCCAAAATGTTCCACTGTCTTCACATCATATATAAAATATCAAGGAATCAATTCACCTCGAAACATCATGCCTCGGTATAATTTGCAGATGTGTCATTCAACGAGTCATAAAAGTTTGCTTTCTCAGGATATAACGTTACCAAAAACCGAAAACTGATTTAAACTGGCATTTGTCGTGGGATTTTTTCTTTTCTTTGTTTCTTCAGCATTCTGAGTTGAACCATTGTACAGCAATAATGCTTCTGCTGCGTATCCATTGTCTTACTACTCTTTGTAAACGCGCATCATTAAATTACGCGAGGACCCCGACCAGCCGGTCAACATTGTAAAAGGCAGCCTTACGTCAATGCGTGTTTTTTCAATGGGATTTTTTATCCGGTCAATATGGCCAATATACCCATGATCGCTTCATATATCGATATCATATCAAAACTGCAGGGTCGGTATGAATTTGCAATAGCCCTTCAGATGTCTTATAAGGGTAATAATCATTAATACCCCCCCCCCCCCCAACTAACACAAGAAAGTGTGTCCACCTCTACACCAGTGCCAGTGTGGAAAAAAATCCCAAGAAACTCGATATGACAGTACATGTACCTTCTGAGCCTCCTTGACTACTTCAGCATTAGAGACGTCTCTCCAGGACTTGTTGAAGCTCTCTGAGATTGATCCAGTGGCTTGGTAATTATTCCAAACCAGGAAGATGGTCATCCCCATCAGGATGGATAACACAAAGAGTCGCCACGTCATTGTCGAGGTCGGACTGGTGCCTAAATTTCTGTACATGAAAGAGTGAAAATTGACGATTAAAGGTCATTCCACATCTCATGGTACATACACATCACGTTATTATCGCCAGCTGTATGGCCAGCAGCAGAGGCTTACATGTAGCTGCATGATCTCGCGCTGCCAGGGTATCTACGAGGTTGGTACAGGGAAGTCAATGTATTTCCTCAACCAGTACCCACATCCTTCTCCTGGGTTGGGTGCGGCAGATGTACATTAATGCTTTGTCAAAGGATGATAGTGATGAGGCTGGTAAAAAAAAAACCCTTCTTTGCCGGACATTTCTACATGTAATCTGAAGCTTGTTGAGTTAACACATTAAAAAATACTTCACCTGTGTAGTCGTCACAAGACATTAGAGAAGTGCTTGGAACAGACTCTCTAGCCTTTAATCTGGAGTAAATGAATGTTGATTAATATCACAGAGAACTTGTTAGCAGCAAAAGTATTTTGAAAGGCAAAATCATTTATTTCATGTCTAGAAGTACCAGCACAAGTTGTGCTTCAAGATATTTGCTGGTTTCAATCAAGGATATAGATATTTTTATACCCCCTCCCTCAGTTTCACAGAGTGTTTCCGTTCTAGATCCAGATAAAGACAATCAGAAAATACAGTGCGTTTAAAATAAAAGGTAATATCCATTTTTGGAGGGACTATATTCCCAGTTCATCCATTTTGGATATTTATTTCTGTCATGTACTTAAAAACGAACTCCTCACCTTTACAATGATACCTTTCTGGAATCATAAATGTGACGCATAACCGAATAAATTGCAAATGAAGGTGTCGGGTACAAAGTCTTTTTTTTCCAAGTTTTTGTCAAAGGATGAAAGACAGAGTGGATGCTTTCAAAGGAGTCGCACATCATTGCACGCAATCCTATTCAATTCTCTGGGACAGCAGGGTCAGCATTCACTCAGTCTTCTTTCATTTTCTTAAAACTTGGAAAATTTGACTCTGTAACTGCCATTTTCATTTGCAATTTACTCAGTTTAAATGCTTTTCATTTGTGATTCAAGAAAGGTATCATTAGAAAGGTGGAGAGTTCCTCTTTAATTATAAGTTACATATAAACAGCAAAAACAAATGAGCATGGAACATGGGCCCTCTAAATATGGATTAACTTTTATTTGAAACACACTGTATACATGTAGCCTAACTCATCTCACATCCTGTATGTACATTATACATTTTACACTAATTCCAACGAATTCCAACTTGGCACCACCTTTGGTGGTAGAGACATAAAAAGCATACATGTATTATGAGATCCTATAAAAAGATACTGTAGACACTATATTTGTATCTCTGAGGAGTGAGATTTAAAGATGAACGAGAGAAAAAGGTAACTACTGTACAGTGTATCAGCAGGCCTTTCATTTCACAAAAATACAAGTGTATAAAGTTGAGACCCAAAAACTTCATTTTCCCCATCATTTTTAGCTTGTTTTGCGTAGCTATAGAGTTCTTATACATGGTCAACCTTTCATTATGCATGTCTGTTTATCATTTTATAATTGTAAGAAAAGAATATTGCCTGACGAAATCAGATAGTAATGCAAATGGCAACAGTTACCTCATAGACTTAATTTTTATTACATCAAATCAAGACGTACAATGTATAAATAACAATTAGTCAATAGAAATGAAACCAAGTCAATAGAATAGAAATGGGCTGTCAAATGACACAAGATGCCTAGGGCAGCTTTAGATAAATCCAATCAGTGACACATAAACTGGTGATTATGGAGATATGTTTCACTACTGTACTTAGCATAACCTTCTCATACGCACAGCTGGGTTTATACCGACTGACGTACATTTCACATTGCATACATACCAGTGTAAATTACCATCTTCTTGAGCAGTGAAGGACTATTGACATACAATACCATTACCAGAGTAAATGATTTAAAGGACAACTCAACTACATGTACAGGCCTATGGTGCCGTATTATGTGTTCAGTTTTTAACTCCCCCCCCCCCCCCCCCCCCCCCTCCTTGTCATTCATTCCACACCAATCAACAATACTCTTAAAAGTATAACAACAAAAAAGCAACAAATGGGATAGGAGCTTGCAAGGCAATTTGTGTTTTAACAGGGAAACGATATTCTTAATGTTATATTTCTACTGATATCAAGAATGGTGATTTAAATCAAATCCTAACAAACTTTAGCATTAACCCTTTCACAAGGTACATTGATAATTTGTCTAAACCCACTTTGACTATGCCTAAAAAATGGCCTCATCCCACATGGTCTAATTCCATTTTTGTCTACAACCAGTTCGTCTAATTACCCTTTGGTTTAATTACCTTTTGGTCAAATTTCCACTTCGCCTATTTACCATTTAGTCTAATGTCCATTTCCTCTAATGACCAGTTGGTCTTACACTACTTGGTCAATTCCAGAAACAAATTGAGGATTAGACCAAAATGCAATTAGACGATATGGCTATTTGGGGAATTGGCAATTAGACGAAGTGGTCATTAGGCCAATTAAACCGAGAAGAACTTTAGACCAAATAGTTAGTAGACCAAATGGGTTTAGCCCATAAATTAGTCAAACAGTTGGACCTACTGCTGTTAGACCAATTGGATAAACCTTTCACACCTGCAACACAGTACTGTTAAGTTAAATTTTAATCATTCAGCATTATTGTCCATGATGAAATGTTAATGAAATAGACATTTGTATTTTATGTTTTACTTGAAAAGAATTTATAACAAATAAAAAAAAAAGTCATGGTTGCCTTGCCAACAAGAGGACCCCAAATTTAGTACATGTCGTCGGCCTCATGCCAAAAGGGCCTTAACATATTTAGTATATGTACAATATGAATGGCCTTTAAAAACGTATTCATTCATTAAAGATGTATTCATTCTTCAAATATTTACATTTTTGTGTTTTTCTGCCACTAAACCATCTAATCTGAAACGTTAATTTTCAAGATAAATGGACTTCCCCTTTATTTATTTCTCCGATCCAATAATCTAATTCATTTTGGTGACATGAAAGACATTATCTTTTTTGGTACTTTGGCAATTGTGGATACAGTAGTTTTCATTCAACTTTGTAGAATTTAAAGCAATTTTTTTCCTGGTTTTTCGAAAACAAACATGAAATCAATCCAGGAAGTGTTTAATCTTCAGAAATGATTCATTTTGGTATTTTGGCAATTGTGGATACGTGTACATGTATGTACATACAGATCTTTCGTTCAATTTTCTTTAATAATATATATATAAAGCAATTTTCCCCCAGCATTTTAAAACCAACTTGAAATCAATCCAGGAAATGTTAAATCTACAACTTGTCACTCTGAAAGCCAGAGAGGATTTTCACTTCAGAATAATCCTCCAGAAACCAAGTCATCTAGATTAAAGATTTTAATCAATGATTCTAAATTATAGCTTTTTATTGTGGCTCTATTCATCCTGTACTGTTTCAGTGTGAGTCATTGCTTACAAATGTATGTTAAGGCAATAAGATCTCACAATTTTCTAAAATAGAAAAAAAAGAAAATTTGATTTTTAATTAAGGAAGTCTGGTTAATTACACACACAAAAATCCTTCATGTAAGTCAATGCTGAGACATGCATTGTGTTACTGCAGTGACGCAGTAAAGTTTTTGTTACGTAATCAAAAGTGCGCGCTTATTAATTGTTACGTAATTATTGTTACGCCTTTAAT
>CALNVZ010003434.1:31054770-31068599 GCA_940671915.1 Paracentrotus lividus | reverse complement strand
AAAAGAGAGAGATAAGGTAAGAACACTGTCCCATAGGCCCCATCGAAACTTGCATCTGAAAAGTGTGATGTAACTCTGTACACTTTACCTTGCGAAGTTGGGAGGCTTGTAACTCTTGGGACTTCAGTTTCTCGAGTTCACTTATTTCACATCTCCATTTTCCCACTGAGGTCTGACATCATCGGTAGGGGGCTGTCCCAGTCAAGCTTCCGTCTGCAGAGATCCTTGTAGTATCTGCTTCCTCTCAGAGTCACTGGACTTGCAAGGCCGATAGGGTCATAGATTGAGCCAACGGTAGATAGAATCCTCGTCTTGTAGAGAGGGCGATCTTTTAGCTCAATTCGCGAACTGCAATGTATCACTTTCCACGCACCGAACCACGCCTAATGCTCTCTCTATTGGTAGTGGATCAACGTCTAGGTTCAAGTCAGCAAGGCCCTTAGCTCTGTCTTCGATAGCGAAAACTCTGCAGCACTTCCTTATTGTTAACATTAACTTGTGTAACTCAGTCCAGCTTACTGCAGATAGTTGGCTTGCCTTTCATGACATTCACAGCTCATCAGCGGTTGCGACTGACTTGAGTCCGTCGTCGACGTAGAAGTCAATCTCGAATGTACGAATGCTGCATCCGACCAAACTCAGCTTCGCCGTCATCTGCGCTTTCTTGTAAGCCATATTAGCACATCCTGGTGAGCTAGTAGCGCCGAATAGGTGAACCTTCATTCCTGTATTCGACCACCTCTTTGTTTGGTCACCATCTTCCCACCACAAGAAGCGAAGAAGGTCAACGATCTCCTCTGATACGAAGAAATTGGTGAAACATCCCTTTGATGTCGCCACGACAGCAACCTCTTCTGACGGAACCCTGCACAATACTCCAGTAAGCCATTTGTCAAGTCTGGTCCTTTAGGAGGTTGTCATTAATGGACTCCAGCACACTTTGCTGAGCAGTCGAAAGACCACACGGATTTCCCTGGCTTCTTGGGATGAAATACACCATATGAGGTACGTAGTTTACCTTCTTCTTGTAGGTAGGGAGCCTTTCAGCACATGTTTCAAGCACTCTGTCATGAATTCTATGTAGTCGGTCATAACTTTGGGTTTCTCCTAACCTGGCATTCAGCTGTCTCCAATCGGTTCTCTGCTAGCTTTGCGATTGAATGGCAGCGATGCGTTGGGCGTCTTGAGAGAAGGGGCATCTCATAATTCGTCTGGTCGTTTCCTTATTCAATTCTCCATAATTCTCAGGACTCTGTCCTCCATAGAGAAAGGCTGTCCTCCCATGTTTCATCAGCAAAGTCCTTTTCGAGAATTGCAATGACTTCTGCGGGCAGAGGACTTCCTTCGCCGAAGACGGGATCGCCAACTTCACGCTTTCACGATTGCAGTTTTGTTGCAAACTACGGCATCCGAATTTCAGATGTCAGGCAGACTTTCCCGATAATTCCCCACCCTAGGGAGATTTTTGAGCATAGGGGTCATCCTCACCTCCAGTGACTACTTGTCGAGGCCGGATAGCTCGTGGGCAATCATTTCCGATCAAGAGTGAATACATCTATGTTGTTCGATCAAGGGGGCATCATTTCGTCCGCAACTTGACGTAGATGAGGCCAGTGATTCACCACTTCCTTCTTGGGTATTTGTGACCTGCTTGCTGGTAATTTCTTCTCTTGAAAAGGTCACTGGCAGTTGAACTACATGTTCCTTATTATAGTCTTGTATCTCCAGACACTGACTTTCTTACTCTCGATGTTAGAAACATCCGTGCATCGTTGTCAGCTGCAGATTTGTTGTAGTTCCCTCTACAATCAAGTTTTCCAGCATTCTCTGACATGAAGCTTACATTGGACTGATCATCAGCACTGCATACACAAGACACTCCTACTTGGATTTTCTGTAGTCTTACCCAGACTGGAACTAATCATACAGTGGTCTCTTGCCGTTTTGATCTGGAATGGAGCATACTGTTGTACATCGAGCAATTCCTTCGTCTCTGGCTTCTGCTGGCCTCTTAGGGTAATGAAGACAAGTGAGATGCTTACCTCCGACTCTTCACACATTATTCTATCTGACAATCCTTGACTTTGATGGAGATCAGTTACACACATCCCATGCACAACATGCGCTGGAAGAAAAATGATTTCCTCCATCCATAGGCTTGCTTTGAAGTTATAACATACGTCTATGCTGTGATCTCCCTTGCAGAATGGACATTCTGAGTACACTCCATGCTTGGTACGGATTGGGTTTCAGTGTTGCCTTTGTGATCAGATTTCCACTTGTACTGAATGCTCGGGCTTTAGACTGCCATATTCTGGTTCTAGATAGTGGAAATGCACTCTTCTACTCGTAGAGATCTAATTCAGGGATCATCGCCAGACTTGCTGCTTTGCTGACGAACTCTGTGAACTTCTCGAATGGAGGAAACTTTCGGACCGTGCATTAGTCTCCATCTTGGATTTCATCTCTCCATTTGTTTTCCATGTAAGATCGGCAGCTTTCAACCAATTTCACATTTTCTTGTTGGATAGTCTAAGATTCCCAGATTTGGATGGATTCTTTGCTGCTGCAAACCTTGTGGAGGAAGTCGAAAAAGTCCCTCATACCTTTGGCGTCTCGAACTCCATATCTCCTTCATGCCCCAGTTTTCCATGAAGCACGCTAACGGTACTTGAGCTTCCATATCTTGTCAGCAAGGCTTGACGTGCCTTGTTGTAACCATCAGCAGCATTTAGTAGCTGATAATGTTCAACTATCTCTTTGGGTGATCCAGTTACGAAACTGCTGAGGAAGTTCAACTTCGTGCATCAAGCGTTCGAACCTACCAATGTGTCAAATAGCATTCCTCCATATCGGGTACCTTGAGTGATCCCAAGAAATATGGAACTTCGACTTTTGGGAGCTGGCTGAGGGCTGCTGACTGTTGAGAATTATAATTTGTTGCATATTTACATTCGTTAATTGTGCCATGCAAGCCTTCTATCTTATTCCAAGTAGTGTGGGTGGTCTGAGTGCATCACTGGTGGCTCGTTGGGTTGGAGAACAGGTTGCTCCATCCTGTGATCTGAAGAATCTATCCAAGCCTTTTCCTTTGATTCCTTGCAATTCCAAGACTAGACTGGTCGCTTTCTGCAATTTCGAATTCATCGAGGGCCCTTTCCTCGGCATTGAGGCGAGCTTCTCTTTTCGACGAGCAATGCCTCGTCTTTGTTCATCTCTACTCTAACAGCTCCTCTTCTTCTGAACTTCTGGTTCGACATACATGCGGCTCTTTGCATTGTTATCTTTAACTTTTCACTTTGAATTGATTTCTGACTTATTACACTTTTCACCGACACGCTCTTTACAGTTCCACTTGGAACGGTTCCACTTGGAACAGCTCGATTTTCTTAGACGAAGACATCTTCTAGAGTGTGTCGATACTTGTCATTGGAAAGCTTTTAGAAATGTTATTCAGCATATTCAGCACATTTGAATGTTATTGTGGCTGCCTCTATATTTACACTGAATATAGAGGAGTTTCGACAATTATAATGAAGACAATGTAGACAAGCTGATACGTGTAATTCAGACATATATTATGCTGGTAATGCAGATACTGAAATGCAGACATGCACAAATGCAGAAAATGCAGAAATGCAGACATGTAGAAATGCGATAACATTCTGTAACAACGAACAGATAAGTACAATAATAAATACACAGTCACAACGAACAGATAAATGACAATAATGAATACACAGTCATAACGATCATTCTAGCATTAGATTAGATTCAAGCATTTACATCAATAATGTGTCAATTGAACATCATCAGTCAAACAATCAATTACAAGCAATAATGAATATATTAAAACTTACCAAATTTGGCTTTATAATCAGGAATTAACGTCTGTCCATGTTACTGCATGTATTCAAAAACTCATTATGAAGATTAATAACTCAAGCGCACCATTCAATTATTATTAATAAGCGCAAATTTACCATAGCAATTAAAACGCGGCAGTTAGATATTGTGATCTTGTATTTTGTTTTGTTGAACCAAATGGGCAAAACATTGCTAATATGTTGGTATAGGCCTACATTTTGGCATGATATATATGTGACAAAAATATATCTTTTGTTATTCTAAAACCAAAGAGAATCAAAAGAGATTTTCTTTAAAAAAGAATTGTATAATTTAGTTATGATCGTATAGTTTCGAACTGAACTTGGATATCATATGCTATTATTTTATTGTCTCTCAACTTTGACAGTATTTTCACAGAGTTACATGTGTATAATAGTTACACATTTTATGTATAAACATTGGAAATTATATGATTGCTAGATATTAATTCTGTAGCATGTTTAAGAGAAGTGGCACTTCATTTCTTAAGTTACAACTGTACTTTTTAGTTGATGAATTAATTTGTGTAGAACCTATACTTACATTCATTATATATCAACTTCTTGATGTATGATTTATTGCTTTGTTGAAATTATTCAGTTTATTATTATTTGTGATTATCATAAGAGGTTCATGTAACTAAGTAAGGTAACTGCAGAGCCATTAAGAGCCGTGTTACTGCAGTGACGCAGTAAATTTTTGTTACGTAATCAAAAGTGCGCGCTTATTAATTGTTACGTAATTATTGTTACGCCATTTAATTAACTGCCGCGTTTTATTGCCTATGGTAAAATTTGCGCTTATATAATAATTGAATGTTGCGCTTGAGTTATTAATCTTCATAATGAGTTATTGAATACATGCAGTAAACATGGACAGACGTTAATTCCTGATTATAACAGCCAAATATTGGTAAGTTTTAATATATTCATTTATTGCTTGTATTGATTGTTTGACTGATTGATGTTCAATTGACACATTATTGATGTAAATGCTTAATCTAATTCTAATGCTAGAATGATCGTTATGACGTGTATTCATTATTGTCATTTATCTGTTTCGTGTGACTGTGTATTATATTTTTGTTATTATCTGTTCGTTGTTACAGATGTTATCTGCATTTCTACATGTCTGCATTTCTGCATTCTGCAGCATTTGTGCATGTCTGCATTTCAGTATCTGCATTACAGCATTAATATATGTCTGGAATTACACGTATCAGCTTTGTCTACATTGTCTTCATTATAATTGTCGAAACTCCTCTATATTCAGTGTAAATATAGAGGCAGCCACACATTGTTATCACGTTTTTTGGATTTTATCAATATTCTTTTTGATCCTTCTCTCTTTCTTTATGATTTTTCTATAGTATTCATTCTTTTTCTCCATAAAAACGAGAGCTTTTGCTGCAATGCATGATTGAAACTCACTGCATTCATGTTTGCATTTGCAATAATAATTGTTGTAAAATCGAAGCTGATCTTCTTTCAAAACAGGTCTTTTTTAAGTACTACGAATGCACCCTTTGACCATGGCTCAAAAAGTCAGGCGTGACTACCATAGTCATACATCATACTTGACTCTGCTCCGATTAACTACATGTCGGCACCCTTATGATTGCGAATTGCGCAATCCTGCACGTCACAAATCTTCTTCTTCTTCTAGAACTACTACTTCTTCTTCTTCTTCTTCTTCTTCTTCTTCTTCTTCCTCTTCTTCTTCTCCTCCTTCTCAAGTTCTAGATGTCAGGGTGACCATAGTTGGCGCAAATTCTAAAAAAAATTTAAAATGCGACATTCAGTCAACATTTTTTCACAATTTGCACAAAATAAACAAAAACTATAAATACCAAATAAACGGCAAAATTCTGAACTCCGAATCGCCAAACAAAGAAGTGAACTAGGTCAAAGGGTTTCAACGATATCACGATTTCACAAATCTATGCCGATCGATCGATCACGCATTCTGCTGAAAAGGTCAGGAAAACAACCAGACCATGCAGACCTTATTTCAAACACGGGCATTTGACAAATATTAATCAAGAAATTCCATCAGTCTAAGGAAAAGGAATTACAGTAAATGTAAGTCCAAATTTCAGAGAATCATAAGGCATTTCGTTAATTACAATTTCGATGAAATTAAATCGGAAAATGAAGATTTCCAGACACTTGTCGGGAAGGTCTGATTTTTACGAAACGGACACACAATTATCGGTTGTTTGGTCAGTAATTTCACAGGGTCTACACCGTACCGTGATGATGATTGTGTCTTCAGCAATTTGGGGTCCCTCTTTCTGTTGGTGCTATCAGATTTTCATGACATTAATTATTTTTTGAGATATCCAACGTGCGTGAACTAAGGTCACACGCAAATCACAAAAAGTCAGAACTTTGTACCAGGCATCATAACCATATTAGATTTTTTATTAACAAAGATTCTTGCAAACTACATATTATATCATTAGCTTCTTTGTTCTTTAAATATAAAACCACGGCAATGATCATTTAATGTTAAAACCGATAAAGAGGAAAACATTTTATGAATTGACCATGCATAAGCACTCATGATACGATGTCAATACTTTAGTACTGACCTCGTGGACCAAACTGCCATATTTTGGGGAAAATTTTGCAACCTTGTCAATGTTGTTTTATCTAAGGTTTTTCTCCTTATTGCAATCACTTTCTGCTCCAAAATTAGTAGTAGTATATGTCTATGTCAATATAAGACACAGTGAATAAGTTTTGGAAAAATTTCAAATCAAAATCATGAAAAAAAAATTAAAACATCACTGAATTTTTTTTCCCTCTCCCGCCCAAAAACGTGCGGGGAAATTTTCAGAAAGTGGACTTTACAAAATAATTTTTCATCCAAGAAGAAAAAAAGAAAACTTAAAAACATCAGGGATAGTAAAAGGAACATCCAAACACTCAGTTATTGAAGAAAGATAAGTGAAAATGTGATTATAAAAAGTGGAAAATTAAGTTTGTTTTCTGAAAGTTTTCTTACTGAGTCTTGTCATTAGTCCCAGATGGTTCAGTTGCTTGTGTGTGCATAAGTGTAAGTGTACTAGACTAGGCCTACACGCAATTTATGCAGTTAAAAATATTACCGGCGCCTGTACAAAACGTGTCACCAAAATAAGCATGTGGGACAACCAAAAATTACATGTTGACAAAGAAAGGAATTCAAAATTCTTATAAAATCTGACTACACTCATCTACAGTACATATTCGTGAGGAAATCTTACCCAAATATGTTGAAAAGGGATCGGTTAATCCAAATGTGATATTCCGCCTGAAATTTTAGTATTTTCAGCGGTTCTATTGACTTGAGGCAAAGGCAAAGCGATCACGAAGGACAATGACCTTCAATGATTGAATGACGCGCGTGCGTGATGACGACGTAATTTCGAGGAGTGTCATTCGGGAAATCCCCAATAAAAAAGGGGCGTTTCTTCTTTCAATCGGTTGCCATTTCCGACCAATCGTGACTACCACGGTACAGAGATCTAGGACCACATGAATAAAACTAAAACAGAATATGAATTAGATAGGGCCTCAAAAAAACAAACAAACTTTTAATATTGCCCACATTGGGATTTCTTCTCTTTTTATTTTTGTTTTAATGTTTTAAAAGGGACTTATAGTGATAAGGCTACTGGTAGCAGCTAGGGCCGCGGAGCGTTTTTCAAAGTGGAGGGGCTGAGCCATAAGTGGGGGGGGGGGTGAACAGGCTAAAAATCATAAATGTATGGTCTTTTGCGTTTTGTACACGTTTGCTGACAAAAATGGGGAGGGCTACAGCCCCGACCCCCCCCCCCCCCGGCTCCGAGGCCCCTGTGTAGCTCCCCCACCCCCATATAAAAAGTGGTGTATTACTTCAGTAGGCCTATTATTTTTACCTATAAAGTTGAAATTAATAACTTGGAAAATATCCCTGGAATACACTATTTACATTATTCCACTTCATCACTTCCGTGATTTTGCCAAGCCTATACAGTGCGTCCCATTAATGTAAACCCAACTTTGAGAGCTTAATTATTTAAGATTGTATAACTTATGTGCATTAATTTTCATATCATG
This sequence comes from Paracentrotus lividus, assembly GCA_940671915.1. Classification (NCBI taxonomy): domain Eukaryota; kingdom Metazoa; phylum Echinodermata; class Echinoidea; order Camarodonta; family Echinidae; genus Paracentrotus; species Paracentrotus lividus. The sequence goes on along the minus strand of CALNVZ010003434.1, from coordinate 31,060,626 downwards.
ACAAACTGAAGTGCAACTCATATTCTATCTCCTGGTACCAACAGTATCTGTTCTGTCATGGATGACTGAGCACTCAAGTTTTTTTTAAAATTGGTTGAAAACAAGTTTTTTTTTTCATACAAGCAACCCGGCCTCCTGATCATTCATTCATTGTTTGAGTTCAGCCTTCCTGATAGACCAGGCTCTGGTCGTTAGAAACTTTCCCCTTCCTCTATTGACTCGACCTTCGCACCATTTCTCTTTCTATCACAAATCCACTTCCCTACATCCATGCCAAAACCAAGAAGCTCCTTCCCTGATCATGCTGATGTGCTAAATTAGTACTGTGTGTTCATGGTGTTATAAGGGTTGATTTGAAAATACAGGATGGTCCAGGCAGTGGACTACCTTCCTGAGTCCGTTCATAAGGAACAAATGATTACTTGGCCTATTGAAATGCAAGAGTTGCTTTTGCCCAAACTAGTTACTTATCAATTTTGACGGGTTTTTTTTTTTTTTTTTTTTTTTTTTTAAGACCAAGTGCTCAGTCGTCAGTCACGGCATAAGCAACTGGCATAAGTATAAATTTGGTATCATTGAAAATTATGTTACTCTTTATCATGGAATAAAGATCAAGGTCACACAAGCTACAAAATTTTAAAATGATCGAGGCTCTCAAATCTGGGTGTTTTTTTTCTGGGATGCACTGTAGGCCTATATAAACACAAAACAAAAAGAAAGTTCCCCCTTTTTCAAATATAAATAATTTTTGAACCAGGAGGAATTTTAAAAATCTTATTATATTTCCACGTAGGGAATTTAATTAGTTACCATAGGAGCGAATTTTAGGAAAAATCATCAAGTCATGCTTCAGTGATTAATGGTTGAATGCAAAAATGTCAATTTTTTAAGTTCACAAGCCTAAAATCACAACTTTGATTCAATGATATCGGACCTATTTTTATATTTTAAACAATTTACACGTCAGAATGTATGCAAAACGTGCTTCCCAACACACTTAAACGAAATTTGCATCAAATTTCACGGTTGAGTGAGCATGCAGCAAAAATTGCCCAAACTGCGATTTTTCCTTCTTTGCCATGGTATAATCAAATGTGAGGGAATTCCTGTTTTTGGAGTGTATTCAACCAATAGCCATCCATTCACGGTTGAATGAACCCATCTATATCAAACAAAAAATATGCCATTTTAGAATTACGAAGAGTCATTTTATGCACTAGAAAGCATCTCAGAAACATTTTGGGGGTTTTATTTATATTCTTTGGGCACGTGTCAATGATCCCATGGCATTTATTTCAAAATTCATGCTTCAGTGAGCACCTGAGACTGGAAAAGCCGTTTTCTCACGTATGGACTAAAATTCAAATTCTTACTTTGACTGAATATAACAATTCTTGTTGAGGAGTAGGCCTACTTTTGATTTTATTTTCACAAAAATCCCGATGTTTCACGCCTCAGTGGGCACAAGATAAGTTTTTAAGATACAAGAAAATCATTCAAATGAGAAGAAAGTTTCGGGCTTCATCATGGCTCAGTGACTTTTTCGAATACGTAATTTGAATCAAGATCATGTTAGTTGGAGATCAGTTAAAGCTGTGTGCCAAGTTTCGTGACATAACTCACGGTAGAATTAACAATAATCATCAATGAAATTGGCCGAATTTCACATTTGTCAGGTATTGATTTCCTCCTCCATTGACTTTATGTACAGAGGTTTAACAAAAGTATAACAAAGGTGAAATTTGGCATATTTTAATTGTCAGTTTTTTTTCCATTTGACTGTGAATTATTTTATGAAACTTTGCACATAGCTTTAACTGGTATCTAACTAATATGATCGTTACTCAAATTACGTATTTGAAAAGTCACTGAACCATGACGAAGCCCGAAATTTTCTTCTCATTTGAATGATTTTCTTGTATCTTGTGCCCACTGAGGCGTGAAACATCGGGATTTTTATGAAAATATAATCAAAAGTACTCCCCAAAAAGAATTGTTATATTCAATCAAAGTAAGAATTTGAATTTTAGTCCGTACGTGAGAAAAGGGCTTTTCCAGTCTCACGTGCTCACTGAAGCATGGATTTTTAAATAAATGCCATAGGATCATTGACACTTGCCCAAAGAATATAAATAAAACCAAAAAAAATGTAATTGAGATGCTTTCTAGTGCATAAAATGACTACAATGACTCTTCGTAAATCTAAAATGGCCTATTTTTGTTGATTGATGGGTTCATTCAACCGTGAATGGATGGATATTGGTTGCATACAGGAATTCCCTCACATTTGATCGATTGAACCATGGCAAAGAAGTAAGAATCGCAGTTTGGGCAATTTTTGCTACATGCTCACTCAACCGTGAAATTTGACGCAAATTTCGTTTCCGTATGTTGGGAAGCACGTTTTGCATGCATTCTGACGTGTAAATTGTTTAAAATCTGAAAATGGGTCCGATATCATTGGTTCAAAGTTGTAATTTTAGGCTTGTGAACTTAAAAAAAATGACATTTTTGCATTCGACCATTAATCAATGAAGCATGACTTGATGATTTTTCCTAAATTTCGCTCCTATGGTAAGCTAATTAAATTCTACATGGACATATAATTAGATTTTTAAAATTCCTCCTGGTTCAAAAATTATTGATATCTGAAATAGGGGGAACTTTCTTTTTGTGTTGTGTTTAGTATACAAAGCTGTTATTGTCCATTTAATAGCCCATATGTGTTATCATGAATGATCCCATTTTTATTATTATTTACTTTTATTTGTAAAAATTATTTATGGGTTGACTTTCAATATCTTTGCCTCCGTTGTATTGGTAGGCAATTTGTATTGCTATCATATTTGTGAAGCGTAATGTCATGGTTGCTTAGTTTTTTGTTTTTTGTTTTGTTTTTTTTTATTATTATTTTTTCTTAATAAATTTTTTTCTTCATAAGACATTATTTGTTTTGCTTTGTTTTGTTTTGTTTTGTTTTTTTCTTCATGAAATTAGGGACGTTAATAGAGCAGATTTTGAAAACAAAAAGGTTTTGTGTAGGCCTATAGGCTTATCTCGTGCACCAACCAGTGTGTTACCTGCATGATATTAAAAAAAAAATCTTGATATTAAAACTCGATCATACATGTACAGGTAATTAGACGAACTGGTTGTATAGACAAAATGGAATTAGCCCATATGGATGAGTTGTATATCAGTCAAAGTGGGTTTTAGATTTTAGACCAAATGGCAATTTAGGCTACCATGCATTTCGGTATTAACCATTCGACCACACCCAATATCTACCAAATACCACACCCATAAAAGTATTATCACTTCAGTTAGAATAATGGAGGAACAACCAAGCAGGCCTACCATCACTGCACACCAAAAAGCGCCCAGAATTTGAAAGATGGATTAATCGATATCGCATAAGTATCGAATTATTGTCTTTTTATTGAACAAAAATCATGCAAATGGGACAATAAGATGGGCAGTTTCAGGGGAAAGATGATTTGGAATTGTATGCACAGCTGTTGACGTCCTAAACTATGACAAGTGATATCATGGCAAATTCTGTTTCTGGTAAGGGTAAATAAATTCATTTAAAAGTCATATTTGTAGAAGAAATTCAGCTGAAAACGTTTTAAAAATCGTGGCGTGTAGTTCATGCAGAGCATGCAGCAAGTTGCAGGCGATCATCTCGGGCATGCAGCGGCGTGGCAAACCGAATGGCCAGCTCATAAGCTAGCGCTAGCAGTCACCGGTGAACCAGCGTCAAACTGGCGTTCTCGTGCCTAGCCTGTGACTGAGACTGAGCATGTGATGAAGACTGTGTCTGTGAGAGTGAGAGTAGCCTTGAACTTGTGCTTTTGACATTTGTGGCCAAGTCGGTAATTTTGCATTGCAGGCCAGGTTGCAAACTTTGACCCAAAATCCCAGGCCAGACTGCAAACTTAACGTTAGTTTGCAAATCCTGGCCTGACTCCTGACCTGTTGCAAAGTGTCTCCATGCAATTTTAACATTGAATGATATTCTAATTGCAATTTATTGGATTAAGCTCATTTTGCCATCATGATTAGTCTATGAACACATACTATAGGTCAGTCTGGTTTTCCTTAAAAATTGAATTCTACTTGCTTGCTTTACTTTCGAGATATCTACTATTTTATAGTAAAATGTTCTAACACGTTCCTTGACTCTTTACAAAACCGTGTGCGTTTCAAAGCACATGGTTTTCACCGCATTTCCTGTTGTCAAGTCCTTGTGCCTACCGGGCGGCTAAGCTTGCAATGGAGTGGTATAAATTAATCATGCGTGACCGTACTCCCGTAGGCCCTATATATCCTCAGCCGCGTTTGTAATTTCACTGTTTTAAGATAATAAATGACTTGCATTTGATCTGAAACTTGCAGTAGTTTGTTTTTACGGTCAGAGTGATAGAATTCTATTCATTTCGATCTCTTTTGCTATTGTTTTTGGAGGTTACTAAATCCCTTTAAACGCAGTCAGAGTAAAAGCACACAGTGTGACACACAAATAAGACTCTGACTTCAAACTTCAACTGTGCCTGATCGTTAATGTGATATTTCATCAATTAGTTTAATTTAAAGTTCATGGATTGGGCCATGCATGCCATGCAAGTCCAATTGGCAAGGGCAGGACAGGGGTTTACTTATTTTTCCAATACCACTTACCATTAGACCTAGAATCTATAGACTCTAGGGTTAGTCTAACTGTCGGACCTCCCCTAATGACATATCGTCAAACTTTCTGGAAAAAGTCTCATTTATGACCACCTACATGTACGTTTGAATTTTCAAGAGAATCAGAAGAATTACAGTAATTAGACTGATAATTTTATCTTTCTTCCAGATACTGATAGTGGCTCTTCGGGCACTCCATCATTGAGTTTTCAGGTGGTCATCAGAGGAATAAAAAAGATGTATCCTGCAGTAAAAAATATTACCACCTCAGAGCTTGAAGAACTTATGAAAACAGAAGAAGGAAATTCCAGGCTTGTGATAGTGGTAAGCCGTAGTCCAGATTAAATATTGTATCGAACATGTTGGCAAGTTACAATTGTTAAATTCTGTGTGTAAGTTATTACTGTGAATTGACGATTTATAATGGAATTGAATTCAAAAATGATTTCTAAAATTGTTCATGTTTATTTTTTTTATACAAGGAATCTGTTTGATTGGTTTAGCTCTACGGAATAACAAAATTTGTTTCTTTAAGGCTTCCAACATTTTTCTGTAGATTTATATTGAAAGTTAAAAAAAACAAGTCAAACAATTTTTAAAGTTTGTAAATTTCCAAAGTTTTTTTTATATATTTCAAAGTATGTACATTTAACTATGATTCTACTCTTGAGCACCATTAGACGAAAGCTCAATTAGTTGTTCAAATGGATATCTGCATAAATATTTATTGAAAATATTTATTTAAACTTTTAATCTATTTGCAACACATTGAAAATTTACATTTAATAAAAGAAAAATCAGAAACTTTTTTATCTGAGCTGAATAAGAATGAAAGAAAATATAAGTATATATTTTTTTCTTTGAATTTAAATGTCCTTTGTTGTTTGGAGACAGCCACAAACACACAAAGACTGGGATTTACTATTAATTTATTATTTTTTTTGTTTTGTTTTTTGTATCTCGTAAATGATGCGTTCTAACATGTTTCAATCTTAATCCCTCTTTGTGTTGTTGATCTGAGGTAGGATGCAAGACCTGAAGTGGAGTTTAATGTGAGTCACATTCCATCAGCAATCAGGATTGATCCTCAGACTCAAGACATGGATGGACTCAAACAAGCTCTGCAAGATCAACTCATGAAATGTAAGTATACATACACAAAATATT
>CALNVZ010003434.1:31032063-31048351 GCA_940671915.1 Paracentrotus lividus | reverse complement strand
TATTACTGTAGACCTACATGGGATTGATCCTCAGACTCAAGACATGGATGGACTCAAACAAGCTCTACAAGATCAACTCATGAAATGTAAATATACATACACAAAATGTTACTGTAGACCTACAAGGGGATTGATCCTCAGAATCAAGACATGGATGGACTCAAACAAGCTCTACAAGATCAACTCTTGAAATGTAAGTATACATACATAATATTGAGTAACTTTTTGAAATTTGCAAAAATCTGAGCTGTGGGGCCCTCCATGCTGCCTGTGTATGCACGAGGAAACCCTGAAAATTTTATTTCATTACATGCTTTGCAATATTACATGCTTTGCAATAAGTAAACAAAGTGATTATTTTCCCTTCATAGACTACGGTTTTAACTTACGCATACTTAGGGATAATTATCCTTCAAAATCTTATGCAATTCCTTTCTGAATATTTGCAATTATGATTACAACATTAGCTGGAAAGAAAAAAATATATATATCTTTTATCTTGAATGAAGTTAACACTTTTAAAATTTTCAGTTGCGTCAGTGACAGTGGCTTTGGTCTTAATTGTAGCGAAGATGTAGGAATAGGGTTATGATTGTGACAGAGATTCGTGTTTGTTTAAGGGAAAGGGTGAAGATTACTGGGTGCATGATTTTATAAGGAATCTGCGGGTGATTCACTAACAGCAAAAGTCAATGCTTAAAAGCAATGGGCGATCGCTTCTAGTCTTAAAAGTTACTTTAACGCTGAAGTTGATCCCAAATAGCTTAGTGAATCAGCGACTAAAATTGAAATCACTTGTTTGATATTGATCCTAAAATTGATTTTAGCTGTTAGTGATTCACCCCTGATTTGTGTTGTGTTGGGACTTTCCTTTTGTCTTTAGTCACCAGAGGATCTTTGTTGCTCATGTGAAGAGTCTCTCTTTAATGTTGCTTCTAAATTACTCTGACCCATTTACGTTCTCTATACTAGTATTAGAGTTGTATTTCTTTTATTGCACTGAATATTTCATGATTTGAATGCTTAAAAAAAAAAAAAATGGATACCGGTACCGGTATTTTAAATTCTTGCAGGTGAACCAGCCAGTCAAGGAGATGAACCCATCCATGTTGTGATGTACTGTTCTGTGGGATACAGATCGTCTGCATTGGCCAAGAGGTTCAGACAAGCCCTCAAGGCAGAGAAGAAAGAGAAAGGTAGCTTGAAATGAAATGAGAATAAGTTGTAAAGGCCCTGTCAACCATTGCTGAGTTACATGGGAAGAGGGCTCTTGAAAAAAACAAAAAGGTGAGGGAAATTGACTTCAGGAGAGCATTTCATCAACTTTTCTTGTCTAACAAGTTGTCAGATCAGACACCTTTACTTGATTTTGATTGGCTGAGAAGTATTGTTACTATGGTAACTGTTGGATAAAATGGGAGCATTTCATCAAAGGACTTGTCGGACATTTTATCCGACAGATCAGCCAATCAGATGCAAGCATTTCAATAGCTAGTAACAGTTTGTCGGATAAAATGTCTGACAAATCCTTTGATGAAATGCCCCCCAGGACATGTCTGATAAAATATCTGACAAGTCCTTTGATGAAACGCTCCCCTGATTGCTGCACTGGACAAGAGGTTTAGACAAGCCCTCAAGGCAGAAAAGAAAGATAAAGGTAATACAGCCATCTCTCACATTGCTGAGTTACATTGGGGAGGGGTTGGTAAAATGCACAAAATGTTGTAACTTTTCAAATTTGTTGTCCATGTGGATTTCCCTCATATTTTTATGCCTCCGCCACCGAAGGTGGTGCCGGAGGCATTATGTTTTCGGGTTGTCCGTCCGTCCGTCCGTCCGTACGTCCCTCCGTACGTCCGTCCCGTTTTCGTTCTCGCGATAACTTAAGAACCGTGAAGGATCACTTTCAAACTTGGATCATGTATGCATATGGTAGGGACAATGATCTGATTAGACTTTGGGGTCATTAGGTCAAAGGTCAAAGGTCACAGAGGTCATTGTATGCATGAAAATGGCTCGTTCTCGCCATAACTTAAAAACCGTTTGACGGGTCAACTTCAAACTTGGGTAATGTGTGCCTATGGGAGGGGCAATGAACTGATTAGATTTTAGGGTCATGAGGTCAAAGGTCAAAGGTCACAGATGTCATTGTATACATGAAAATGGTTCGTTCTCGCAATAACTTAAGAACGGTTTGACGGGTCAACTTCAAACTTGGATCATGTATGCATATGGTAGGGACAATGAACTGATTACAATTTGGGGTCATGAGGTCAAAGGTCACAGAGGTCATTGTGTACATGAAAATGGCTCGTTCTTGCGATAACTTAAGAACCGTTTGAGGGATCAACCTCAAACTTGGATCATATTTACATATGGGAGGGACAATGAACATATCAGATTTTGGGGTCATGAGGTCAAAGGTCACAGAAGTCATTGTGTACATGAAAATGGCTTGTTCTCGCAATAAACTTAAAAACCGTTTGACGGATCAATTTCAAACTTGGGTCATATGTGCATATGGGACGGACAATAAACTGATTAGAATTTAGAGTCATGAGGTCAAAGTTCAAAGGCCACAGAGGACATTGTGTACGTGAAAATGGCTTGTTCTTGCAATAACTTAAGAACAGTTTGATGGATGAACATCAAACTTGGGTCATGTGTGCATATGGTAGGGACAATGAATTTATTATATTTTGAGGTCATGAAGTCAAAGGTCAAGGGTCACAGACGTCATTGTATACATGAAAATGGCACGTTCTTGCTGTAACTTCTGAACCGTTTTATGGATCAACTTCAAACTTGGGTCATGTGGGAGGAAAGATGAACTGATTAGATTTTTGAGGTCAGGACATCAAAGGTCACTGGTTATTTATGTAAATGACTCGTTTGTGCAATTTCTGAAGGACCTTTGACAGATCAACTTAAACATGTTTATCCTTTTTATTACATCAGTAGCCATCCTTCCTGAGTTGGAAATAATTCTGATGATACAACTTTAATAGATTTGGGGTCAATATCTCAAAGATGTCATGGTATAAATGGATGTAAAATACTCAACATGCGCATGCCTTTTTTTTCCGATGTGGCAATACGGAGGCATGCCTTCCGACCGTACGCGGTCGAAGATTCATCTAGTTCATTGCTTATTCCTTGGCTATTGTGTATGTTCTATTTTAAAAAAAAATCAGTGTACTTTGGTCATTTGCTTTTTGTCAAATACTAGAACCAAAAAGTATCTGTAAAATCTTCAAAATCTCAGTTTGTCACTTGAAAATGTTAGGAAGCAGAAAAGGGAAGGGTATCCCTGTAACATGTAAGGAGTTGGCACTTATATGATACAAATGCTTTTAGCCTTCAAAAAGATAGTAGAACATTTAGTTATGTCACTATATTGGCAATAAAGTGAGTGTAATAAGGTATAAATGGTTAGTCTGGTCTTGCTTCTTATATATTTCAGTTAGTCATGCTCTGTCTTTTTTGCTGACATATATTAACAACAAATATCAATAAACAACCATACATTGTGAGTGATAATTTGTACACCATTCTGAACTTTGTCATCCCTTGATACAGAGGACGCTTCCCACAACCCTTCACCATCTATAGCGCCCTCTGGAGCCATCTCTCCATCGAACATCAAAATCTTCAACTTGGAGGGCTGTCTCTTCAAGTGGGCTAACGAGGGAAGACAGATGGTGGACAGCCAGGGCAACCCAACAAAGTTTGTTCACCCCTACAGCCTCATGTGGGGTCAGCTGATTGGTAGAGACATCAGAAGGTGGGAGGGGCCTAGTATGTAAATGAAGATACAGGATATTTTATTAGGTCTATATAAATATAGTTGCATCTAGAAATTTGGAATCAACTGGTCAAAGGAAGGTTGAAAACCAGGTCAAAATAATGTAATTCCATATAGCAATTCAAAAAGATCTGGGGGTGTTTCACAAAGACTTAAGTAGACTTAAAGTCGCATTTAACCTCTACGCACACCTTGTTTTATAACGCGCGATTTAATTGATAGATTTCACAATGGCGCGCATCCCCTGGGTGTGCTCTGACCAATGAGGTGATGCGTAATATAACGCACAAAAATAACAAGTTAAGTTCGATTTTTAAGTCTACTTAACTCTTTGTGAAACACCCCCCTGGAATAAAATTATCCTGGATTTTTTTTTTTTTTATAGTTTATTTAGTTGATTTAATGTGATTCATTTGCATTGTGCTTACAGAGTAAGGTGGTGTCATTTACATGATCATTCTGTCCTGTGAAGAACAAAAAATGCACATTCTTGCTCCAACTTGGAATCGATATGTTCTGAATGTTGTAGGACAAAATTCATTTCATTCTCAGGGATAGATATGGAAATGAAGGTAATATTATTTATACAGTTATAGCTCTGTCTAGCTTCAAAGCCTAGTTTTCTTTATAGCGCTATCAAAGATAGATATACGTGTAGCCAGAAGGCAGTGGTTGGTGTACATTCTTGACAATCCTGCCATCTTTGACATATTTGACACATTAAATTGCCAATAGTAAATTTTCCCCTTATGCAGCACATTTCTTGTACCATGGTCCAACATTTGGGGCGACAGAGTTTGGTGCATGACATCAAGAATTTAACAGTACAATGTACTTCTTGACAGATTTTGCACGACAATTCTGAGTGCGGGTCTCGTACATTCTTCCACCAACTATCCTCGAAGACAAATTATCCTCGCGAACCTTCTTCATCGTTTCATCTAAAGCGTGCAATACATACTGACAAACTTGAGAATTAGTTTTTATGGTTAAATGGTCCTTTTTCAAATCTTTCAGATTTTCTGGGCACACTTTACACTGGAGTCCACTTGGACTATTCTGGTCAAAGATGTCGGAGGCATATAATTATTTTAATTGCCAATGATTTGTTTTCTTTTTGAGTGAAATTTCTCCCTTCTTCATGGCTAATACAAGTGATAAAATGATACAAATAATAATAAAGTTGTTTACCTCAAGCATACGCAATCTTGGCATAACTGTAGAAACAGATGCAAGCAAGTGCATAGAAGTCAGTAAATACAGTGATAGACAAACTGAGTCAGCAGTGGCTAATATTCGATTTAACTCAAGATGGCATGCCGTCAACCTCAAAATGGTCAGATTTTAACTGATAAGTTAACAGGCTTACAGGCATCCAGGTGAGAATTGTGTAAAAACAAACAAAAACCATTTAAGAAGGTAAGAACAGTCTGTTCTGGGTACTCACTCCGTTGCTTTGAAACTCCAGATACTTGACTCTTTGGTGATACTGGTCAAGGACATTGAGCTTTGCAGTTCATTGTTGGTCCCGAATTAGGGTCAATGTCGCCGGACTTCAGTAACTAGAACTGGAATGTTCGTGTTCCAGCTTCCTCTCTAGAGACATGTGTTCTTCTACTGCAGATATTTGTTGCTTTTCTGTATTCTCTCAATCTTCATCTGAACATCTTTAAATTTCACATTCAGGAATGAGAGCGAGCTCACAATGATTGCTTGGCCTTGTTTTTTTTTTGTTTTTTTGTTTTTTTTCTTCTTTATATCCTAGCACCTGGCATTGTGACATCACAATTGATACAGTGAAATATTTGAGTAACAGGCCAGTGCATAAAGACTGGTGGTAGCCAATTACTTAATGAGAGCATTGAGGCCATTCCATGCCAGCTATTGAAGGAGTCTCTTACATGTATGCTGGCAGTATTCGCACGTTTAGGGGAGTGTCAGTTGGTGGGGGTTTTCTTGGTAAATATGGTAAATTTCGATTCCGGGTAGTACCGTGTTGAACTTGAAGAACAAACCAATTCTGTTGCACTAAGGGGCAAAATCATGAATGTATCATTGATATATCTGGCTTTCACAAGGCTGTTTCTCACAATCATCTCAAAAACTTTTTTGAGCACTGCCATGAAAATGTAAACATATGAAGGTGCAAATTTTGTGCCCATAGCTGTTCCCCTTCTTTGAAGAAAATACTTCCTAGTCAATGTGAAGTAGTTATGTTTTGAAAGTCTATTCATACAAAGTCTGACACATGGATAAGGTCATGGACATCAATAAGTATATCGCGAACATGCCTGAATAGTGAGGAAGATATTACTGTCTCTGTCCTCTCCATCTCTGCTTTCACCTCTTCAGTCTCCTCCACCTCCTCCGCCTTTGCCTCTGCCTCCTTTACTATCTCAACGTCCTGATCCTTTTTTCATCATGCCTGGTCCTTGTTCTTTGAGATACTGTATGAAGGCATCTATTTGATAGATCTGTATGTTTTTTGAAACACGAAAGTTTCAAAAGCAACTTGATCGTCAAACCCAGGAACAACTGGATTAGCTTTTATATAATGTATGAAGGCATCTATTTGATCGACCTGTATGTTGTTTTGAACACGCAAGTTTCAAAAGCAACTTGATCGTCAAACCCAGGAACAACTGGATTAGCTTTTATATAAATGTATGAAGGCATCTATTTGATCGACCTGTATGTTGTTTTGAAACACGCAAAGTTTCAAAAGCACTTGATCGTCAAACCCAGGAACAACTGGATTACTTTTATATAATGTATGAAGGCATCTATTTGATCGATCTGTATGTTGTTTTTTGAAACACGAAAGTTTCAAAGCAACTTGATCGTCAACACCTGGAACACTGGATTACTTTTATATACTGTATGAAGGCATCTATTTGATCGACTGTATGTTGTTTTGAAACACGAAATTTCAAAGCAACCACATTAGCAACTTGTCGTCGAACTCAGGAACAACTAGATTAGCTGCGAGATTAAATAGAAAGAACAGTATATTAGTCGGGTTGCTTAATTAGGTGGTCTGTCTTGTGACAGATCACCTATTAATTTCGTCAGAATTTTCTTTATTTCTTTATTTTTATAGTCAACATTTTGTCGCACGATATCTCAAATCGCAAGTCAATTTCAATGAATTTCAATGTCAGTTATGGATGTCACTCTGGAAACGTGCAGCGAAACTTTTCAAGGTCATCAAGGTCACGTGACGTCATCCAGACGCCATTTTGTTAAAATTCATAACAATCATAACTTCATGACCAATGACTGAAAATGACCCATATTTACATGACATAAACTTCACATGACCTTTGACCTAGCATACCACCAAAGGTCACCTAAGGGTCATGACGTGCGCGTACGCATACGTCAAATTTTAAAATGCCCTAAATCACCTAGTATCAAGTTTGCATACGTTTCAGGCAATTTCCAGCATTTCAAAAATTTTGCGCACGCGCATGGTGCGCGCGCGTCATTGCGCGTTTCACTATAACGCAGCCTTCAATCGCCATTTTTCATTATGCATCTAATAGAGCAATTAAATTCTGAACATTTTGATACCATTTTCAACTTGATACGACCGATAATAAGGAAACTAAGCCCGTCAAACTTTTCCGCGCGCGTGCGCGCATTTCCTCTTCATGAGCCAAATATGGGCAAAAAAATGCCTTTACAAAATTCGCTATAGCTCGAAAAATAGGTCCACGAACACCACAATTTTTTTTAATGAACATGTTCAGTATGAGTTGTAGATATGATTCATGGCTGTTTACCCATTATAAACATTATGACGTCATCAAAATGGCGCCTAAACTCAAAATTTTGTTTTTTGAAAATGACGTCAATAAAATTTATGCAAATTTGATTCCAACTCTGTAAATATTGGTCAATTTTCGCCCAAATTTCAATATGTTGTAGCTGAGGATATACTCTTTCTGGGACGTGACCTTTATTTTTCCTTTAGACTAATGCAAAATTCTGCATTTTTACAGAAAGATTCAAAGTTGGTATTAATGTAAACATGCAAATAGGAAAGCTACATATCCATTTATGAAGATATCCAATAGTTAAAGTTTTGAGGAAATCATAATTTAGGTGTAAAAGATGCATTTTATGACATTGATATCAATATAATATGGTCAATTGTGCACCTATATGACGTCACCGTTTGCCAATTTGTAAAAATATTCAAACATTCATAACTTTTTTATTTGTGTCTGTTTTCACTCAAACTTTTTTTCTTCTGCTCACAAAATTTGAATGCTTCTGTTGAAAAATTATTATTTTTGGGTGGACTCTCCTTTTAAGTAATCTCTTTAACACCATCTTGTTGTGTTTCTCCTTTAACTTTGTTGGAGCTTCAAGCAGTTTTCACGCGATCCCTGCTCCACATAATTTGTAATCTTGGAAGTAGAAGCCATGATTTAACCTAACTTCCTCTTGTGAAGTTCACGGCTTTCCAAGTTCACATCAGTAAAGAAACAACTCATAACGTGTTGGAAACGCAGAAGAAATAAGTTACATCCAAAGAAGTCAAACTCAAAGACACAGAACTAAGCTGAGGTAACTTGGAAGTTGAACAGCGCCGCATGATACATGCAAACGACTACCGGCTAGTTACCGCTACCACCCCTAGATCTAAAGCTTCCCCGCACCACTTGATTGCTAGCCTGCTGGGCCGCAACGCACTGCAGCCCCACTGTGCTCGGGTAGTCTCTATTTTCAGACGTTTTAAACATTGTCAGACGTTTTTACACATGAATAATAATCGCTCGCACAATGAACAGCTCCAAAAAGCACGGTGCGAGACTAGAATGAGTTTTTCGTTCTCAAGAGAGTAAAAACCGCAGAAAGTGAAGAAAAAAAAAACGCAAAAAAAAAATTTTTTAAACGCGGAAAATCACTAAAACGCGAAAATTTCACATGCCTGATTAAATGGACAAAATGGAATTTAAAAAAATGTTGCAAAAAGCAAATGAATAAACACTTACTTTAGCCCACACCTAGTATCAAATATGATATAAAACATAAAACTGCAATACATGCCAAAAGAAAAACAAGTAAAGACCACTTGGCAATCCGCCTGCATTGCGCAATTTGTAAATGGTAACTTTTCAATTTGAGCCTTTAAAACAAATCACCAATGGCATACAACTCTAAAAAAGAGGCATAGGCAGAAGCATTCTCAATGGCAAACTGTCAGAATAAGATCAAAACTTCATTGAATATTAGTAATTGTGCTGCTAGTTTTGATGAAAATCATGCAAATCATGCAAGTCTTCAGGTTAAAATTACATGACCTCAGATGACCTTTGACCTAGATAATAACCTGAAAATTGCTCCACACTATCTGAGCTGCCTAATGACACTAGTGTGCAAGTTTGATAAAAATTGGTCAAGGAGTATTGAAATGAGAGCCAAAGATGAAACTTTGGGAAGTTGACCTCAAATAACCTTTGACCTAGAATATGACCATAAAGTTGCTACACACTATTTGGGCTACCCAATAACCAAAATGTGTAAGTTTGATGAAAATCGGGCGAGGAGTATCTGATTTGCAGCAATCCATAAATGTCGACTCCGCCGTCTGTGTTGCCATCACTGCCGTCGGAAAAAGCAGCGCCTATGTCTCAATACTGCTACACAGGCGAGACAAAAATAAACACAGAAATAAGCCCTGGGGTTAACATGCTCCTAATGAAAAAACAAAAATCAGATGAATAAACTATGAAAATTTTCCAAAAAGTAAACAAACCATTAAAGTTATGAATTTTTCAATTCACAATAACATCACAACATCTCCCACTGTGACAAATTTGCAAACAACTCCTCATTCAGTCTATACACAAAACTTAACAAATTCTTTCTATTTTGCAATTTATCATGGTTCAACATGTTTTCTTTTTCCAAAATACATAATCGATAAGAGCATTTTAATACAATTTAAAAAAATATTGATGACCTTTCTGACAAAACGAAGGAATTTTAAAATTTTGTGTGAAGAGTAAAAAAAGGAACTGTCTCAGATACGACACAGATGCTGCCACGTTGCCGACACACAGATCCGCAACATCAACAGAATCAAGATAGTATTAAGAATACAAACATAACTTTTGAATAAAATGTCAGATTCTTCTCACATGTTTAGTTTGTTCATCTCATTTTTCTTCATCCACACAGATTATGATAATCCCAAGGCTTACTTCACCTTTAAATATATATTTTGCTATACCTTGGTAGTAGATGTTACATTTAATGAGGTAGAGACTTGAGAGCCACTGAGGGGGCCAGCAGCAAACTGGTCTCCGCATTCCAACCGGGTAAGAATTGTAAGGACGGAGTAGGTCTGCAGTAGACCTCAACAAACTCATTCGCTTCACACTCAATGACGCTTCCACGGAAAAATGTTGATCCATCACGCTTCGTGCGCTCAACGAATCTCTCAACCACCTCGAATCTACGAGGTTTCCCCATCTGAAAAAAAAAAAACATATACAAAGATGCTAATAAAATACCTATTCCTCACATACTACACACTACAGCGAATGCTTCATTAACTGGACACTTGTAATAAGTAATAGAATTGTTGTTTCAACAATGCCATTGTTCATATTAAACATTTGTCCCCTTGAATAATTTTGATTATTTTCTATATGAGAGTTTCCAGCAGTCCATTTAATATGCGAATTGTATTCCCTTCATTTCCCATTGTGCAATAATTACCGTATTGCAAAACAGGACAAAGTTCCCATACACGTAGGCTCCCATGTTTTATATGCAATATTATGCCATACATTGCGGCTTCAATTTTGTGCATAATTGTTGCGTTGAGTTGATGATGCGATCTTGATGAAGACGCGTGTTTATGACGTCACAATTACAATAAGCAGGGGGATTTGGATGGCGACAAAACGCCAAAACGTCACAATTACAATACGCAATGGATTTAGATGGAGACACGATGCCCATGGACCAGCCATGCCAACAGAAAGCAATAACAATGCAGAAGCTTGCACCTCTGTTACTAATTGTCATTTTCAAACGTAAGAGGCGCAACATTTTGAGACGTATAAATATAAGGACCTGCATCTTTCCACTTGGAGATAAATAGTGGATCAAAACTATCATATTAGGTACATTGTTGGATTGTCTCACTACATTACCAGTTTGAGTTTGATTTTGTAATTAATAGGTAAATTAGGACTACAAAATTGTGCGTGAGAGACGTGACAATCTTTGGACACTTTTTATGAGGTTTTGTTTCTTTGTTTTTGTTCCTTTTGGTTTGTTTAATGTTGTATTAGGTGTGCATGTTTCTGCTGTAATACCTTGTTTGGAGGCCAAATATTGTTTTCAATGATTTTGAAGTGGAGTTGTATCCTTTTGTTTTAAGATGGAATGTGTTTTAATCAGCATTAATTGTGATAACATTAATATTGTGTTTTGGTTTCATGCAGAATATTGCAAGTTTCCACCTTAGCAGTACACAAATGTGGTGGGGAAAAAATCTCCCCTCAGCAAATTATCTCATTTTCATCCATGTACATGTAACTCTATCACAGAAACATAAGCAACCCATTCACCATCATTCACACACACCCGACATTGCAACAAAAGCAATAAACAATAGCCGAGATAGCCATTCAATTTGCAACTTTTCACTTTTGACTTTGCCCTCTATTCAGGGGTACTGTGCATTCAAGGATGACATTTGTAACCATTACAAATGGGGTATGGATGTGAAGGGGAATAAATGAACTTTCCAATGATCTAAAAATCAAAAATGATTAAAAAGCCACCAAAAAGATATCAAGGCTCGAAGTTGAATTGCAGAACTTTTTTTGAGGGGTTTATATCATACGTTTTTTCAAATCAGACTACGGAATCATGACTTATATAACTTGCCGTACTTGAAATCTTGTTGCCTCTTCGTAGTTTTCGATCTACGTGTAATCCATCATAGGGAAATTTTAGCTCAATCGGTAAGGCGTCTGACTCGTAATCAAGAGACCGTGGCTCGCGTGGGTTCGAGTCCCGTGTGTCCACATATTTATTTATTTATTTATTTTTTTTTTTTCCATGTCAATGTCTTCCTCGGTCATCATTAAAAAACAAACAATAGCCATTTATTTAATAATTTTTTTTTTTATATATTGAAGTAGTAGAGGGTGAAGCTTGAGCTGATGGGTATTTTTCTGTAGGTAGTTGATCGGGTGAATGAATATGTATTAAACTACATAGAAGATGCACGTATTGATTGTATGTATTAAAGTGTCTGAAAATGGTTGGAATAATTATCAAACTTCAGATATTATCCTCCCCCAGCAGACCCTAGTTACTTTATAACAATGCTCTGTAGGTTGTTGACTATGCCTCATTGTGTACTGTTATGCTTTAGGAGGAGCACTTTAGGACCCATAAAGGATTTACTTATTGGTAGAGCGATCTACTCAAAAAAAGACCAAAACGCACGGCTGTACGAAGTATAATTCTAACATTCAGGTCAAGGTTAGAGACCCGACTCCGGTTCTCGCAGGCAACACTCCTCACATTTGCGGGCTATCTATCACAGAGACAGAATGATTACCCGTAGATGCGACATCAAGAGAGGATGGTACGCCCGTGACACCGCGAATAATATACTAAAGCATGATGCTCGGTCCCTTCTCCATGTCGCTGCTACATCGAGACAGTGGATTGACAATACAGCACTGTGGTCAATAACCCAGCAAACATTTGGACGCACCTCCATTGAATGACAACACACAACATTCTATGATGGTGATAAGCAATCGATACCTTCACACTACTTGGTCATACGTCCAAATCTCGTCAGCGATTTGGGAATATATTTTCACTCCAATTGTGCTACTAGAACGAATCGACACCCATAAGATTGGACAGCAAATAGTTGCTTACTTGATTTGTATTTATTGATAGGGTTATGATCCTCGATTCGATCACCTTTCTTTAGCATGGTAGCAACACACCATGAGCTAGATTTATTCATTTACAATGCACACTTTTAAAACAGGGCTAGGGCAGGGGGAGAGTTTCCTATACAGCCCTTATGTTGAATCTGTATCATGGTGGGGCGAGAACAGACAATTTGAGCATTGCGCATGTGAGATGCCTCACAATTTTAATCCAGCTCGCATGCAGATGGGTAATTAGTAAACGTATATTAGAATAAGAGATCTGATGCCATCATGGAGATATATAGTGGAGGGTATCTCTGCATGATTGACACAATCCGAGTATCTCCTACTAATTACCTTCAAATCTAATGAATAAACGTGTATCTATTTCAGGATTATGAGAAGGGCTGCTTTGTACATGAAGAATTAAGTAAAGAAAGAGCTCTGAGTCAGCAGAGCTGAACATATTCATATAAAAGCTCGGGCGGCTATAAACACAATTCATGTTTATTATTATCATTATTATTAGCCCGTCTTAGCATTTACAACAATCCAAGTTGTATAATAGATATATAGATATCTGTTCACCAGCATCTCATTCTAAAACTTAGGCTATCAGGCGGAGTTCCATTCACGCCTCGTCAAGATTAGATCTGTATCATAGGGGTGACGACTAATTGATATTAATGATCGAGATAGACGGCGCAGACAGGGTCCTGCATTCTGTAGCTTGTTGGTAAGTTTGTAGCACAATAGAACCTTCTCATGACAGGCATTTTTTAATAGGCTAACTTAACAAACGAGCTTCTCAATACTTAGTTCATTTATTAGTACTACACTTGAAAAAGGCCAATCAGGGAGATTCCATATTCATTGCCCTTGATAGATTAGAACTGACGCAACCAGGCAAGGTGATCTCAATGCCCGTCATATGAGATATCATGGTGATACCACAGGATGAGAGATCCATCCAGGAACGCTGCAGATGTTAATAGCTTCTTGAACAAGAATGTTTGTGGAGAGACCAATTGAGATTTGGGAGGACGATGCGATTCCAGAATAGGAGGTTACGCTCATTCAGTATTCGTAGTTGGTCGCAGTATATTGGTACGGATAATCGATGTCGTGCATGTTGAGGCTTAATTATAGATGTAAAGCGTTAATCAGGCGATAAATATTCAATAGAAGGAAAACTACTTCATCCCCAATACAAACAAGGCGGTACTATACGATCGATTACGTCCTGCGCTATAATTAACATATGTATTCACTATTATCATTACATATTAATTATTACATATGATACCATACAATGTTTATGTCGATATTATATATTGATTAAGTATTATTGACAGCGCTTCATACATTCTACACTTTCACTATCTACAAACATCATTTTGATATCTTTGTTCATCTGAATCACATTTACTATTGCGGTGTCCATCGTCACTCATTAGTAAATGTAGTGAGACTATTCACGCGGAAGTTTCCACTCATTATGTCGCCCTTAGACGAGGTAGTATATCGCTCACGTTATGGTGGTGAGGAAGATTACTCGTTGAGTTGTTAAGAGGAGATGCTAACGGGCTCACTGTATGGGTTATATTATTTTGTTTTTATTCTATCTATCGGTTTTTTATCTTTGTTGGTTACTATTTGTTTGGATATTGGACATGTACATTTATATTTGCGCTTTATTATAAGCAAGTGCAGCTGTGAGACGTATGGATGTCTAATGTAATACTATATGAGCAGGTTTCGACTATACTCACACATCAGTGACTAAGAAGCATAGTAATGTCATCGCATGATGACAGGCTTATCTAAGGCGTGACTATTCAACTCGGCTTTTGCACATACAGTAAGTCATCTTTAAGAACATTACAGTCAATCAATTGTCTAGCTGAAGGTTACAGCGAATGCCCGGCCCATTCCATATGCTATCACTGTGTAGTCGCTATTGCAGTCTCACCTTAGGGTGCGCGCCAGCATAGTCTCAGTATCTCGTAAACAGAGAAAGGCTGGCTTGCCAAATAATCCAATCCAAGAGGATCTGGACGCATCGCTAACGCCGAAATCTGCTATAAAGTGGACTAAAGCCTGTGCCAAAGTCCGAGGAAGCATGGACTAGTATGGTCGCATCGATCGCGTCATTCAAGGAGGATAGAGGACATATTGAAAAATTAAACATATTTCAGAGCAATGGACTGATGAGCAAGTCGTTGACATGATAACCGAGTTTAGATTCTTTGTGCCTCCAGTATGATTTCCAGAGTCTTATAGGCAGAGAAGATGTGACGAAGTTTGCAGAGGCCCATAATCTGGCATGTAATCTTGAACTGAGGAGCGGCATTCTCCAATTATATTTTTTTATTTATTATTTTTTTTTTCTTTTTAGCGCACTGAGTGTGTAAACTTACCACAAAATTCAGCATGTTAATTATGGGAGACTATAACTGCCATGGTAGCTCCGACTGAGGAGGGGTGTTCTCCAATGCAGCTGAACGCACTTAGAGATAAAACATCATAGATTCCATCCATTTCATAAATAACAATGAGGACAACGATCAGCAACACTATACGACATTGTCATTTTTAATCTGCTGCTGTTATTGTTAAGAGTAAACACTACAGATTTTCTGAAGAAGTCTATATTCAAGACAAAAGCTTAAACAGAAGTGTAGTTCCTCTGCGTCAATCTCTTTGTTTTAAACCCTATCACATTATGCTTCCTTTTAACAAAGGCAAAGGCGTTTAGTAAGAGCATTCCTCACATCACACTACTGGAGTATTGAGAATATCGTTAATCGAACCAGCTGACAAGGGAGGAGCAGTGAAGTAAACAGGAAGAACTAACAGGCTGAGGCAGTGAGGCAACTCCCTGATGCTAACTTCCACAGGCCGCTAGACAAAAGATCTAACTGTTGAATTTATTTCAAGAAGCCAAGACTCTATGCACTCACTTGCACTGGAATGCTGGTGCCACCCAAGTCCAAGATAAATGGTTGTACCTTCTCCCAAAGATACATAAACTACCAGGCATGGTGACGAATAAGAGTAGAAATAATAACGAAGACTTGGAAAGTGAGGCTATTAAATAAAATAAAATCATTAGTAGTTACAAAAGTTTGTTTACTTTTCATTATTGATATTAAGCACACATTGCTATTTCTAGCTAATTTGTTGCATCACATCGGAGATATTTGTCTTACTATTACACATAATTCATCATGGGTGACGAACGCAAGTATTTTTTAAAATCATTTTTTGTTGTTGAAAAATTGATTATATACAAAAACAATAAAAAAACTAGAAATGTAATTCGTCATGAGGACGAATTAGGTGGTCTGTCCTATTACTAGTAAACTGAAATGAAAGAAGAAAGAAGGAAGAAAGATGAAGAAAGAAATGCATAAGAGATGGTATAGAAAAGATGAAACAAGGGAGGAAATGCACTGACGTGATATTTACTAGTATGCGATGAGTAACAAAGCAATAATAGGTTGTGTATATAAGCCACTATTAATTACATTTTAATCAATTTTATAATAAG
>CALNVZ010003434.1:31014286-31027809 GCA_940671915.1 Paracentrotus lividus | reverse complement strand
GCCGAGTCCTGTAGAATTACAATTCTGTTGAATAAGTGCTACCCGGTTTCCAATGAACTCCATCTCAAATGGCAAGACTTGGATCTTTGGCGATGATTTGTAGAATATCCTAAGACAGGTGGACAGGCGGGTATAGAGAGCGTAAGCTATGACGGAGAACGTTTGGGAAATGAAGCAAATGTGTGAAATCATGTCCAAGAAAAAATTCTTATGACCCCATGACCCAGAGATGTAGTTATACACGTCAACATCATACAACACGAGTGTGCTCGCCATAATCGTGAGGAAGATAAAGTCAGATGTGCCAAATCCCTGATGATCTGCAAGAAACAAAGAGACAGTAATAATTATAGAAAGAGTAAATTTGGTAGCAATATGTACCTATACGATTGAGCTTCAACGAGGTGTCGGTCAAATGTTTCGAAATGTTTGATTACATAATCGCGTACAAAATGTTTTTTTTTTAATTCCAAAGGTGTTTGGGCTTACACCAATTAATGCATAAAGGGAAGAAAACATTGCGTTTTTGCGTCCATAATGAAGCAAAACAGCAAAGTCAAAGGAAGGATGAATAGGAAGGATTTTAATTGTTGATGGAAGTGAAGGGTTTGCAATGTGATCTTTCTCAATGACGAGAGAGCTTGAAAATTATTCTTATCTCTTGGAAATCCGATTTAATGTCTCGTCAATTCATTACCTGGGTCTCTATGCATTAATGCTATCAAAATAACTTTGACATCAATAGTAACTTTGGTGAAATAGCGCATTTTCTACTGGTTGTTGAGCAGGGTTACCATGTTACCATTGAAGTCACCACTGTTGGCATATTGACTACAATAGTAACTCTTATGCAACGGCACCCTGGTCTATTTATGCCTTTTACCTGATTTATTTCTTTGGGGCTTCCCTGGACTCCAGACCTGTGCCTCTGATATGTAATCTGTCATTTCCATGGTATCATCATGCTCTAGTATCTTAGTGTTTTCTCCGTCATCTAAGCCAGTTCTTTCGTGCCCCGACGCCGACCATTGGACGCTCCAGATCCTAAGTCTCGACGGACGCCAAAGACCTAACATCATCAACGATAGAAAGACTGGAAAAGGCAGATTGTGAGAGTTACCTTCAGATTTCTTCTCGCCTTTCTCCACCAGGATACTGCATGAGCCATATGTAGTCATGGTGATTCAGAATGTTAAAATTATGCTTTCATCTAAACTCAAACGATGTGTGGTAGGAACGTTCTAGAATATTTCAAGTCAGTAAGTCCGAGTTATGATGCATCCGATTTGTCGATTTGTTTTTAATCAGCTCCGCTAAACACGTTTCAGTTGACTGTTTAGTAGCATAGACAAAAAGTTCTAAAGATCCTAAGTCTTGACTTATAGTGGAACATAAATTCTTTCAATTGTGAAAGGAAACTTCTCAGAGCTCGAAACTACACCCATTAAACCAATGATTGCAACTGACAAACAATTTTGATAGTGTATAAACGCTAGCTCAGAAATAAGCAAGAAAGGTAATCGACAGATCAAACGGTGCTCGAAATATATTGGGAACTATGATTCATTTTACTACTGCGAATGCGGAAGTGAGAAAAAAAAACAACAACAACAAAATAGAATGTTATGATATCGCAGTAAAACTCTTTTAAGGACAGACATTTAGTTTCTTTTTCGTTTAGAAACATTTAGTTTCTTTTGATAAATATCAAAAGTCAATGTTTACAGAGATCGCAGTGTTTAAACTCTTGTAACTGCATTTATGAATGTAACAGGCAGAATATAAAACAACTACAGGAAATACTTTTATTGTCTATTGTTTTAGTCATTATCCAGCCATCCGATATCATTCATGATCCAATCTACATGTACAATTGTCTTCAAGAACTATTCCAACAAAAAAACATAATATTTTGGGTTTATGCACTTAAAACCCCAAACATCGCTTCGGCTACTCTCCGTTAATATAGGCAATACAAAAGACCAGAAATGTTGCATCGTGTAGGGGAGACCGGGGATGGACGTTACAAAATTCACATTTTGGGTCAGATAATTCTAATGAAAGTACTCACACACTCCATTTTGGGTGTGTACCTAGCCTATTATGTTGGCTAAAACCTGAGGCACATAAAACTTGAAAACATGTAAACACTAATTAACTACAGCTTAATTAATGAAGACATTTTTTTTGTAACAACCTACCCCGTATACGGGGTAGGTTGTTACACCATACGGGGTAGATTGTTACTATATAAACATACGGGGTAATTTTTTTACAATGTGTAAATCTCTATTATACCATACTTTTGTTTCCACTTTCCAGTTTCTTGGTATCGTTAACAGTAGATCAAGTAGAGCTCTAGAATAGACTAAAGTAATAATAGAAATATCAAAATATTAACACCTGAAAATTGAAACAAAATTATTTTACATGTGTAATGTAATTGCGGTAGGTTGTTACATCGACATGGGGTAGGTAGTTGTAACAACCTACCCCATGGGTGATTTTACACATAAAATCAACTGTAGCAAATTAAGCCATTAGGCAGAATTACAGGGCATGGCTCAGGGGTATATTAGTGACATTCATGTACTATATTCACAATACCAGACTATCATCATGTGCCTTCAGTTGTAAAAACTATTACAAATTTTAATTTTTGTCAAAAAATCACTTGGAACTGTAAAAAATGGTTTTTGTTGATTTACTTTTTAATTAAACAACGGAGAAACCTCACGACCGGCAGTTCATCACATCTATGTGTAGGCTGTATATAGATGCCAGTTAGCACGAACTCTCTTGTTCCAACTTTGTACACTGAGAACTGTAACAACTGACCCGTGTAACTTCCATCCCCGGTCTCCCCTAGTCCTTTGCAGTCATCATAATGGTTTGTGTCATTCGCTCTTATTTTTCTTTTTTTTTAGAAAATATTTATAATTGAATCAAACGTATTCAGAGGTGTATTTTGAATTCGTCTACATCAATTACATCACCACTGCAAGTGATTGTGTTTTTGAGCCAGGCTTAAACACAAGCATGAAATACATTATCGTTATTCCCAGACATCCGTAATGTTTTGCTGGGTTTCATTGAAATCATATTGGTCGTTGGTGAGGACATTTGGTGAGGACATGATGAAATCTATGCCACATGTACTCCAAGTTTGCTCCTCCAACGGCGCAGTAGGGGACAACAAAGAACATCAGGTTCTGTGCCCAAAGCATCAATTTCAATAATGTCTCCCTCCACGGCTCAGATGATTCTTGGGACTCTACTGACGCAACAGCGTCATGTATCGAATTATGGTAGCTGAACACCACACAACAAACTACGTGGACGGTTGCAGTGAACAAGGTAAAGGCCATCCGAATCCCTGTGAAATTACGGATCAATTGAAACTCTGAGTAGACGCGATCGACTCGTCTTCGGGTGCCTTCAGTGTCTCCTTCTAAAGCTAGTTCTCTGATTTTGTCCATTGCCTCATTCATTCAGCTGGCAATGTAAGGAAGCGCGTTGTACGTACACCAGATACCAGAAAGAGCCGTAGCACATAAAACAGAGCAACGCAACGGCGTTGTTGAAGTGTTGCAACGCGAATTGACACGTAGGTGGAGAAACAAAGATTTCGAATGCAATTTTGAAGACTGCATTCAAAAGAGGCGAAGACAGAAAGAATATTAACTGCGAAATCTTAAGACAATCTTTGCCGCTGTATCCTGCAGAACCATGATTCTGTTGAATAAGTTCTACCCGGTTTCCAATGAACTCCATTTCAAGTGGCAAGGTTTGAACTTTCCGTGATTTTCTGCAGAATATCCTCAAGCAGATGGATAGACGGATAAAGACAGCGTAAGCTACGATGGAGAACTTCTGGGAGATGAAGCATAAGTATGACAAGGTGTCTAAGATAAACTTACTCTGACCCCATGTCGCATAGATATAGTAATACATGTCAACAGCATGGGTGTCGATTGTGGGGGGTATGGGGGGATGCATCCCCCCAATAATTTCGGTTGGGGGATGGTGTGTACAATCATCCCCCCCCCCCCCAATATTTTGATATCAAGAAAATAAAAAATATCATATTATATGCATATAAATCTACACATTACAAATTCAATATCATATAAAACCCTTTTATGACATTATTATATTATTTTGCAGTCTAAAATGCATATTACTTACATTCAAAAATCCAAAATTTTCTCACTCATTTGTTAATCTTTCTCGTGTGTGCCTGATATACTTTAGTAATCATGTAATACACAATGCACCGTGTAGATAATGGAAGCGTAGATGTTTCACTATTCACAATTGGAGAACAAAAACCACCCGATTCTAATCGATGATCAGGGGCACCGATCCCATGGTGCATTGGGGACAGGTGCTTTGATAAGTAAAACTGAAGGCATTAGTATTCCCCCTCAAAAATAATGAATATTGAAGAGTCTGTAACGCTTATCGCGGCTCTTCATCGACAAGGTAACATTTCTGGACTCGGACCATAGATTATATAATACACTTATTTTATTATCCGGGGGCTAAATGCCCTCTTTTCAAATTAGTCGCTACCTTGCTCTCAAATGTCAGATAACTGTTACAAATTGCCTGAAATTTTTCATCTCGCGCTTCGCGCTCGCATAATATAAGATAGTGCAAACTGCACTTGACTTGTTAATCTTTTATGCATGGTACGTTTAAAACGCAAACTCCCTCCCAGGTTTCGAGCTCCCATGAGGCTTCAACATCTTGCTTCATCAGGTCACTATTATTAAAAAAAAAATCTGCTCGCGCTTCGCGCTCGCACAACTTTGCCCTAACTGGAATTCGTCCATATTCATATGGATTTGCGTTTGTTGGCATTACGTCATGATGCTCCGCTTCTAATCACCAGTTAAAGCCCCCTAGCCCTCCATCATACTTATAGTCATGTAACTCTACAAATGCCTTGTTTCAGTTCAATATTATTGAGAAAATTTTAAGCTCGCACTTCGCGCTCGCATTACAGCCCTATGAATTCGACGACATAATAGTACTCATAAGCATAATAATGTGCATGTGTGTATATCTATAGACATTACATCATGATGGCCCCCTTTAAAAAACCAGATCAAGCCCTTTCCCCGTTTCGCGTTCGCATTATTCTACAATATAATGTCCCATTTCATGTCACTATTATTAAGAAGATTTTCGGCTCGCGCTTTGCGCTCGCATAATGAATTTGAAAATATGTACTATAGTAGATACTCACATGCATGCACATGTGTGTTATCTGTAGCCATTACATCATCATGGTCCTCCTTTAAGAAACCAGTTAAAGCACTTTCCTCGTTTCGCGCTCGCATTATGCTACAAATGCTCCGTTTTTATGTCTCTATTATTGAGAAAATTTTTAGCTCGCGCTTCGCGCTCGCATTATACAATACATTTTTTTTCAATATTTATATGCATGTGTGTATACAAGCATTACCCCACCCCCAACAATGGACAATGCAATCATATACCATCGTATGTGTCACATTGAGGAAAAGAGGAAATATCGACCATCATCCCCCCCCCCAATCGCCAAAACAAATCGACACCGTTGGTCAACAGCATACCACACCAACAGACTCAACATGATTGGGATGAAGACAAAGTCAGTAATACCAAGTCATTGATGACTATTAAAAAAAAAAAAAAAAAAAAAAAAAAAATGACACAATTAACAAATGTATTTGGGTTGAAACTGACGAACAGACGTATCAGATCGGCAACAAACTGTTTCGAAATAACTGTAGTTTTGTATGATCTTATCTTACAGGAGAAGTCGTAACTCAAGTAACTTTCGGAGAAAACTGAAATGTCAAGATCTCTTACTGATCAACAGAAAGATTGCATCATAATAAACATGATAAATCACCGTCAATTTTACTACCAATCGTAAATTTGTACCTACATGCACATATTGTACGTGCTTTCAATAATCTTTTTCAGTGACGATTTTATTCAAAGTTTTAGCAACCTGTTTCTCAATTTATGTTTTACCCTGCGGTCTTGAATATTCTATGTTTACAAGGAAACATGTCCCAATTCCAGCCGATAGGAATAAACGAAAGATAGATTTCGAGATGAAGTTAAATATTTAGAAAGAGATATGTTATTTTAATCGGTTTTAGAGCGGTTTCCGAGCTCTAAAAGAAAGCAATCAGGCATAATAATAACAGTATGATAATACACATTTGAACAAATAGTATCTTTTATTATCATTATACGAGAAAATAATAAATCAAATAAACATGAGCATGATGAGACCATCTTTTGTAATTGACGAGAAAACTTGAAAGGTATTTTATCACTGGACATCATTACCTGGTGTATTACTTTTGGACTTGTGGACTCCAGATCTCTGCCTCTGATATGAATCTGTTTCCATGACGACATCCTTCCCCTCTTTAGGAGGTCATTGTCCTCCGAGAATGGTTTACGCGGTGGTATCTTCCTGTATCTTCGTGTCTTCTCCCTCATCGAAGTCGGTTCTTTCATATCTCGACATCGACTGTGGAACGCTACATGGACGCCAAAGTCCAAGCATCATCAACGACAGGTGGATTGAAAAGGGCAGGTATGAGATGAACGCTCCGATTTCTTGGCGCGTTTCTGCCCATCTTCTGAGATAGTGCATGAGCCGTAAGTTGTCATAATGATTCAGGATGTTAAATATGTTTCGAGCTAGCTGGTTTCACTTACAATTTGTATAAATAGCATGTTTTTTGTATAGAAATTTCTATGATTTATTCACGTTAGGAAGTCTCAGGGCTTGATGTAACTGATATGGAGATGTCTCCTCTAAGATGTCCCGCAACTGCTTCCAGGAAATATGTCAAATTCTATTGTGTATCCGATATAATGCTATCAGCACTGTTATGAAGTTAATCTTGGATTCTCAAGACAAAATTCTCTTGAAATCAGATTTACGAAGCTTACACTGAGTGCTCAATACATCCATTAGTAGGGCCTGCTACCACTTGTGATTATAAATTGCTTAACACTATTCATAGAAAGTGCAATAGCTCTGTTTCAGACAGTAATATAGGCAAAAAGCAATTGAGAGGGATTTCCGTAAATAACTATGCTCACCGCCTGGTCCCAGTAATGTGCACATTATGAGTTGTGATTTTTCATTAACTTGACTTCTAGTCAAGTTTCATAACGTCATTTATATCTATTCGTGAAAATACCAGAATGAAGGAATCATGCACAGGTCCCTGGTATGATGAAAGTCATAAGTCTCAATAACATATCGATACACTAATAACTTTCTTTTTCCTAAAGGGCTGTCCCACTGGAGGCGATCGTTGTTGCGACAA
The DNA here is from genome assembly GCA_940671915.1 of Paracentrotus lividus. NCBI lineage: Eukaryota > Metazoa > Echinodermata > Echinoidea > Camarodonta > Echinidae > Paracentrotus > Paracentrotus lividus. Next base: position 31,020,457 of record CALNVZ010003434.1, on the reverse strand, counting down.
CTGGCGATCTTGGTGTTGTGAGTATGGTAGCAAGTTGTGTTTGTAGCCTAGCTTAGATAGAGTCGTGTGTAGGTTTATAATCGCCTTTTTAAAGATTAACTTATTATAATTATGAAATTATCAGGTTGTCGCCACAACGATCGCCGCCTTGGGACGGCCCTTTATGAGATCACATGCGTATTATATTATTATTCTTTTTTTTTTTTTTTTTTATTTATTTGTCTTTTTTACCCAGGGTAGCCTGTTCAGTGGTTAGACCTGTTGTAAACCAGGGCCCTGCACATATATACATAAACAATCATAGAAAACATAATATACAAATACATGACACAAATAAATGAAATTGACATTATTACATCACAATACAATTACAATAGGGTGAAAGATATGGGTATTGAAAAAGAACGGTATCGGAATTCAGCAGGAAACAAGGAAAATTATTTAGGTATAATTTTCATTTCGGTTACATACATTTTAAAATTTTATCTTACATTTATTAACTGGGTGTGATGAATTTAAAAACAAATGTATTACACAAAGATTGAAATTAGATTATACCTAAAATTACATCCTTAAACACTATTTGATTACTTAGAGAAACATAACATATACGAGAACCGGTATCGGAATTCAGCAGGAAACAAGGAAAATTATTTAGGTATGCAATTTTCATTTCGGTTACATACATTTATTAAATTTTATCTTACATTAATTAACTGGTGTGTATGAATTTAAAAACAAATGTATATACAAAGATTGAAATTAGAGTTAGCCTAAAATTACATCCTTAAACACTATTTGATTTACTTAGAGAACAAAAAATACATTATACGAGAAGGTGATTGATATCATATATTATTCATAGGACTTACTCGAATTATTTGTAACATTTTAAAATTTACTTTCCATAGCATATATCTTCACTAAAACTTATTACATACGATAGGCACATATTAAGAATTCATTTAGTAATTATTCCCTTCATAATAATATTTAAAGGATGCATAGGTTTGTCATTTAAAAAAACTCGATTTACAATTCACTGACCAGCAACTTAAGGGCATAATGCATGTAATTATAGCCCATCATGAGTTTCTTGCTAATTCTCCAGAATATAGTCGTGAAAGTCTTTTAGTCGGTGCATTTTTAAGGGCTGAAGGGAGCCCGTTCCACAAAAGTGACCCTTCATGAGAGAAGCTTTTTTTCTGAGAAGAGACAAGGGATTCAAGCAGAGGAATGTGAATGATTCTGAAGAGAAAGGAAAAGAGAGAACTGGCAAGGGCTGCGGAGCGTTTTTTGAAAATGCGGGGAGGGGGGGGGGTAGCTGAACATGCAAACATCTCCAGATGGTAATTTTTTGCGTTTTCTACACGTTTTCTGAGATTAAGGGGTTGACTCCCCCTCTCCCCCCCCCCCCGCTAAGCTGCCCCTTCAGAGAGAGAGAGAGAAAAAAAGGGAAACAATTATGTTTTATGTTTAAATTTGTCCTTTTTAACAAAAGTTCACCAATCTGACCATGGTTCGAGAGGGAATTTGCTTATACCGTGTTGACCATTTCCAACAAATTAAATTAAATTTCAACAATGAACCAACTTTTAAAATCAACTTTATTGAGTTACTCTTGATTTAAATTCCCCAATCATAGAGCTGAAAGCTGGATTCATTTTTTCCCACATTCCAATTGAAAGATGATAGAAAATAATAATAAATTCTTTAGCAGCTATCATGACTTGTATATAACGGTAGTATTGATCTGTAAGTTCCGTTTGATTTAAAAAATTGTTTCCTCGCTTTTCAAGAGGGCTAGGCCGAGCATGTGAAAATGTATCATTCTGTAGACTTGCTTTGGTACATGTGTACTAAAAAAAAGGGGCGCTGCAGCCCTATCTCTCCTCCATGTCTCTGTTACATTGCGACCGGGAAGAAAGGGTGTGTATAATTCCTTGCGTTTATATTTTTTTCTTCCAGTCATATATACAGGTGCATTTATTTCCCCAAAATCTCATTATACAAATAGTGTTAACACAAAATTCAAAGTACATTACCAAAGCAGCAGGCAAATTGTACGTTTCTTCTTTCCTTATTTCATAAGAAAATTATTGATAGTCTATTCTCAACTTCAATTCCTTCACAAAAGTAAACCATAGTTTCTTTTTTCATTTTTCTTTACCATTATATTTCGTTTCTCAGAATGAAATTTTATAGATACTCCAGAGAAAGAATAATTATTATGTTCATTCGACGCACATTTTCTTTGTAATTTTTTTTCAGCAACATATGAATGTTAAAACACATGTCAACTTTGTATACATATTTAACCATAATGAATAATTTATCAAAGAAAGCATGAGTTAAATCTTCCTTTGTATTAAAGACATCGAATTTATCAGTCTTACTTAGTTGTCATGGAAATAATCTCCTTTCAGTAGGAATCAGATTAGTTTAATTGTTTCAGTTTGTTTTCTTTAATATTCTTCAGATTTCTTTGAAACACATCAAATTCTTCCAACATGTTGGACCGTCACTGATATTTTCTCCTGTTAAAAAGATTTGAGGAAAGAAATCATTAAAACACTCTTAATGTTGTTTTTCTTTTTCACGCAATGGTATTTTTAGATGTCTAAAGTAATTGTATCTTTTGAATGAGCTCGGTCACGCCTAGCTGCTAGCCCGCCTATGTGGTCTAGCGGTTAAGGCATTGCAGTTCAAATGCAGAGACCCGGGTTTGATTCCCGGCGGAGGCAATTTTTGCAACCTGAAATTCAAAATGGATGACAGCTCTGGGGGTCATTGGGTCAAGCTACGTCACAAAATTCTTTAAAAAACAATTTCTTTCACTCTCTCTCTCTCTCTCTCTCTCTATATATATATATATACATATTTCAGAAGGTTGGCATCGGTTTGATCAAATCCTACACTCTTATTTAGTATTTAGTTTTAGGCCAAATATAATTTTAATTATCGCCAGTGGGTTCATTGGAGAGAAGAGTATAGACCTTTCATTTCTGTCCATCAGATTTTGGTGATATGAACGACACGTTGTTGGTACGCGCCTGCAGTATACATGTGCCCTAAGATTTTGTTGAAAATCATACGTAATATAGCTATATATACATATATATATATATATATATATATATAGTATAATTTTGACCATAGGGGAATATTACGTCTGAAAAAAGAGTATCTTTAGGGAAATATATATATATACATTAATAACTCCCCCCCCAAAAAAAAAAAAAAAAAAAAAAAAATACAAAACAAAAATACAAAAATACAAAAATAAAATAAAAATAAAAATAATAAAAAAATAATAAAAAAAAAAATAGAAAATAAAAAATAAAGAATAAATGAAAAAAAAAAAAAATAATAATAAAAATGAAAAATAAAAATAAAATCTATGTGCGGGGACACGTTTGGCGTATCCTAATGTCACATTAACAAAAAATAAACAATTTCAAAAAATCAGAAGTTCTCTTTGACCATACAACAAAAAAGAGAGATAATTATGTTGCATCTAGCTTCAACGGATCTAAGCTCAGACAGCTCCTTGGGGGTCAACTCTCCCTAGACTATCCCCACCTGACAAGTCTCCCGGAGAACCGCTCACACGGAGGACCGCTCCCTCGGAGGACCTTCCACTGAGGACAACTCCCCAGTGCAGTAGTTACTCTACAGGTGAGCTGTTCTCGTGGGGGTTGGGCAGTCCTCCAGGGGAACAACCCTCCGAGGGACTCGTCAGCTAGATCAATGTATTCCACGGGGGAGTTGATCTCTAGGGGAGCTGTCCTGATATGAGCTAGGATGCCTTCAGCCACGACCTCAATCAAATTTCATGTATTTTTTATACACTCTTAGAAAACAAAAGCGTACATGAACACTTCTGTTTTTCCATCCTTTTTGATACCTGTTGGCAACTTTTGGAGCCCATTAGCCCCTTTATCTCCTTGAAAGGATGCTCACCAGTACCCCAGAATACTTAAGGTACTGGTCAGCACCTTTATTGTATTGAAAGGTGCATATGGGCACCTAAAAGAATGCTGCTATTGAAGCGAATCTAGCAGCCTGAAGGAGCTTAATGTAACCTTCTTTTTCTTATAGAGTGTAGGTAGGTAGGAACGAGGATTCGTGTAAACACCTGCATTCCTCATTTCTGTTAGCAAATAATATTTTCAATACTGCCGAGCAAATTTAAAAATCCTACTCCCTTCTTCAGATATATATTTTGCTAAATTTGCTTACATTTGCTAATTTGGTGCGATAATTCCTGATGTTTCTTTATCTTGAGATGTATTATACCTAGAGGGAACATCCGAAACGTATTTATCCGAGAAGCCAAATTATTTATCGGGTACCCCATAAATCTTTAAACTCAATAAGCCATACGACATGTAATTTCTTGAAGAAAAAACAAACAAACAAACAAAAAACAAGCATTTACCTTGATTGAACGTTTTGGTAGTTGTGTTCCTCTTTCAAACGGATATATCCAAACATTTTAAACTGAGGTAAATATTTTTTTTTACCATCTACGACTTTGTAATTATTTTTGAAGAAAAACGTCTATTTGCGCAATAAACTATTATATTCTAACTTCGTGTTTGCTTGGTTTTTAGCAGAGTAACTTCTTTATTGCCTCTGGTAACAATGCAATGAATAAAATGTTTTTATTGGAGGTTAGAAACACTGAGATAAAATAGTTATGAAAGGAACAACGCATAATCTATGTCCACGACAGTCGTTCAAAGACATCCGAAATGTTTTGCTGGGTTTCATTGCAATCATATCGATAGTACCAATACTCCAAACTCCTATGATTCTTCTGGGCCAGGGCATTGGACAACATGGTACCAAGAATCGGAAAAGCCCATGTCCACTGTAGCGCTGGTGTTCCTAGAGTGTCTATCTGCGCCACGTACGTTTGCACCTCTCTCCAGAACACCAGTTGATCCTTTATCTTGCATTTGGTGAGGACATGACGGAATCTATGCCACATGTACTCCACGTTTGCCCCTCCAACGGCAACGCAGGGGACAACAAAGAACATTAGGTTCTGTGCCCAAAGCATCAAGGTCAACAATGTCTCTTTCCATGGTTCAGATGATTCTTGGGAATCTACTGCGTCAGCAACAACCTCAACAGGTATCGCATCCTGGTAGCTGAACACCACATGGGAAATGACATGAATCGTTACAGAGAACATGGTAAATGCCATCCAAAGCCCTGTGAACTTGCGAATCACATGAAACTCCGAGTAGACGCGATCGATTAGTCTTCGGGTGCCTTCAGTGTCTCCTTCTAAAGCTAGTTCTCTGATTTTGTCCACTGCCTCATTCAGCTGGCAATGTAAGGAAACACGTTGTACGTACACCAGATACCAGAAAGAGCCGTAGCACAGAAAACAGAGCGACGCAACAGCGTTGTTGAAGTGTTGCAACGCGAATTGACACGTAGGTGGAGAAACAAAGATTTCGAAGGCAATTTTGAAGACTGCATTCAAAAGAGGCGAAGACAGAAAGAATATGAACTGCGGAATCTTAAGACAATCTTTGCCGCTGTATCCTGCAGAACCATGATTCTGTTGAATAAGTTCTACCCGGTTTTCAATGAACTCCATTTCAAGTGGCAAGGTTTGAACTTTCCGTGATTTTCTGCAGAATATCCTCAAGCAGATGGATAGACGGATAAAGACAGCGTAAGCTACGATGGAGAACGTCTGGGAGATGAAGCATAAGTATGACAAGGTGTCCAAGACAAACTTACTCTGACCCCATGTAGCATAGATGTAGTAATACATGTCAACAGCATACCACACCAACAGACTCACCATGATTGGTAGGAAGACAAAGTCAGTAATGCAAAGTCCCTGATGATCTATAAGACAATGACAAAATTATTAAAAAGTTGGCAGATACAGTTGTGAAGTTTTTTTTTCGGGGTTGCAGCCCTGCACCTTTCCACTAGTGCATGAAGGATGATAACAGAAAACAAAACAGTCAAAAGTGTGAATAAAAATTAGAAGATTTGAAGAAAAAAAAAAGAATAATTTAAGCAGCCTTTGTTTATGACGAGCCAACTTGAAAAGTATTCTATCAGCTGGAAATAATTCTTTTAAATGCCTATTACCTGGTTTATTAGTTTTAGATGTCGTCGGACTCCATACCTCTGCCT
>CALNVZ010003434.1:30943703-30986767 GCA_940671915.1 Paracentrotus lividus | reverse complement strand
TAACCAAGTTGTTTGTTTGCTTGTTTTTGTTGCTGTGTTGTTAGAGATTTAGAAGTAAATGACATTGTTTGATTTTAAAAGGTGAATAGATTACATTTATAACATTAGATCCCTAAAATACAGTAGAATGAACGTATGTAAACAGAAAAATAAATTAATAAAATGTTCTTCTTTTCTTTAAACAAAACGAATAACACAGAGTGTATGTCTATGATAATTTAAAAACATCACAAGGAGATATTAAGATTAAATGTAATTACTGCTATACCTTTTCCACATACTATCTCGCGTGTAACCACTCTCTAAACTGGATTTCACGGTCAATGTGGAAATGTGTACTGTTCCATAATAATATACGCATGATGAAACAGGAAGAATTTGAATTTGCAGCTGCAAAGTTTTGAACTTTCACCCTCTTTACCGTCTTGAGAAGTCGACTCTCGTCTGCGATGCACTCCTTGCGAAAGTCTTGTCTCAGTCTAGCTCCCCCGGTGTTCCAAGGAGGTAACTACTTGTAGTTGAATTAGTAGTCTTACCCGTGGCGATGTTGACAAGGACACTCGGTGAATCTGTAGCAAATGGATTGCATGTTTCTTCTAGCATATTGATGAGCTTGTCTACATCATTGTTGTCACGTTCAACTCTCCATGTGCGCAGTTGATTGGCTGGGGTTTCTCCTTTCTCGATGCCGCTCATTTCTTTCATTTCAGATACAGCCATACTGCGCTGAGAGAGTGTTACACACCATCGACGGAATGCACCATGTGAGTTTGCAAAGTGAGTGATTCCGCTTGCAGAGGAAGAAGCATCACGATTTACAGTTTGTTCTAGAGTAAGATCAATGGGTCCTCTAGAGTAAGCTTTCGTGGTACGTCTTGTTGAAAATGCTCCTGCTTTCAAGACGTCCAAGGCCTCATTGTCTAGACTCGTCATCTTCTCTAGAAAGTATGAGCCCCAATGAGCATAGTTGGGGCGGTTGAGGCTGAAGAAGACTTCGAGCATAGACGGAAGCACTTCTTTGTACAGATCTACATCATTGGTTCTAACTGAGCGCTGGAAATCCCGATAGAGCCGGTTCACTAGGTAGATATACGTTGCCCAGAAGGATGCAGTTTCACCAAGTTTGCCAGTGATAGTCTGATGGAAAAACTCCTCATAGTCCACAGACATCTTCTGGAATTCTTCGCTTTGGACAATTGCTTCTTGGGCCTGTTTGTCATCTGGCGGTAGAGCGATAACACTGTCCAGCATGTCATGATAGCTATCGCCAGTTGAGCCAAGAAAGCGCTGAAACAATGCTTTCTCCAGTGCTGTGGCAGCAATCTGATGGAGTCGTGAACATCTGTTATACATCTTTCCATGGATGAAACCATTTACTGACCCCTCTGCCAATAGTTTGGCTTCCGTAAGAAGGTACTCTAGGCCAGATTCAGAGATGAAGGTACCGAGAGCTCCAAAAAAGGCTAATTCGATGTGGAAATGTCCTAGCATGATAACCAGCTTATCAAAAGTTGGGGACATCATAGCTTGAATCGAAAGAGCCTTGGATGCGACGGCTAGGTCATAGGTCACAGGATGATAGGGCATCCGGTTCTCTTCTGCTACTTTCAAAGACCGATACATGGTCTCTTGCACGACGTCGTTCCTCGTTGGCGGCTGAGAGATAGGATCCATGTATGCAATAATAGTGACAGGTAGAGGATCATTGACGAATTGCGAATAGAATCCATTGAAGAGGGGGAGTTGATCATACTCAGACTTCACTAACCACATGAAGTCAATATCCTTGGCTTTTCTGAGGACAAATCCTTTGTCAGCTCCGCTCAATTTGTCTTCATCAGTCTCTTCAAACTTGAACTTTGCCATTTTCAAATTTTGACGAAACGGGGCAATTTGCTTCTCCTGACCTTCATATGACCTCCTCGGTCTTCCAGCAACTGCACTGCTTTCTCTTGCTCCTTCTTCTCGCAATTCAGTGTCCGAATTGTGATGTTCTGTGTCGTTCTGATATGCAATACCAACGGTAACGTGGAGACTATCTTTACCATTCAGGGTTTTGATATTAAGATCATAATTGTCCCAGGCGGTACCTGTTATAATGGTATAGAATATAAATGAATGGAAATTAGATATTTGAAACTATATTCAATTATCGGGTACATACCCTCATAAACTATGATCTATCAAAAATAACATTACAGAAATTGGTTTTATTTAGCTAACAGCTTACAATCTTGAGAGTATATGAAGAAGTATGACAAAGAAAAATAGCAATATGTAAATGATAAATATTTATGGCTTACTACAATGTTCTATACTATCATGTCTACATTTTCCTTACTAAAGTGAACAAGACTATAATTGAAGGACGAGCTATGACAAAAGTGAAATTGAGATAAATGAGAATGTTACCTGTTGCAGCGGTTGGTTCCAACTGAAGTCCTGCGGGCGTTTCTAATTCTCCCGATGTGCATGTGTACGCTATCTCGGTTTCCAAACGTTTACAGTCATAGTAACTAAGTGTATGACCAAGACGATTGAGCACAGTGATGGTTGTTTTCGATCCAAGAATCGATGACAAGCCAAGGCCCATTGCAGTATGCTTCCAGGGCCTTACAGTGCCTTTTGAAGTAGTAAATACTGCATCTGATGCCATTGAGAGCGATCTCCTCTTTGCTGCTTCACCAGGTTCAGGAACCAATCCACTTGTCAGAGTCTGATAGAACACCTTTGTCAAAGGTGGTATTTCAGGTGCATTGTCCTTCAGAGTTTGTATTGATGTAGGCGTAGGCATTATATTCTTTTCCATCCCAAGAATCTCAGATCGAAGTACTAAAGCAGCGCGTCGAACATCATCCTCGCTGGCTCTCATGTTCTTCAATCGGGACTTTGCCTCTTCAAAGCTCATTCCTTGTGGATAAACAAAGATTCCTCCTTTATTTGATTCTTTGTCAAATATGAGTTTCTCTTCGAATTTACTTTGCAGTTTTCGAATGAGAGCATCGACGTTGCTCTTTCTACAGATGATGCACAACTGCATGAACAAAGAGATAAACAAGATGTACTTTGATGTCTGAAATTGAATAGAACATGTAAGCCCGAAAGAATATAGGCTGTTTTACATGCATCCCAATCCCTCCCTCCCCCTACATTATCACGTGTCTGGAAGTGTAATTTATAATAATTTATATAATATGGCTCTATATTAATAGAGTGCAATTTTCTGATAGAATGCCACTCAATTCGCAATTACTATCATTAACTTGTTCACAGGATTCGATCCCAGTCGCCATTAGCGGTGATCCGAGGTGGGGGGGGGGGTACGGGGGACGTGTCCCCCCTGGATTTTTATTCTGGGGGATCGCCCCCTTCGATTTTTAAAGCTTAACATTTATTATTATTATTATTATTATTATTTATTTAGGGATCAGCTAATTGTGAAGCCAATAAAGAGGCGAAATAAATGTCAAATACAATGCTCAATATTACTATAAGGCATTTTTCGGCTCAAACATTGTCATTAGTTTCTGCAAAATGCGCGAAATTTTCAGATTTTGGATATATTAATTAATAAAGGTAATTTGGGACGCTTTATTACGGCTGAGTGTATATTATTCAGGGTTCCCACGGTCATGGAAAATCCTGGAAAATCCTGGAAAAATTTGTGGTCATGGAAAGTCAGGGAAAAGTCAGGGAATTTGGAAAATTTGTGAAAAGTCATGGAAAGGGGATTTTGGTCATGGAAAAGTCATGGAATTGCATTTACCTCTTGGCTATGGCAGCTTTCCAGTTTTTTGTGTCTCACAACTCTCTTACTCTTTGATCATACTCTGCTATTATAATTGGTGTTCATGATTTCTCTTTTTCCCAGTTTTGTGATTTACACTTTCACTATAAATTGCAGTGTTAGTTGCCAGTACGTACTGCTCTGATAATGATTTGTTCCCTGGGGTACTTAGCGTTAGAACTAGTGAGGTTGAAATAACATTTAATAAAGGTTTTTGTGAATATAACACAGCCACAATCCACATTCTTCACTCAAAATACTCATGGACCAGACTACAGCAAATTTCATCTATTTGCAATGATATTATATATAAGATGCCGACCAGTCAATATATTTATAATATGTCACTTTTTTTTTACCAGTTTTGCTTGTTTAGTTGTTTTCAGAGAATTCAAATTTCAAGTTGTGTACAATTTTACTCAACATTCATGGCAATTAGTTGACATATCAAGTCACAACTGATCAATCACTACCAACATGGTTATCAGAACATAATATATCCAAAGGGTTCTGAATCTCTTAGTTACACAAGATGTTTCAATGGCTGTTTTGGTGTCAATTAATGTGTCCTCTCCAGAAAAGTTACTTTTAAAATGAAGTTCAATGAAATATCAAAATAGGCATCAAATGTCCAATTTTCAAGATATCCTCATGATTTTTGGACCATAGAGAGAAATACAGTTGTTAATTTAGCTGGTGTCCTCAAATTGTATCACAAATGCCCTCACTTTTTGTAATGTAGAGTGAAATGCAGCACTGTGTTGAGAATTTAGGATGAGGATGTCTTTGTTAGCCTTTTTATTCATGTCACCTTATTGTAAAACTGAAATGGCACTCTTTTGTAACAATTGGCTCATGTGTGTCATATGCAAAGTGTTTTGTCTTTATATAATTCAGGGTTCCCACAGAAATTTGAAAACAAAATTCCAAGACTTTTATGTGGAAGTTTTGTAGAAACTGTGAATTCATGATCCTAATTTATGCCTGAAAAAATTGACATTTACATATTTTATATAGTTCACTTTTGTGACAAGATCCACATGCTGTGTTCTGAAAATTTGGAAATAAATGCAACACAAAAAGAAAGTTCTCCCTATTTCAAATAGCAATAATTTTTTTAAATAGGAGGAGTTGAAAAAATCTTATTATTTGTCCAGTAGGGAATTTAATTAGCTACCATGGGAGCGCATTTTAGGAAATATCATGAAGTCGTGCTTCAATGAGCAATGGCTGAATGCAAAATTGTCAATTTTTGAAAATCACAACTTCAAAATCACAACTTCGATTCAATGAGAGCGGACCAATTTTTAGATTTTAAACATTTCACGAATCAGAATGTACGCAAAACGTGCTTCCAAACATACGGAAAGGACATTAGCATAAAATTTCAGTGAGGTGAGCATGCAGCAAAAATGCAAAACTGCAATTTTTACTTCTTTGCCATAGTTAAATTGATCAAATATGATGGGATTCATGTCTAGGAAGAGTGTTTTTAACTTTTGCAAAATATTTAAATCAATTCACGGTTGAATGAACACCATAAAATACCATGTGAAAAACACTAAGTAAGTATTCTTCCCATTTTGTACACTAAAAATCATGTGAATATCTGTTTTTGTATTATATTTATGACCATTGCATGTGTGTACATGATCCTGTTGCATTTATTGATAAAATTCATGCTTCAGTGAGCATGTGGCATTGGAAAAGCTGTTTTTTTATTTTGAGACCCAAATTAAATTGCTTACTTTGCTATTTAAGAGATGTGCAGAGTTTCAAGAATTAACTCATAGTATAACAAACAAAAATTGACAATGAAAATGGGAAATATTTTACTTTTGTTCACTTTTTGTTCAAACTCTATACATAAAGTCAATGTGAGGAAATCAATAATGAACAAAAGTCAAATACATGTATTGTCCATTTTCATTGTAATTTTTTGGTTGTTATACTGTGAGTTAATTCTTGAAACTTGGCACAAATCCTAAGAAAGTCAGTAACTAACAGGAATTAGGTCAAATTAAGAATCGGACGTGCCATTAAGCCACGCCAGGGCCGTAAACTTTCTTCCTTTTTTCATGTTTTTCTCATATCTTGTGTTCACTGAAGCATAAAAATTTCGGGATTTTTGCGAAAATGAAAGCAAATGAATACTTCTAAACGAATTGTTATGGTTAAGCAAAGTAAGCAATTTAATTTGGTCTCTAATAAAAATTGATTTGAAAATGATTTTTTTTTTAAAATAAATGCAATATGATCATGTACACACGTGCACCTGTCATAAGAATAATACAAAAACAGATATCCACATGATTTTTAGGGTACAAAATGGAAAGAATCCTTACCTAGTGTTTTTCACATGGTATTTTATGGTGTTCATTCAGCTGTAATTGATTTAAATTTTTTGCAAATGTTAAAAACACTCTTGCTAGAGAATGTACCCATCATATTTGAATAATTTTAAATGGAAAAGGTAAAAATCGCAGTTAGGCATTTTTTGCTGCATGCTCACTCAACCGTAAATTTTGCGCAAATATCCTTTCCGTATTTGGAAGCACGTTTTAAGTAATTCTGATTCGTGAAATGTTTCAAAATAAAAAATTGTCCGCTCTCATTGAATCAAAGTTGTGATTTAGGCTTTGTGAACTTCAAAAAATGACATTTTGTGCATTCACCCATTGCTCACTGAAGCATGACTCCTTTTTTCCTAAATTCGCTCCCATGGTAGCTAATTAATTCCCTACATGGACATATAATTCGATTTTTAACTCCTCCTTTTAAAATTATTGATTTTGAAATAGGGGAACTTTCTTTTGTATTTTTGTTTAGTTCAAGGAAATCTGTCAGTTCAAGAAAATTACATGAGTTTGTGTTCAAAGATAATTTGAATTCTGGATGTTGTGTAAACGAAAATGGTACCCTGGGCAGAAACAGCCATATGCTAATGATAATAGATGTATATGTCATGAGTAAGAGTAGTGGTGAACGGATGGCTGTGAGGGAGGTGGAGGCCATCATAATGTGTCTGATTTTGGAAACCTGGCCAGAACGGAAGTCATGGAAAGGCAGCAATTTAGTCATGGAAAAGTCATGGAAAGTCATGGAATTCTGTTTTCAAATTTCTGTGGGAACCCTGATTATTCATTCACCTTCCGTGTTTCCGTCCCCTCCCCCCCCCCCCAGGTCGTGGACATGAAATCGCCGCCCTTCTCGAGTCGCCATTTTACAGAATTCGACACAATGAATGAATCCTAACAAGTGCCCTATTTTACACTTGGGTAAGATGGAGCATATAGATAAATATCTCTTTCTCAAGGACAAATACTGCGGTTTCCGGGAATCGAACCCACGGCCTTTGCATTCCCAGTCAAGCAATACTAAAATACGACACCGTAGTGTCAGTTTGTCAGTTCGTTTGTTAATCAGTGAACAAAATACGTTGAATGTTCAAAGGCTATCATTAGAATCAGCATGTGTGAAAGAGAAGTAAATATATATCATAATTATATGATCATGGCACTATCCTTCATGTGAATTTGAAACTTTTTATAACTTTTTCTTTGAAAAAAGATTTAACATCCATCACATTATATGTTAGTGATAGGTCATACAATTATCAAGAACAGGATAACTTTTTGATATGCTCCCATTTGCACAAAATTGCCCATAAATGTCCCATCTTTCTCCGCGCCATAAAATTAAAGATGATATTTGTAAAATGCTTTATGAAAACACTTACAAGTACTCACTGAACAAGACTTTGGATTGGAGGCCTGAGGAGTTCTGGATGTCAACGGAGTTATGATTGGGAGGGATGTTGAGGAGCATGGTACATCTCTCCAGTTGCTGGGTCTTTTTTAATTTGCGGCATAGCAATTTCTTTCGGCTTTACCTGTGCCTTCCGTGGGCTTCGCCGCACAGGTTACGCTGTGTCCGATTCCATATCTAGACCAGTTCAGTGCAGCCCCTTGCCAAAAGACCTTATTTTTTTCCTGATAATCTTGCCAACTCTTCATATTTGCTTCATGTCATGTCTCCATTGGGTTGTGATCTTGTGACCCTGCAGGTGTATGCCACCAGTTAATTTCATTGTTTGTCATGAAGCCCCTGGCGAAGTGAGAATTGTGTTTAGGGTCATTGTCTTATGATATCCTTTAGTTGTCCCGGAACGTTCATTGATGAATGGTTTTTCATTATCTGCAAATATGTGTACTCACCACGTCAACGTCTAGCCCCAAAGATCGATGATGATGGCGAGCTGCATAATTTCCAGTCCAGTATGTGATAGAGTGGCCTAGGATGACCGGATTCGGTTTCCGTTCCCCTGCCAACTAAATACACAAAGCTTACGGCAGGATATGTATATGTTAAGTGGGGTTTTCTTAGGTAACCTGGTGGATTTATATATCCATTACTATATAGCTACCAGTGTGCATGACTTAAAATGTCTCTTTTTGAAATATGGAGAAGTATCAAATACAGGATCAAATCTAGTTGCAAAAACACTGACCTTCTTAGTCTTTACAGCTTTGACCCTTCCTACAGAGGCTGTCCCCACAATACCTGGCTTCTTTTGCTTCTTTGGCATCTCTGGAGCCGGTGCTATCTTGGTGACATGGTTGATTGACTCAGGCTAAAAAGCAGAAGATTTTCACCTCCCACCACCACGACGGACCACATGGCTCCATAGCTCCTCTCTGTGTGGTTCTTGTTGGGCTGGTACATTAGACCCAACAGGCTCTGTAGCTGGGACTTTGGGCACCGCATGTAATGCAGATATGCGTAAATCCATCTCAGAAGCAACTAGTTGCAAATCCTCAGGACCTTTGGCTTGACACAAGACAGATTGCTCCAGATCTGACATGTCCCCTTCCAGCTTCAGTAGTCTACCTAGCAGGGCAGACACATCCAAACTGTCAAAGCTGACAGGTGGAAGCCTATTATGATCCTTTGCCACAAATGCAGGGGCCCGGCCTCCACACTCAAGCAACAGTTTGATCATTGCTTTAATGTTATTAATGTCCTATGATGGACCTTTATACTGCACATTTCTCTGAGAACCGATCTCTCCACAAGCCTCAAACAAAGCCTTATTTTGACCCCTCAATTTCCTCAGACTTGTAAGACGAAGAAAGCAGCTTGATTAGCTCATCAGCAGTGATCATGTTCAGTTTATTTGATAAAAAAATATAACAATTCATCTATAATAAACACAGCTCCAATTGTGCCTTTAAACACTCCAGGCCTGACAACATTGTGGTCTCCTGCCATGATGACAGATCAATGTTAACCACACAGCCAAAAAGTCGGAATCCTGAAGGCCAGTGTCATAGTCAAAACGCACCTCACAATGAGTGGGGTTGAACTGTAAAAAGCATGGCACAAAACAATATTCAAGACGGAAAACAAACTGGATAAGTTGCCATCCTGCACCATTCACTCACAAACTAGATAGCCAGCATAATCCAGACTTTAATACTCAATTGAAACTCGAATTGAATACCTGCTTAGATGACATACAGATTGTGTGCCAAGGCATGAAAGTCATGAATTGAAGAAATTCTGTGAAGGTTTCACTGGTGGTGTATGACTTCTGTGACATTGATATCAACATTCCTATGGATCATCATCATGGCAAAGCCATTTAGGCATCCTCCCCCATTGTAGATTGTAGGTGTTTCACAAATTGTCCAAAACAAATGAAAGATGCATTTTCCTTGGCAGTGAAAGCCTGTACGACTTCTGTGACATTGATGTAAACATCCCTATGTATCATCATCATCATTGCCAAGCCATTTAGGCATCCTCTTCCATTGTAGATTGTAGGTGTCTCACAGATTGTCCAAAACAAATGAAAGACGCATTTTCCTGGGCAGTGAAAGCCTGTACGACTTCTGTGACATTGATGTGAACATCTCTATGTATCATCATCATTGCCAAGCCATTTAGGCATCCTCTCCCATTGTAGATTGTAGGTGTCTCACAGATTGTCCAAAACAAATGAAAGACGCATTTTCCTGGGCAGTGAAAGCCTGTACAACTTCTGTGACATTGATGTGAACATCTCTATGTATCATCATTATGGCCAAGCCATTTAGGCATCCTCTCTCATTGTAGATTGTAGGTGTCTCACAGATTGTCCAAAACAAATGAAAAATGCATTTTCTTGGGCAGTGAAAGCCTGTACAACTTCTGTGACATTTATATCAACATCCATACATGTATGTATCCTCTCCCATTGTAGATTGTGGGTGTCTCAAGGATTGTCCAAAACAAATGAAAGATGCATTTTCCTTGGCAGTGAAAGCCTCTACGACTTCTGTGACATTGATATCAACGTCTCTATGTATCTTCATCATGGCCAAGCCATTCAGGCATCCTCTTCCATTGTGGATTTTCCTCAATCCATTACATGTATTACAGCTAAACCACCTCTCTGCTTCAGCATAAGTAAAAGGGAAAACCACAAGAATATCTTAGATTGTGAATATATTGAGAATAGTGGCCTGTCACAAGCCTTAAGGGCGCCTACTGTAGTGTTGTGGGACCATTAGATGCAAAGCCTCTTTATCCCATCTCTACCTCCCACACCGATGCAGACCATCCATTGTTGATACATTGTAGATGCAGTTAGTTAATACGTTCCTCATATTTCCTTGTCTTACTTTTGTGAGAGCTCTGCATATTGCTCTCGTCGCAAACTGTGAGCTCAATCACAACAACAGTCTTTTTTCTGTTTAGAAAAGATCACTATATCTGGTAGAAGATTATTCACTGCAATCTCTTCTGGGAAGACAAGTCTTGAATCCAAGTCGGCCAGGGTTTCCAAGTCTTGAGCAAGTGGCAAGAGTCCAGAGCATCTCTTCGCTGGACGACGAGGAAGAGTTTCTCCAGGTCGTACAAATTGAATTCTCCTATCTTCTTTTCTTGCTGGGTTAGTGTTAGTGTTAGAAATGTCTTCACAGAGATCAAAGTTGTACAGAACAGTGAATAATTGTGGAATCCAACTAAAGAAGAGATGCTAACTAATCTGATATTCTAATCTAGTGCTTCGAGAGGATCTATACATTCTTTTTGCCTTTCCTTAATGTCAAGTTTGCTTGATAGCCCTAATTTCCCAATTGGGAACAAAATGTATTTTGAGTTTGGCACCCTTGATAAAATTTTTAACTATCTCTTTTTTTATTGCATTACTACTACCTTCCAAAGAACCATGAGTTCATGAGGAAGGCTTCTTGGGTATGGAAGTTTCTCCTTAAAAACCTCCAATGCGTTGATGTTTGGGAGAGTCTTGGCTGCTAAGGCAGACAAAACTAAAAAGCTGTTTGCTGCCTGCTTCTTGAGTGCATTGAATCTCGAAATGAAAATATGCATTTGAACATGGGATGATTGATAATTATCTTTTAATAAGTACGAATGCAAGGTTTTGCAAACTAAACGATCTAATTTCATAAACTAATAACAAACAATCGCTAGCCAAACGATCACATTTGAACATTGGCAAAAATTGTGACCAAGTGAGTATCTGATAGTTGTGGCCAAGTGTGTGACCAAGTAAAGTGCGTGTTCAAATAAATGACCAAGTGCACCTATAAAAGTTTTGGCCAACTGCGTGGCCAAGTAAAGTGCGCATCCAAATAAATGGACAAGTGCAACTCCAAAAGTTGTGTAGTCAAGTGCGTGGCCAAGTAAAGTATGCGTCCATATAAATGACCAAGTGCGCCTCCAAAAGTTGTGGCCAATTGCATGGCCAAGTAAAGTGCGCATCCAAATAAATGACCAAGTGCGCCTCCAAAAGTTGTGGCCAAGAGCATGGCCAAGTAAAGTGTGCGTCCAAATAAATGACCAAGTGGCGGCCTCCAAAAGTTGTGGCCAAGTGCATGGCCAAGTAAAGTGTGCGCTCCAATAAATGACCAAGTGCGCCTCCAAAAGTTGTGGCCAAGTGCATGGCCAAGTAAAGTGCGCATCCAAATAAATGACCAAGTGCGCCTCCAAAAGTTGTGGCCAAGTGCATGGCCAAGTAAAGTGCGCGTCCAAATAAATGACCAAGTGCGCCTCCAAAAGTTGTGGCCAAGTGCATGGCCAAGTAAAGTCGCGTCCAAATAAATGAACAAGTGCGCCTCCAAAAGTTGTGGCCAAGTGCATGGCCAAGTAAAGTGCGCGTCCAAATAAATGACCAGTGCGCCTCCAAAATTTGTGGCCAAGTGCATGGCCAAGTAAAGTGTGCGTCCAAATAAATGACCAAGTGCGCCTCCAAAAGTTGTGGCCAAGTGCGTGGCCAAGTAAAGTGTGCGTTCAAATAAATGACCAAGTGCGCCTCCAAAAGTTGTCAAGTTCGTGACCAAGTCAAGTACACATCTATGCAAGGGACATAAGGGTTAACCAAATGACAAAACAGCGCATCACTTACAACCAAAGGGTATCCCTGTTCTGATATGAGACTAACATTTTTTTTTTTTTTTACTTTCCTCCAGTTTGGTCTCTTTCATTTTACTTTACACAATGTGCACAGTCATGTTCAAGTTTATGTTCAACTTCTATGGCAGCTTCCAAGCTTTTTACAAGAGTGGCCTTAGCACTCTTCTTTCCTATTAAAGAATGCTGTGAAATATGATTTGTTCTGTAGATCCTCTTGTCAAAATGCCTTTTTTTTTTTCTTTTTTTGTTGTTGACAAATCTTCTTCACATTTTAATCCTTCCCTCTCCCGCCTTTCCCTCAAAACGGGACACATTATACCTGCCGCAGAAATTGCTTCTTGTCATACCTTACTTTCTCAATTGGATTTAAGTCGGGTGACTCTGTCGGCGTCCTCCACCAGTTTAATCCTTTTTCGTTGTCCTGAAGTACTTTATGGTTGTCTGGATGATAGTGTGAAATTAATAGCTTCAGATACTTGTTTAAGATGTGTACATATTCCTCCTTTCTAAAGATGCCATACAAAATTATGAGTTTGGTGCTTCCCCTGGCAGAAATGCCTGCCCATACATTTACCTCCAATACAACAAATTAAAAAAAAGATTAAATTTCATGCTTTAAAGATTCGGGTTGATTTTTTTTTCTTTTTTCTTTTTTTCAATTCCACAGCAGTATCACATAAACTGTTCATGTAGACTTTTGCGAATGCCATCTTAGAAAATGGCCGCAACTTTTTTTGCCTTCTCCAACCTCCTTTTCTCTCTGCCTTCCTTTTACATATAGTATTCAGTTGCCCCAGTGAAAGCCTCCACCAACCAAAGAGCTGCATTTTCAATCTGAAAACATCACAATACAAATAATTTCTATCTGCATTAGATATGAAAACACTTTATAATTTCTCGATCAGGTAGGTATTTCCTCAACTGATCAGCTATCATTTGGCGAAACTTTTCCCCACTCGTACTCTTTCCACTCATGGCCGCAGCATCATCTGCCATCTTACATTATGTTTTTTACCTCTTTGGACCTATCATGATACGAACGTTGATGGCGCATTATTGTTAAACATGAGATTTGTTGCCATCTCTGGTTAGTGCAATATATTCCCCCCCCCCCAAAAAAAAAAAAACACAAAAAAACCCTTAATTTATTTAGTTGACTTGTTCGACTTGGGCTGAGTGTTCTTTCCTGCTATGCAATCGGCGGCCATCTGCCCTGGGGAACTTCCCCAGAAGTGTACCGTCCCTTTCACTGCCGCCGCGCGGTCAGCAGGACTTTTCTCCTTTTCCGCTGCCATGCCTACGGAACTTGTGTCTTTTTGTTCTTTCATGATTTTTGATGATTGCAATTCTTTCAATTATGGGAGGTTGTGAAAAATCCTTCCACATTTGATCAGCAGTGTCTTATTTCGACCCGACGAGACATGTAGTCTCGATCGGAGGCTTACTATAAACTATTTCGTTGTTACCTGTATGCGGTATTGTGTACTCTTTTCATTATACAATGTAGGTTATGGCTCGCAGAATGCCATGCTTATGTACTAAATGGAGTTTGTTTAATGTTTTGCAAATCATGATATGGTGTGTCTAATGCATTATTTTCTTTTAATTTGTCACAATTTGTGCTTGGGACATACTGAAATATTTTAAAACTTTTGTTTATTGAATATATATATATATATATATATTGTGCAATTGATAAAATATGCATGTTAAGAAGTAAAGAAAATTTTATGCAATGTTTGATATGTTGAATTTGAATTTGGTTACCTTTATAACCACCCTGGGCATTGACCCTAAATACTTCGATTCATAATGTCTAGGCCTATGTAATTGCAATATTTTTTGTGAGAAAGATTTAAAAAATATTCTATTTTTATACAATGATAAAGACTTGTGTTTTAGTCCTATTTTTGTAACAGATTGAAATAAAAGTCGGGGATCAAGGGAGAAAGTGCGAGGACAGAGAAAGAGAGTGTGAAATCTTGTATTTGAATAATACTTTCTTCAGCCTACTTATGTGCACATAAGCATTCAGTGCATTTCAAATTGGAACCAGGAGAGTGCCCTTGTTTGATACAAGTTTTCAACAATCATGTTCCTTCCATGTTTATTATAATAGGAGTAAACTGTAGTATTCTAATAATTGCAATTAATGTACAGTCTGTGTTAAAAAAAATGGTAGTCTGGGAAAAAATAATTTAGTGTGAAATCTTTTCAAAAATGTGTGTTTGTGTTACCAAATTAAAGCCAAAAGATTTTTCTTGCTGATGCGCTTTGTTCTGTGTAATTTGCTTTCGTAAAACAAAAGTTAAGTAAAATTTTGTGCGACAAGTCAAAAATTGAAATTACGCACTTCTATTGTTCGGGAGCGCTGAATTCATGGCCATTTTGCGAAACCTACACAAAGGCATGTGACGGCGTGCGATAAATGGATTTTTCTTGATTGTAGAAAACTAGTCATATCTCAAAACGTACAGCACCAAATGTGATGGAAAAAAAATTGCAGAAAAAAGTCTGATATTCCTGCTTTATGAAAATACCAAACAATACCAGGTTGTGATTGATCTTCATACTATAAAAAATGTTTTCCACTTGTACCAATAAGGCATTTTATTTGACACAGACTGTACATGTATGAAGAGCTTGGTTCCAAAAGGGACTAAATCCATATTTGACCAAAGTTCACTTTTTAAGCTAAATATATGTACCTAGTACAAGGGATTAAAATGCTCATAATCGCATTCCCCCAAAAAAAATTGAAAAAATATTTTGATGTTTCAAATTTCTGTTTCATTCAAGGGACTAAATCCAAAACAGTTTCATTCCAAAAGGGACTAAATCCAGTCTGTGGATTCTAAATATCTTAACTTTACCTATGTTCCCGTCGGATATATATTCTGATATTTGCATACAGGCTGTAGATATTGATCTAAGATCTTGAAAGAAAATTTGAATAAATTTGATTAATTTTTAAGAATTTTATGAATATTCTTGGATTTAGTCCCTTTTGGAATGAAATATTTGAACCAACTGAAAATCAAATTTTTGGCGAAAAAAAAATTCTTCAACATTTATAATTTTTACTTTTATTTTATTCATACACCTTCAGAATAACATTTAAACACATTTTTAGCTGACCAAAGACTTCAATTAGGCAAAATAATTGGGAAAATAGACGATTTACGGGAGTTTCATTCCAAAAGGGACTAAATCCACAGAAATTGAAATTTTAAAAATTCATAAAAAATAAAATTTTATAGCTAGATTTTTAAAATTGTTATCAAAATGGTCTAAAGCAATTGTACTAGCACGTGTACCAAAATTAAGTCATATGGTTCATGGTAAAGTGATAAATAAAAAATCAGTGATTTACTCGAAATCTCCAAAAGTGGATTTAGTCCCTTTTGGAATGAAACTCTTCACATGTAAGAGACAGCAAGTAAAGGATAGATATTGACTCTGTGTTTGTGTGAAAGAAGAATCTGGGTAGGAGGGGGTGAAGTGATGGTTTAATTCCAATTTTTCTATAAATAGCAGTTGGCCCAATTCTCTGATATTCTAGTACCACATCGGATAATATAAACCTGTTTAGTCTAGTAACAATTTGGTCTAATTTCCCCATTGTCTGATACATACTTTATTTAAATCTCACTTGGTCTAACTGCTAATTCGTTTACTAGCCAAATGGCTGAATTGACTAAATGTTGTTAGACCAAGTGGATATCAAACAAAATGGCAATTAGACAAACTGGTAAGTAGGCAAAGTATCGATTGTTCCTACATTGTAGACCAAATGGGTTTAGTCCATGTGGTATCACAGAGTATTGGACTTTGTTAGATCAAGTTGATTTGAACTTTTGGGAATGTGGTCTGGGAGAATGGCCCTGTAATAACAATACTTCAGTGTATCTGTGTTCACTAAAAGGGGAGTGGACTGTATTTGAATGCAGGAGAGAATAAGGAAAGGGGAAACAGTAAAGAGAAACAGTGACAGTAGAAAGGAGAGTGTGAAGAAAGTGTAGGATAAAGGAATGACCTTGGCCCAATTGCATAAAGAGTTACCAATTTTGTCATTAATGGTAACTTTCATGAAATACTGCATTTTGATTGGTTGTTGAGCAACGTTACCAAGGTAGTTACCATTATTGACAAAGTTTACTATAAAACATGTAGTGCATGTAACTCTTTATGTGACAGGGCCTAGTTTACATATTCAAATTCCCAATTTGTGATAGCGTTTACAAGTTGTTTCTTTCTTAAAGGGGAATGAAACCCTAGGAATTCATTAAATTGTACAAAAACAGGAAAATCAAAGAAGCTGATCAATGAAAATTTCAGAAAAAATGAATGAATAATAAGAAAGTTATGAGCATTTGAATGTTGTGATCACTACTGCTATGGGGATCCTCTCATTGGCAACGGGCCCAAGATGTGTGATGTCATACATGAACAACTTCCCCATTACTTTTGTACATATTTCACTCAAATTTTTTTTTTTAAATTAATTCCGTTAAAAGATCCGAGATTCATTTCATGGGAGGACATGTATTACAAGTTCACAAAATATAATCATGTGTGAAGAGTCTGTACTACCATTAGAATGAGGAAAAAGGAGAATTTTTGGTATTTTTTTGTATGTCATATGGGAGAGTTGTTCATGTGTGATATCACACATCTTGGGCCTGTTGCCAGTGTGAGGATCTCCATAGCGTTAGTGATCACAACATTCAAATGCACATAACTTTCTTATTATTTATTCAATTGTTCTCAAACTTTCTTTAATCTGTTTCTTTGATTTTTTTGTTTCATACAATTCAACTGAATCCTAGGGTTTCATTCTCCTTTAAATAACTAGTGGCAAACTAGTAGTACAGTCCACACCCTTTATATTGAGGTTCATGTCATACCAAACAAGTAGGCAAATAGAAACAATGTTCATGTTGCCTGCCATATCACCTCAATGTTTCACTGCTCCTTGTAATGAGAGTGGACTGTATTGCAATACAACTTGTCTGATGCTGATTTCAAATTTTCATGAAGGTTCTCTAATTTCGCTGTTACTATTTCTGAAAATTTAAGTGCATTTTGATTATTCGCAGATTCATTATAAATGCATGCAACATGGACAATTAAAAACAGAAAAATTTTTAAATTTTAGTTCAAATAAAGTTCATTTATTTCATGTGAAAACTTCATATTTTATACAGACAAACAGTAAACATCCAATTCTTTGGAAATGATTCAAAATAACCACACAAGGAATAAAACCTGGCATGCAAAAAACAATACACAATGAACAAATGTTGCATATAGGCTGGTTTAAACTGCTGTGCCTTACACAGAAAAATGAACATTCATTAGTCATGATAAAAAAATTCTACATCTTGAATACTTTTGCGTGCAATTAAAACAAGTACAGGATTAAATCCATGTATTTTGGTAATATACAAATTTTAAACAATAATGTTTAATACATGTACATATACACAAGCATAGACATGCATTAATTTATTTTGTTAGTGGGGAGGATGATCTATTCATCATCCCCCCCCCCAAGTAACAAAAGAAAGTCAGTCCAGCTCTACGCCAGTGTACATGTATTTTGGGATGATTGGGAAATATGTGAAACCCATTCTATACTAAACAGGCCGCTACATGCATGTAGGTCCTACTAGACATGCATTTAAAATAACTACCTTCAAAACATTTTTAAAAATGATAGTATTTAAACGTCCCACTTTCACTCTTGTCCTTCAGAACAATTAACTTACCTTTTTACGCACGGAATAGACTTTAAAGTGTGAACATTTCACCTTGACTGACGAGTGTGGGAACATGTCCAGTCTTCTCTCATTACAATGAGGTGTTCAGGGCCCAGTAACACAGAGGTTTGTGATCAATTGCAAATTTGAAAGAACTACTCTGATTGGTTGCTCATCAGTCTTTTGAACCAAACGTACTTAAATCGATGATCATGATTGGCTATCGTCATTTTGCTATCAAACCTTTGTGTTATGGAGCCCAGAACTCTTACCTTGTAATGATGAAATTTTGCTTTACTAAACACGTAGGCCTGTATTCTTAAATGTACAGTCATGTAGTTTTCAAAAGCATGGACTGAAACCACGGATTATGTTAATTTGTGAATTTAAAGCTTTAATAATTCAGCACGGACACTGAGAAAGGTCCAATATGAACAAGCGCTTTTATCACAGAGCTAAATTCATGCTTGTTTCTATAGTTACAATGTAAGTCAGCTAGTTTAATATTTAAATTAACTTAAATAAACAGTAGACTCAATAGTGAACTTATTAATTCAAACCCATCGGGTCATTATGCTAAAACCATGGCAACAGGCATTGGCAACCTGTGACAAAAGCGCACATTCCTATTGGACCTTTCTTTATGTCCGCGCTGAATTAAGCGTAATTATTACACAAAATCGACATAATCCGTGATTTCAGTCCATCCAGTTTAGTTTGAAAACTACCTTTGAGAATATGGGCTATTGAGATTCGCACATTTGGAGGGGAGAATTGCCTTGGAACATAATGTTACTATATACATGTACAGTACATTTTTGTTATAAGAGGAATAGGCTGTACAGTTCACACCCATTATAACCAGCTGCTATGGACCAAGCCCATTGTTATTTTGTTACTACAAAATCTCACTACACCGAACACGAGTTTGAAATTACAACTGGGAGAACTGCCTCATAATGATATTGTACAGTATCCATGCTTTTTATAATTGGAGTAGAATGTATTAATATGTTGCCAAAGGACGGTGATGCTGAAGGAGGGATTTCAACCCCTTTCAGTGACTTAACCACAGGACCACAGTATTAAGTTAAAGGGACTCGTAATTGATAAAACATGGGGAAATCACCTTATCTCGGATGAAATAATAACATTCCAATCAGAGCCTGAGGCGTGTTGCGTAATCTCCAGCGACAATCCGTCTGGAGGTAATCCGGTAATCCTTCATGGCTATAGACTAACTGACCAGAATTCAGAAGTAAATCTAACCTATGTTTTGTTTTTTAAATGGAGCATTATACAAGTCCTCTCTTTGAATTTATACGAAGAGCCCCGTTGAGAGTCTATTGTTGATGAATCGAGAAACCAAAGCTACTGACCCGACTGACAGACTGAATTCGGCCAACTTCGGCATGTTTGTGCTGTCCGAATGTTAATCCCCATTAGTCCGACCCATGCGTAAGCCTGACTGACATTGTGTACAAGTCAATGGAGCTCAGGAAAAACGCGCATTCCCCATGATCTCCGAGTTTCAGGGGACTTTAATGTAGTAAAATATAGTATTGACATAAAAATTGTAGATAAAATGTATTTGAACCCTGTGATCTTTGGAAAACAAATGAACAACACTCTTCAAAAACCATATTTCCATAACAAAAATTGTGTTATACAGTGCATCCAAAATAAAAGTAAACCCAACTTTGAGAGCCTCGCATTAAACTTGTAAAACTAATGTGTCATTATTTTTTATATCATGACAAAGAGTAACTCATATTCCATCTAGCGATACCCAAATTATACTTGTATAGTCATGGATGACTGAGCACTCAAGTTTCTAAAAATGTTGGTAAAAAACACATTTTTTTCAGAAGCAACCTGACTTTCTTATTATTCAGTCATTGTTTGAGTCAGCCTTCCTGAGTCCATTCATAAGGGGCAAAGGATTACTTGGCTTATTGAAAAGCAAGGGTTGCTTTTGCCTAAACTTATTACATTTCAATTTTGACGACTTTTTATTTTTTTTCAAGACCACATGCTCAGTCACAGGCGTAGACACAAATTCCTTTCTTTTGTAAGTGGGGGGTGGGGGATGCGCTATGCCAGTGCGCTCAGTTTTCAGTAACAGCATACATGTAGGTATAAATTGGGCATCGTTAAATTGAAAATGAGTTAATCTTTATCATGAAATAAATATCAAGGTCACACAAGCTTCACAATTTTAATATGAGGCTCTGAAAGTTGAGTTTACTTTTTTTCTGGGATGCATTGTATAAAGAGCAGCTTGCCATATCAAGATCAAGTCAATTTGAGGTATAAAAAATAACAGATTAACTATTGAATTTGAGCTGAAACTATGAAACCTAAATCATTGATTATCAGCCATTTGGTCACATTGTAGAACGATACATGTACCAGCTGTCATTTTACAAGCCAAAATTTTTATGTTAAGATATTTCGCCAATTTTGGACAAGTTAGGGAAATGTGCAAGAGCATAGTTCCACGATTTTCGCGATGTTTTCATTACTATAAAAAGCATTTGCGAAGTGGAGATTTTTGCAACTAGACTAGCATACTTTGTGAAAATAACCGCTTGTACATTTTATTAACGGAACACTCCCTGTAAAACAGTGCATGATCATATGAACCTTGCTACCAGAAAAATTTGCTAGTTATATCAGGTGTTTCGTTATAATCAGAACTCTTTAAATAAAGTTTACACTGTATCTGATTACTATACTATACTATACACAATGTACGTCAGAGCAAACTGTGCAAAATTACAAAGTTTTATACCATACATGTAAATAAAATATATGTGAAGCATTCTTGTCTTCATATGGCACAAACATCTAATGATAAACAGTGATAACATTCTAAATACATAGAAACAATTCATAGATTATATCTCGCCAAGCAGAAATGGAAGGCTTGTGTAAAATACTGAAACCGGTAAATAGTTCTCTCAACTGGTCTAAAGCCTCATTCGAATATCACTCCGGGACCGATACAGTGATAAAAAAACAGTTGTTTTGCCCATTTTCAGACAGTGCAGTTCGTGCAAACATGGGCACCAGAGTTATGATTCAGGCATAAGTTGGATAAAAAAATCCACTATTAATCTCATTTCTACCTATAGAAATTGAAGTACAGTCAAATATTCTTCATTGGCCCATTTCTATACAATCGCCACTAATGAAACAATTTTCCTGACAAGAAAAATATATGTGGTACAACATATCTAGAACAAAACCTTATCTATAATAGCAAGCACTATAATTCTTTGACAAACTGATGGGTTTTGATGACAGATAATATTTTAATATCCAAGTCTTTTGCTTTTTTATTTATTTAGAGAGTAAACTGGGAAAGACCTATATCAATCTAGCTAAAAAGAATAGATGGGGGAGAAAAGGTTACATACCTTTAAAAAAAAATCATATTACACTTACCCTGTGTCCTTAAAAGTAATATTAACATAAAAAGCCTGAATATGCAAGTACATCTGTTGTCTTAATTTGGCAAAACATATCAAATTATTTTTATTTAAAGCTGCTAAATCACAATAAAATGGCCAAACCCGAATGAATACTAGCATTTATTCAATACTTTTCTTATAATATTGGCATGTCCTTCAAAACAAGCAGCCCACATTAAATGTAAGGGTTCGCTTAAGAAAATTAAAACTTTGTTCAACATGTATTTTAAAAAAATTGTATACCCTTTCAAACATAGCAAATCATAAGAAATGTCAGACATACTCATGTTGATTAATGAAGAAAGAAAAAAAAAACAATCATATACTTTATGATGAATATCTCTCCAGACCTCTTTTTATGTGATTAATAATAATAATTTTAAAAAAATTTCCTGAGATAAAAATGTTGAGTTGATTGTTCATCAATAAAAGGACATCGCCTCGGAGGAAAACTAATATGATTGTTACTGATGAAAAAAAACTCCTTAAAAAATGGAAATGAAACTCAAGAAAGTAAGACCAAAAGGGCAAAACACAACATTTGATTTGTAAAGAGAATTTGAGAATTAAAAGTCACAATTGTAGAACTTCTTGTAATGTACAGAAGCAAAGGAGAGAAAGAGAAGACGTAGAGAGACATACAGAAAGAGAGAGAGAGAGAGAGAAAGTAAGATAGAGACAAGTTCATTGCAAAAGAGACAGAGAAAAATACAACCATATAAATGCAATATTGAGAGAGAGAGAAAGAGAGAGACACAGAGAGAGAGAGAAAGAGAGAGAGAGTAAGATAGAGACAGTAAATAGAGAAAGATATAGACAAGTTCATTGCAAAAGAGACAGAGAAAAATACAACCATATAAATGCAATATTGAGAGAGAGAGAAAGAGAGAGAGAGAGAGAGAGAAATAGGGGGGAAAATTGTTGGGTGAAAAAAGAGACAGAAAGTGAAAAAGAAGAGCATACATATAGAACGGCACATAATCACATAAATACAATAGCAAAATCTTGTCCATGACATTGTAGAATTGATTTTCTTATCATAATCATACAAAATATAAGCAAAAAACATTTCAGTCACAGTAACCTTATACGTAATTAAGATAAACACACTCTTTGGGGTAAAACAAAACATTGTATGTCAAATTAATACAATTTTGTCACTTGTCTGCACTTATTAATGTTAATGCTCACACTTTAGGAAAAAGCATAAGAGATAAAATGTTGAAATATGCAACACACTGTGAAAAACTTTGTACAGTTCCTGCCACAAACAGTGACTTTAATTGTCATTGGCATCCTAGTCACATTAGGTGACTTTCCGGGATATCTTCGATTCTCTCCCCGCTCTCAAAGTCAGGGAAGCTTTGTACGTTGTGCTTGAGGATTAGATTAGACGGTAACTGGCTAGGGAAAGTGTTAGCCCAGGTCCTTTTCATCGCCTGGTACCGCATGTTGGACAGTCGCCCATTAATAGCTTGCCCGATATCGCAGTGCTTTACTTGAGGGAACTTGCAGTAGACCGCTTCTGCGATAGAGGAGGAAGAGAGTGACAGACAAAAGCAACAGAAGGGAAGAAGAAGAAATGCAACATGGTAATGGCACGGTGATGATCACGACGTCATCTCGCCAAAAAACACGCTTTACAATTAAAAGGTATGAATGCAACCTCTCCTTACACTGTCCTTGAATGCTGATGGGTGGGTGCATTCACATTGATAATTAATTCTCAGCTCCTCAGCGCGTCTGATCGAGTCTCTTGAGTCGGATTTCTCGTTTCTGCTCGCGGTATCGGATGCTGGAGAGACGCCCGTTGATAGCCTGGCCGATGTCACACGGGGAGATTTTGGGGAATCTGGCGATGACCGCTTCTGTGTATGGAACAACAAGGGAGAAGGGAGGAAAATGGGATGGAGAGATTGGGAGTTGAGTGGTGGGGTGATGGGAAAGATGGTTTTTAAAAAGAAAAAGGCAGCAAGGATATTTGAATGAATTTGCAGGAGTGATGTGAATATATAGCACAGGGACGGTGAAATTGGGTCGGAAATGTAAGATGTTAAATTTCATATACATTGAAACAGCCAAAAAGATGACAAAATGAAAGAAAACAGTACAGACAATCAAGTATTTTTTTTTATTATTTTTTTTTTTTTTAAAGGGGTTGGGGGGGGGGGGGGTTATAAAGGAGGAAGACATTTGATGCAAGGATATAATTTTGAAAATAGATCCCAAAAGAGAAATGCATGGAGAGAGATTAATACATGAACATTGGGGTTAAGAAGAAGGAATATGCAGGTGGAGGTGGTTGCAAGCAGTAAACCATGCAGTGAGATCAGTCATCAGCAAGCATGAACAAAATAATTCCATGTATTTAATGGGAAAATATGAACGAGAAAAGATGAAGAGGGGGAGTCACGATCAGTCATATTCAGAGGAGAAAGACGGAAAGACAAAAGATATTTCAAGAATTCAAAGGCAAAGAGAAGAAAAGGAAAAAGAAATAGCAAGAGAAAGAAGAAAGATAAGAAGATAAGAAGGGCAGAAATGAGCCAATAAATAAAGACAGAGGAAGGAGGAGATGAAAGCATGAAAAGATAACAGGAATAAAGGAGATATACAGCCAGCATGCAAGTGATGCATTCAGAGCAAGGAGACAAAGTGAAGTAAAAATTGGTGAAACAAAAAGGAGGCACAGTTTCAGAAGATCAGGAAAAAAAGGAATAGATTGAAGAGAAACATAGCATATGCCAAGGAAGAACAAGATAGGGACAGAGAGAGGGGAGGGAGAGAGAGGGGGGGGGGGGAAGAAAGAGCGAGACAGAGAGAGAGAGAAAGAGAGAGAGAGAGGAATAAGAAGAAGTGAGATAACATGCTCATACAGGTGAATTGATGAGGGGGAGGAAAATGGATTGTAAGAAAAAAAGGGGAAGAGTGGAAAGAAAAAAAACATTGCTATTAATTTGATCACAAGTAGAATAAATAATTTATAAAAATTCTGTGAATTACATTAAACTTCTATCTACCTGTAGAACAACTAACATACGGGCAACATCCAATTCGTGATATCAAATTTGGTGTTGGGCCGATTTTTAGATCAGCCAGCACCAAAATAAATATAAGATTGATATTGGGACAAGTCTCACATGGTGATGAGCTTTCAGTAAATGTGATTTGGACAATTTTCAAATCTTATATTATGTGTTGGGGCTATGAGAGCTATTCTAAATTGTTCATGACTAAGAAGACAATGAAAAGATCTGACAAAAACTGGAAAATCCTCCTCCTCCAAAATGTTATGAAATGCTTATTTTGCTTGCGTTAATTTGCTAGTAAGTACATGTAAATTTAGATGAAAAAGTAATAACTATTAGTGAGTAATTAATGGTGACCAATTGAAGTCGTTTTTAAAAACTTGTACTTAATAATGTGCACAATACAATATTCTAAGCCCTTAATATTAGAAATATTATCTGGCTTTAGAAGAGCTTTCCTAATAGTGCGTTATTAATATAGAGACATTTGAATACATGTGCTCTCACATGCACTTACATGTACCACAACGCACCTCAGAAGTCTTGCAAAATATTCATTTTCTGACAGTTTGTTAACCCAAAGGGCAAATTCAACTAGGGTAACTACATTTTACTGCCCAACTTGATAAAACATAAAACATCATCAAAACATTAGAAGTTGAGAACTCACTATAGATGGCGTCGACTTTCTTGGGATCCAGCGCTCTCTTGGGTTCCGCCGACGCATCTCTGGTGCTCTTACCCCCTCGTAGGTTGCTGTTCAGAAGCGTTTCCATGGAGAAGACGAACGGGAGGAGACGACGAGCATACGCGGTGGGTTGGTCCAGCTCCTTGAGACTATCCCAAGCCTCGCGCTCAATGAAGACACCGGTGCCTGGGTGGATTTCAACCTGGTGTAGAAATGAAGAATATTGATAATTGTGGATTCTTCTAAAGCGACTACTCCACGATGTGAGAGTAGCAAAAAAGAATGGTTAATACAGTCTACTCCCATTATAACGAGCAGGTATACGAGAATCCCTTATTCAACGTTGCCTTAGGGTGGTATCTCACTTCGCGGAGACGTCTAAGCGACAGAATAGAACATTTCGTCTCCGCGACGACAAAAAGTATTAGAGATGGATTTGGGACTACTTCAGACTTTTTTTTTCATAAATTGACATATCTAATACTTTTTATCCGTAGCGGAGACGAAATTTTCTATTCTGTCGCGGAGACGTCTCCGCAAAGTGAGATACCACTCTTATTACAAGGCAATTCTCAAAGAAGTTACGGTAATGTCCGATTCTGGTTTCTGTGCATTCTTGCATTTTAATCCAATGCGTCAAAAAGCTCAAGTAATGTCAAGTTGGTTGAATGAAAGCAAAGATCATTAAAATGAATGCTCAAGGGCCTATCTCACTGGTCATGATACAAGTTCGCGACTAGTTCTCTGCTTAGAGTCTCTGGAGTCATGGAGATGTCTTCGGGACTCCAGTGAGATCTATAGGCCCTTCAGAATGATACAATATTTGCTGCTACATGTATTTTTAAATATTTTAAAGATATAACATTAAACAGGGTTCACTTGATAGCCTTTGATTAGGATTAGACTTAAGCTTTGGACTAGGGCTTTGGTTGCAATTGGGCTTTAGAGCTATGGATAAGAGGTAGTGTACATGTAGACGTGCAATGTTATAGTTATACAGTAAAACCAACAATTTAGCATGCACGATACATGAATTTCACATGGAGGCAAGTTTCACAATAGAATAGTTCATGCCTGCAAAGTTTATGTCTACATTATGCATTGAATGTCAGTACAATACGCTAAGTGAGTTGATGGTTAGAAATATGCGAAAGTTTCAAGCCATGAAGAAGGCTGTTGGCTCCAAATGGTGAATGTTTCATGTCGCAAATGTTTCTGGTTTTACAGCAGTTTGGATTCTAGGGTTTTAAAAAAAGTAGGTTTTTGGATATAAAGCATTTTCAATATCCCAGTGTAGCTCTGGGTATGCATTGAATTTATCATGATACACATGTTTTTTCAGTTTAGTGCAAAAGGCATGCAACCCCTTTGATAAATTAGAAGAAAGATGCATAAAGGATTATTACAGTCAGATGATTACAGTCAAAACTAAGAACATGGAGAATTAGACATCTATTAACACAAAATGTGTTTGGTAATGCATTTTTGTGTCACAAAAAACAGACATCTTAACAATATTTTGTATCCTACCAACATAAAGAATAATAATGGGAGGCAAGAAATTTTGTCTCAAAAGACATTCTGTTGAATATGGGTAGATAAGTAATGAATTACCATAAACTAAGGAATTTCGCAAAATGCAAGTGCTATGCAGGAAATATTAATAAGCTCATGTAAAAAAATAATATATATATATCATGCAAAAGATACATTTTTATTGCAATTTGATGATTACATGTATTTTGATATGAAGCAATTTTCTGATCTCATCTACAGTGTACCAAATTTTATGCTGTTTTTTTTAATTCTGTCTATGTCATGCTTTTTTGAAATTTTACATGCAAAATATTATTGAAATTACGTATAGGGGTGTGACTGCCCACATACAGTATAGAAAAAGCTGAAAAAAGCAGAGATTGAGAGCACTCCTCAACTTTTGTAGTTGAGGAGCTCAAAAAGCTGAACAATTTTTTAAAAGGTTAAAGGAGGAGTCCGGGCCGAAATGAAAAAGTTTTGTAAAATTAAGTAAAATTCATCAAGCACAACACAGAAAATTTCATCAAAATCGGATGAAAAATAACAAAGTTATGCATTTTTTTAGGTCTTGATTTTTTTTGTAAAACAGTTCTTGGCAATTGTCTCATTGTCTCATTTGAATATTTGAATAGTCAAATGATCAAACTGATGATGTCACAGTCCCCCTACTTCTTGTGTATTTTATTATATGAAATCCTATTTATCTCATTTTTTCATATATTGCGTATACAGAAAATCTGTCCCTCATACTGAAATAAGTAAAAGCACTTGTGACCTTGAACATTCCACAAGGATTAATCCGTGTTTTTATGTCCTTGGGGCAGAAAATCTTGATAATTGGTATTTCATACAATAAAATACAAAGAAAGTAGGGGGACTCAGACATCATCAGTTTGCCAATTTGAAGAACTGTTTCCCAAAAAATTCAAAACCTAAGAAAATTCATAACTTTGCTATTTCTTATCCGATTTTGATGAAATTTTCAGTGTTGCGCTTTTTCGATTTTACTTTATTTTTCTTATAATGCAAACTCCAGCCTGGATGAGTCCTTTAAATCACCTAAAAAGCTGAACTCTCACACCCCTGAGTAGGCAAACATACAGCAATAATTTGCTCATTTATTTAACTGTTTATGATGATGATGCTGATCATATTAAAAAACAAAAAAGCAATTAATAAGCCTTCCACCACACAAAACAACATGTGTATTGCAATATTTACAAAGTAGCAGTTAATATAATACAAGTGAATAGCCATACTCTACAAGTAAGCCTACATGTACAGTTGAGGCCAGAAGTTTACATACACCCAAGAAATATAATGAGAATTGTACACTTGCCAAAAATAAAATTTACTGTATCTTATAAAATATCTGTGCTATTACAACAAATTTGGTATCAAACAAATGAGTATCTCATGCCTTTTCATCACATTGGTTTACCATCAGGAGCTGAAGAATATTTAGCTGTCATTTTGCCCCCCAAAAAATCTTCATATTTTCAACAATTTAAAAAATAAAAAACTTGAACAAAAAATTTCTTGCACTTGCACTTTTTTGTTCAGTGATGACATATCATGATATAAAATGTACTATCAATCACAGGTTTGACATTTATATATTTCTGTGAAACGATGATTGAAATATGATGACTAACAATAGAATACATTTGGCAGAAATATTACTATTTTTGTGCAAAGAAGATTCCATTTTAAATATACTTTAATCCAATCGCCATTCCAGTCATGTGAAAGAGCTTAATACGCTCTTTTATTTGATACCAAATTTGTCATGGTAGTATTAATATTTCTGAAGATCAGTAAATTTTACGATGTTTCGGAAGTGAATAATTTTCATTGAATTCCCTTGGTGTAAGTAAACTTCTGGCCTCAACTATTTATAAGATGAATTTAAAACGGGGTGAGTGGTTATGAGCAAAATATACCAAGACGATGCAATTAGGTTTTAATAATATTACGATTATGATGGAATACCTGGCTTGAGTTTTGAGTTGTTTGTTTCTTGATTGGAGAAGGAGGGATTATTTTCTCGGTTTTTAGTGATTTTGTTGGTGACAAGACGACTCTGGGTTTGCCCGAGGCCCTCTCGAAATCAATCTTCTGTCTCAACTAAAATAATAAAGCATGACGTTTATTTCACCTTTGTTTTTCTACAGTACTTTGCTAATTTATTACCAGTGAAGCTAATGGAAGACTGCATAATCCCTACCATCCTCTTTTGTTGGCTTTCTTTGTGATGAAAACATCTCAATATTCAGTAGGACCAAATGCCAAATGACAGAGATAAATGAATCTATAAATTTATGTGAATATCTGTTGGACTTAAAAACATTAAAAAATTCACTTTCCATATTCAGGAATGTTTTTTTTTTTTACCAATAAACCATGGCATTCATTTTGCTATTCAATAATCAATTTACTTTTTATAATAGACTATTAATTAAAAAATAATGAAGGCGTTTGTGTGACTCAATTTAAAAGTCATCTTCTGTGTAATTTATCTTTTGTAAAATAAAACATCTTGATAATCATCTAAAATTATTAAAGCACCCAAATTTTAGATTTACTGTATCTGTACAAAGGCCAAATATTTGAAAAATAGAAGAAAATAAACATATCAAATTGACTTGTGTATCTTCTAAACGATTAACCTAACCCTGGAAACTCAGAAGAAAGTTAACATGTCTATCTGAAGTGTAAGACAATAGTAGGCCCTCTACAGTCTGTGTCAAAAAAAATGTGGTACAGTCGGGAAAAAAATATTTAGGTGTGAAATATTTTCAAATGATGTGTGTATGTGGTACCAAAATAAAGCCAAAGATTTTTCTTGCTGATGTGCTTTGTTCTGTATAATTTGCTTTCTTAAACCAAAAGTTATGCTAAATTTTGTGCAACGAGGAACAAATCAAAATTGAGCACTTCATGGCCATTATGCGAAACCTATACACAAAGGCATGGGACGGTGTGCGAAAAATTGATTTTTCTTGATTGCACAAAACAAGTCATATTTCAAAAATTACAACACCAAATGTGATGAAAAAAATTGCAGGTGAAAACCTGATCTTCCTGCTTTATGAAAATACCAAACAATAGCAGGCTGTGATTAATGTTCATACTATAAAAAAATTTTTTCCACTTGTACCATTTTATTTGACACAGACTGTACTGCTTCTTAACCCAACTGTAGACCTGTTGCAAACCAAGAATTATTGACAGACTTACAATATCAGCCTCTTTCTTCAGTACCCCCAGCTTCTTGACCTCTGTCGTAGGCCGTCTCCGTCCCTTTCCAGAGGTGCTCCTGGAACCACCACCAGCACCAGGTCGTGATGATGCCTTCCTCTGCTCTGTCTTCACATCTTTATCGTCTTCAGCATAGCGGACGTTGTTGTGGGTGCCTAGGGCTTTCAGGGCTATGGCATGGACCTTGGGTAGTTCTGGAATGATTGGTGCAGGATCATCAAATGTATTACATGTATGATATAATTCTTGAGGATTTGAATTATCAAATTCAGAAATTATACGTTGCTAAAAGATTAGAGAAAAATGAATGATAAGATTTAGGAGTATCACCACAATTATTAGTGACAGTTAAATAAAATTAAGATAGAAAGTAAAGTGCCTGATACATGCATATTTGATATGCAAAATACAAAAATTAATATGAGCAATCCATTTTTAATTCTCAACTAGTACTAACTGATTTGCAATTAGTAGTTACTAAATAGAAGATGATCGATCCTTGTAAGATCCAAGTGACTACTGTAATCGTGGAAATATTCACGGTAATCACAGTAATCTTCGCGGATTTCACGTGAAGATCGGCAGGCGCGAATTTAAAACCCACGAATATGAGCATGCTTTTTATGCATGTATTGGGAGCGTTAAATTGTGTGCTCACGAACATGCAGCACGAAATCAAGAACCTGTGAACATTTTTTGAGTCCGCTCAGGGCGAAAAATTAATCTCGCGAAAATAACATTTTTATACGCACGGCCCATTATCTACAAATTTTTGAGGTATATATTTATCTTTACCTTTGCAGACTTGATGTCTGAGCAGCATGATCTCATCTCGCAACCCTCTGACCTCTAACCTCAGTTTCTCCAGCTCTGATAGTTCATACTCCGGTGGGTATCCCTCTTCTCCCTCACAGTCACTCCCTTCCTCCTCCTCCTCTTCTTCCTCCTCCTCCTCCTCACCATTCTCCATCTCGTCACCATGGTTAAAGCCATCTGTCCCCATCCCATCAGTAGAATCTATATGGATAAAATTTTTAAAAGTTTAACACAAAGTTTGGAATTGGTGTTACACCTCTCTTCTCCCTCTTCTCCATCCTTCCCCCTCCTCTTCTTCCTCTCCATTCTCCATCTTATCTCCATGGTTACGACCATCTGTAGAATCTAGATGGATAGATTTTATTTAGTTTAAACAAAGTTTGGAATTGGTGCTACATTTATAACCCTTTTCTCCCTAATTCTCCTCCTCCTCTCCCTCATTCTTCTCCTCTTCTTCCTCTCCATTCTCCATCTTATCTCCATGGTTACGACCATATGTTGCCACCTCATCTGTAGAATCTAGATGGACAAACTTTATTTATGAAGTTTAAACAGTTTGTGAGTAGTACTACATTTTAATTACATGTACAGCTTGGGAAATCATCATTAGACTATTTTTGTACTGCTCCCAAACAGTTTGGTATAATGATTGTCCAAGTCGTACAATGCAGTTTATGGTCATTTTCAAATCAGGTATTGGCTATGTTTAACATACTTTGTACAGTTCACTCCCATTGATACAAGATGCTCAGGACCAAACCCTTAACCCTTTGAACCCTGAATTATTTGCAGATATCTGGAAATTCAAAATGTAAAAAGTTTGTTCACAAGGTTGAATGAGGTATGCAAAATTTTACCGCGATGATAAAGGGCTCTAATACGTAATTTGCAATAGCGCCATCTTTTGGCAAAAGACACAAAAAAGTTTTGGACTGAGAATCCTGATAAATTTCTTATCTCAGGTTTTTCAAGGGCACAATGAAAGGGGCTTTTTAGGATATTTCACTGTCTTTGGCAGGGTTCAAAGGGTTAACCTCGTTATGTGTTACAAAATCTTGTAGCCATGGGCACATAGACACATGATTGACAATGGCACTGGAAGAATAGGCTCATCATAACAAAATCTCACAGTATATGTGTACTTGTTATAACAGGAGTAGACTGGACATGTTCATGTACCTGTCAATTCTTTGGAACCTGAATAAAATAACTTCAATTAGTTTGTTGAGAAGAGGGCGAAAGCTGAATTTGTGGAAAACTGCAAACTTCTCCTTTGAGCATTCATGTTTTTCATTATGGTACTAGATGCCG
This sequence comes from Paracentrotus lividus, assembly GCA_940671915.1. Classification (NCBI taxonomy): domain Eukaryota; kingdom Metazoa; phylum Echinodermata; class Echinoidea; order Camarodonta; family Echinidae; genus Paracentrotus; species Paracentrotus lividus. Next base: position 30,954,683 of record CALNVZ010003434.1, on the reverse strand, counting down.
TTGCCTAAACACTTGCTATTTGAGTGATGTAATTTTGCAATCGCTAGTAATAAAAATCCAACATTTCACAAAAGTTACCATTAAAGGCAAAGTCTGCAAGGTTTGTGCAACACTATCCAGGTTTTAGAGGAAAAAACAATCTGTTAACGTGGAGCTTATAAAAAAAAATCAATCAATCAATCAATCTCGTATACATGTATGTAACCCTTGTTGTTGTATTCATAATTGGGTAGTATTCCTAAAACAACACTCGACTACAAATCCTTTTTAAATCACAAAAACTATTCTTAAAATATCTTACATAATAGTCTTAAAATATCTTACATTCTATTTCCCTGTCAGAAGAAGTATCATGGAAAGCATTTACGTCCTGAACATCTTGGCTTCCCTCTGGTTCTTGGTCCTTACCAGCCTGGTCCTGGACCTCAGCAGAAGCCCGCTTGGACCCGGTCTTCCTCTGGCTAGGAGACGATGTGACATCAGATTCTTCAGACTTCTTGGTCCCTCTGGAACGCTTCTATTATTTAACGAAAAAAATAAACATATATTAAAATTAAATAAATTAATTTTTTCGACTGCGCCCGGTTGAAATATACGCCTCGACCAAAAAAAAAAAAAAATCAGAAATATACAGCATTTATCTATTAATTTTCCTTTATAAAAAGACATCACTGACCTTGACATTTGACTTTGTGATCCTTGACCTGTGACCTAGGTAGTCCTAATCTAATCAGACCATCTTCCTACATGTATGTTGGTGAATACCCTTAAGATTGAAATTTATATCTCAATTGTTTTTTGAGATATTACGATTTATAACTCAATACATGGAATTTTACATTTTGACCTCTGTGACCCTTGACCTTTTACCTGCATGTATAATCCATACTCTAATCAGACCATCTTCATATGGCAATACAAACTACCTTTAGGTCTGAAGCCCATATCTTAACTGGTTCTTGAGATATCGCGATAACAAACTCGAAATACATAGAATTTCACATTTTGACCTCTGTGACCCTTGACCTTTTACCTATAATCCATAATCTAACCAGACCATCTTCATATGGCAATACAAATTACCTTGAAGTTTGAAGCCCATCTCTCAACTGGTTCTTGAGATATTGTGATAACAAACTCGAAATACATGGAATTTCACATTTTGACCTTTGTGACCTTTGACCTTTTACCTACATAATCCATAATCTAATCAGACCATCTTCATATGGCAATACAAACTACCTTTAAGTTTGAAGACAATATCTCAACTGGTTCATGAGATAATTATCGCAATAACAAACTCAATACCAGTACATGGAATTTCACATTTTGACCTCTGTGACCCTTGACCTTTTACCTACATAATCCATTTTAAAAAATCAGACCATCTTCATATGGCAATACATACCGTACTTCCCCCAAGTTTGAAGCTCATATCTCAACTACATGTGGTTCTCGAGATATCGTGATAACGAACTCAATACATGGAATATCACAAATTGAACACGGTGACCTTTTACCTTTGACCTACATACTCCAAAATCTAATCAAATTGTTTTCCTATGGCAATAGATACTATTGCTTAATTTGAAGTTCATATCTCAACTGCATGGTTCTTGAGATATTACGATAACGAGCAAACAGCATTCTCACCTTCTCGTCTCCACTGGAACGCCCGACGTCAGTGTCGGTTTCATCGTCGCTCTCGTACAATCGTTTCTTGGGGATCCTCTTGCGCTTCCCAGAAACCACAAGGCCACTTTGTTCTTTGATGGACGTCATATCGTGAAGGGCTTTCTTCAACTCTGCTTCTTTATCTGGATGAAATAGAATTAATAAAAATGGAATTAATCATATAAAATAGCTTCTAGGAGAGTAATAATAACAATTATACATTGAAATCATATAGTGTCTTTTCATTATCCCAAGAACACAATGTCAGGCATTTATTTCAATAGTTTCTGTGCCCAAATCACACATGCTCAGGTGTTCAAGACTTACGATAAAATGTTAATAATCATTCATACGATGTTATAAAGTCTTGGACAAACACGATATAATCTTGGATTTGTGAGCAAACAAAGAAAGGAAAAACAAATGTACAAAATTTATGGTGAAAAATTAAGAATTAAGAATTACACGTACATGTACACTGTATGTGTGCAAGTACATGTGTAAATTGTAGAAAATACAATTTAGAACAATGAAGTGAAGGACATAAAGAAAAGATCAAGACAGAAGAACAGCTAGAGAGAAAGAGTGAGAGAGAGAGGGGGGGGGGGTCAAAACAAGAAATGAATACAATTTGTAGCAGAGATTGTTAGAATATACAGTTATTAACCTGCATTTCAACAGGCATGTACATGTATGGCTATGGATATTGTGGGAGACAGAAAAAAAAAGAAGAAGATATGTATGTATGTATGTATATGTACATGGAGTAAAACACCAGCAAGCAGCGACATATATGGGAACAAATTAATTAGTAATGAGGAAATAATATTATGGGAAAGAAAATGAAGATAAAATACATGTACACAGGTGATTTGCATACCAGTAGATGTACCACAGCTTAAAATTATTGAGGGGTTTCAAAAGTTCAGCATAAAGACAATGAGAGATAATTCGTGAATGTACAAATATATTTGTAATACATGTTATTTGTACATATGCCTACCTATAAATGCAATTGTATAATTACATGTGCATACATGTAGTACACATATGTAAACATGTACAGCATGAAAAATGTTTTCAGTTGTCACAGTCCATTTGCTAATGCCTTGTGTCTGACTTAAGAATTTGATAAAAGAATATATAACTGTGTACGTACACATATCTCCTGCAGAAATCACAACAAAATGCATGCAATATTGTACATACATGTACATGCACATGATAATACATGTGCATGTATATTTTCATACAATACTGACCAAGAGAGAAATATATATTTCACGAATGTAAGACATTAAATACAATACCTCTCTTTACAGTTACGGTTAAGTCCATTGCCAACTCCATTATGTGTTATATATTCCTTAACATAAAATTGAATATGTTGAGCCAGCAATCGCATCAGGCCACAGTATGTCTGCACATCCACACAGCTACATATATCATATCACAATATGCGTGATATATAATAATCCAATCGATGCACCGTACTCCAAAAAATAGATGCTTCTCTGTCTCTAGAAGTAAGAGAAGCTTCCTTCTTCATACACAATAAGACAGTGTGTGTGCACTGGCTCACAAACATATGATGCATAATTTAGAGATTCAAGGAAGAGAATATATTCCACACATTAAAACACACAGCCATGCAACAGCATACACTCACTATACACTATAATTCATTCCATTCCTGAGTATATTACATCAACGACAAGGAATAGAAATATACCTGACCTCTTTTGTCCTAAGATATTCCAAGACTTCACTCTCCCCCAGCAAAATATGGAAAGTAGTTGGGAAGTTTCAGTTCCCCTGTTATTATGCAAATTAAATCCCAGGTGTATACATTTCAGGCATGCCTATAGAGTAGCATGCCTGGTTTGAAATGAACATGTGAGTGGATATAATGTGTACACAAAAGGATAGTACATGTATGTGTGCATGTATAGAGGTCATCACACACACATGCAGAAGGGGTGTACATGCAGGTCAAGTGTGAGGGTGGAATTGATCTTCATAACAATATTATTAATCATGCATATTTATCTGAACATACACATGTGTACTGCCTTCCTGTCTGAATAAATAACATTAGTGTGTATATATTGCTCCATGTACAATTTTGTAGATGGTCTCAAGGGGCCATATTTTGATCAAATATGATCTTTTCTATTATCTTTCTATTACCTCAGTAATAGCTTGCTAATATTACCTCAAATCAGTATTCCCAAAATTGTCTTATCTCTCTAAGGACCACCCCTACATGTTTGTTACATGTATCTCTGACATGCCCAATCTTTTATCATCAACGAATCATTAAAGGTTTTATGTACCTATAGGTCAACCAATAGAATTGCCGGTTCTATAAAACAATTAAGATGCGCTTCACGCATTATTCACATGGGGCATAAATTAATCTTGGGCGATTTGTGCGCTCTTGTCTGCAAAAGAGTACAAGCTAAAGTTTTCTTTATGACGTAAAATAATTCTATTGTGATGTTTTTTTTTCAACATACTTGCATAAAAATAAAAAGATGTGTCGTCTTGAATGAGGTCACATAAATTGCAGCAAAATTTGCAAAAGCTCCTCTAATTTCTTCAGTAGGGCCCTGCATAACACATATTCTTCTCCTTCAAAAAAATTTGGGCAAATTTGCAGTTATCATTGAGATACAATGGCCCCCTACCTGTTAAGGAAGTTTTTTTTTTAAATAGATAATTTTCAGAATTTGTTTTATCTCAAGATTTTATCTTGCGCACAGAAATATTTGTGCACCATGTTTAACTTTATGCAAAAAAGCTCTGACAATGCGCACTCAGTGTAAGATACAAGAAAACATAAGAGAAAAGATAATATAATTTTGGGAATGCATGTTTTGTCTTAAATCTGAGGATACAAGAATTTGTCTTAAGACAAAGTTCAGAATATACGGCCCCTGATATCTAAATTTAAAACATATAATCATTTATTTAGCAATTTTTCTTTTTTTCATTAGAAGTAGGCCTGTATGTGTATGTTACATCATCATGTGCATACATTTATGAAGTAGGCCTACATTGTACATGTTAGCCTACATGTACACCAGTACATGATTTCAACTCATGTTGTAGATACAGGTTGTATATAATTTAATTTTTGTTGACTAATTAATATGATTCCGTTTTTACTAGCAGTTCAAATAAAAAACAATTTATCAAGAACTTGTAAAATTAATACAAATTGTAATTTCATTTTTCCCCACATGATACGCAGGCCACATGTACAAAAAATTTGTACTAAAAATATGTTCATGTATACGTGTAGGTCCTTTATAGTATAATCCTATAATGATAATCTGTGATGCATATCGGCTTTAAGCTACATGTAATAATCTGAGGGTAAAACATACTCTTTCAAAAATTGAGAATATATCCTCAATGACTAACATTGAATGTAATTATAAATGTCCGTGCCTTCATGGAAAACCCTTTTTTTAAATATATTATTTAAACAAACTACCTGATGAATTAAATTAAAATTGAGAATAAACAAATAAATTATGCATGTGCAGCCACTAGCCAGATCACAGGCATAGTTAACAATTATCTCTATATTTAGTTGCCTAATAATATTGTGTGAATTGTCATGTAGGCAGGCCTACTCTGCAAATTTTTTTTTTTTTAATGCCAAAAAAAAGACAATATTTAAGAGAATATTTTACTGGTATATTTCAAAACAAAACTCATTGCTGTGGAAAGACTTACCCCCTCCTCCCTTCATCAATTATACTTTTTCTTTCTTTTTTTAATCTAAAAAATTAGTTCCAGTTTCATAATCCATAAAAGAATTTACATATAGGTCTACATGAATTACACATGTACACAAAAACACTTCATGAAATATATGTCCCAAAATTGCCATTTAATATCTGTACAAGATTAGACATACATGTTTAGGGCCTATACTAATGGGGCAAATATTTGAATATTATTTATGAATATGAATAAAGATTATAATGAAAAATACACAAATATTTAATTCCCTATAAGAAAATATGCTGTTCATTCAAGATTGCAGACCTTGACATGTAGCCTACATACATGTACAAACATAGGCCGAGGCCTACACGTTTAATTTTTGGAGTATAACTTTATGCCCATAACTTTAATCCATAATTGCAACCAAGCGGTATCTGGGGAGTGCTCAGACCTATACTATATACTGTAGATTAAAAATGTCCTGAAATTATACTACATGTAACAGTTTGTTAGGCTAATGGACGACTTATTGTAGATATATTGCAGAGAACTATTCAACTTGCCATGTACTATTGAAAGTGGAACTATTAATTTTCACTGAATCTGTATTTCAAGACAAGATCATTTCAAGTATGTTGATGTCTTCATGCATGTACATGTAGGCTTATATACATTGCAGTCCATCATTTGGTCTAGTTGATCCTAATACTAGTATAGATTCAAAAGACTCCAATAGGCCTGGATCCCAGAAAATATTGTGTATACCAGAGTCAATAATCTTGGGGTCTACTCATACATGTACAGTATATTATTTTTAATTCATGACACGACTCTAGTCCAGGGAGGGATAGAATTCCATGAAATTACATGTAGATCTATAATTATGTGGGCTATATTAAGCTTAAGATAATCATAATAACTTATTTCTAGCAATAGCAACATGATTTTGTAACAAATAATTGTAAGTCTTATCATCCTTATACACTCACACTTTCAGTTTCACACTCACATCTCAGATACATAGGCCTATCATTCTCCTACATTTGTAGTGCTAGTGTAATTAACTAAAAGTTATGCCTACAAGCTACAGCTACAGTGGATCACTAGTATCAGAGTTAAATATCACATCAAAAGTTAGGGTTACATTAAATTGTTTCATATTTCATATGAAATTAGATAAATCAAAGCCAAAGCAATTAAAGTAAACTTCGTATGTTTGTAAACAACCTGCATACGTTCACGTCATACGTCACTGATCACTTCATACCATCATACTCACATCGCCAATATACAGCACGTGCACGCCGTGTTTATAGTGCATGCAAATATACACTGGGTCGTTCTAAATTATGAGATCAACATGCGGCATATGTTTCTTGTATGAATTCCCATTTTAAAACTGCCTTTACACATTAAAATCACACTCCTGAGATACTAATTCACACATGTACATTCTTATATATATAAGGCATGCTCCAATCGTGTTCAAATTCATCACTTCGTCAAATCAAGAAAGAAATCATAATTTGAAGACGTATATCTCACCACTAGTCTGGAGTATTTTCGCTTCGCCCATCGGCCATCCACCAGTCGGAGGCTTTTTTCTGCCCTGGCCTTCTCGCCACTCAATCAGATACATTTCCGGTGTGTAGCCCAAGATCCATTCACTATCTACGACACTGTATGAGCCTGCATCAGCCTCATTTGTCCACTCTACCAAAGCATATTTCTTCATCTCCATCAGAATAAGCTTTAAAAGCTACCAAAATGAATATTCATGTAATTATTAAGTTAAAGAAAAAGTAGTGCTATTGGTGGTATATTTTATATACACCTTCCGTGTCGCACTTCAGCAAGCTTTTGATAACCGTGCGAATTAAAAAGTAGTTCGTAAAGATTTACATCTATTACCCGACTGTTTCATCTAAAAGTTTTATCATTATTGATAACGCAGTTTTCCAAATCATCTTTTCATATATCGAAAAGAAATTTTGTATTTATCAAAGCTTTTTTATTTCCGAGAAATTGTTTTCTCCCCAAAACGCCCCTGGACATCTACATTCATCCGCGCGAAATTGTGACGGTATATAATATGTTCGCTATTGGAGTGAGAGAAATATATTGGACGGCAATATGGAACATATACCACGAAAATAACTAACAAGCAATTTCCCTAAAAATTCAAAATGGTCAGGAAATTTCAGGCTTACAATAATGTTCTCGTGCACGAACATGATGAAAAAAAAAGTGATATCATATGTAATTCTCAAAACATAATTCGGGTAAATTTAATGACGATCGGAAACTATGTCTCGGCCTACATACAGCTCACGGCCTCAAACATGTACATAATATTTACGTGTGCTATCGATGGTATAGATCCATAACGTTCCTGGTATATTGTCGTTTTATGAACTTGACGTTTTGTGTTACTAGGCCTAGCTCATATTTGATGGCCTAACTGCTCTCAGAAGCTCTGCACATTGCATGACCTGAGCACTGCCCTTTCAAAAATAGCTCTTGTAATAATAAAACAACAGGAACACGGTGAGATTCGTATGATCTGTTTTATAATTCATAGACCCAACAATACTCATGACTTCGATATCTTAGTGTAAATCACTCTATCAAACGCCTTTTAAAATATTGCAACTTTCCAGAAAAATGATTAGCATTCAGGTGCAGATCAATGGGAGTGGGCAGCGTTAACAAAACGGTGCCCTAAAAATCCGGGCTAAAAAAAAGGGAAGAGATAATTGTATTAATTCTGATTCCGAATGCATACTAGAACCAGTCGGGCTAAAGAATGATTCCCTGTGATTTAAAGAGTAAAATAGGAAACCTGACCTTGCCATTGGTTTTATACACACATACAAAAATCTCAAATTTCGATTTGATCTTTGGCCACGTAAGGTCAAGTAAATCTCTTGTGGAATGTCCGATTTCAATTGAACTTGGTGTCAAAAGATCGATAAGACTGTAATTAAGGAAAAGATACATGAAACGACATTACTGAAAACGCGGCGGTTTTGATTGAGCAACACAATTGTCTAGGGGTGCCCTCACAGACCCTACACTACAATTTTGACACTGCCATTGGATTCAGGCTGATAAACATATAAATAGACACCAGAATCATCTTTATAGCTCTTTTAATAAAAGAATTACAGCTTTTTCAAATTTTGAAAAACGATGACTCACTACATTTTTTGGCCACACCCCCTTAAAATATTTTTTTTGGCCTGCACCGTTTTAATTTTCACCTGATTTTCTTAAAATTGGTGGCATATCAACGAGATGCTTAAAATAAGATAGGCAAAACTTGGTTCTGAAACATTTCATTTTCATTTCATTTTCATTTATTTTCATATCTCTCATGTTACATCGGTTTGCATATTCAATGAACTAAATAATACATTTGTAAAATAACATAAAGGTATAAATGGCCAATATGAAGTAGAAATGACATTAAGAGAAACATGATGGGACCTACATGAAACATGACCCATTTATAGCCTCCACTAGTAGAAGGGCTTACCCCCCCGCCCCATGGATGGCTGGTGAATGAGAGAGAACTGGTGTGACAAGGCCTATACTCCATCCAAGCGCGTGAATAAAAAACCAAAATTATAATGGGTGTTGCATACACATCTGAGATTCAAATTTTGCCCCCTGTTCTGAAAAGAGGAGCACTTGAGATTATAGTATTGCAGTGGCGGATAGGATTCACGGATAGGGGGCGCCGCCGAAATTTCGGATGTTAACATTTGGTCTAATGAGCGTTTCAAATTATGGGGGGGCGGGGGCGCGCGTGCTCTGCGCGCCCGCCTGGATTGCCATAGTTATTGAGATAAACTAGGGGGTGCACAAAATTGTGGGCCTTTAAATTGTGCTTTTAAGAATCTGTGTATTTTAATAACAAAAAAAAAAAAAAAAACAAGAAAAAAAAAGCAATGCGAGCGCGAAGCGCGCGCCGAAAAATTTGAGCTCAAAATTGGAGTAAAGTGTGCATTAAATACCTTATTTAGTATCCACGAGCGCGAAGCGCGAGCCTAACATTTTTTAGGGGGGTGGGTAACATACAGTAAAAAGGGGTACTTAATTTAAAGTGCCCTTTTTTAAAACAGAACTTGTCAATGGGACTTTTCAAGAGTCTGAAAGGCACTTTTTTGGTCATGAAAAGGGGCACTTATAGGGTGGATGAAAGAATGGGGGCCCTGTGCCCCCCCCCCCCCCTGGGTTCCGCCGCATCTGCTTGCTGTTGCACTTTATTTTGTATAATTTGCTTTGGTAAGACAAAAGTTATGCTAAATTTTGTGCGGCAATGATAATCGAAATTACACACATCTATTGTTCCATAGCGCTGTAGTATAGTGTTCACATCTCAAAATCTACAGCACAAAATGGTATGAAAAAAAAGTTGCAGAAGAAAGCCTGATTTTCCTTCTTTATGGTGTATCAAACTCTATTGTGATTGACTTTCGTACTTTCAAAAAATGTTTTCAACTTGTACCATTTTATTTGATACAGACTGTATTTTAATCATAATTGTAAAGCCAAACAATATGATAATCGCTTATGCAGTGGCGGATCCAGGATTTAGAAATACGGGGGACGCATTCCCAAAATATGGGAAAATAGGGGACGCAGCTGACAATTTTCCAATTTTAACATGCAAAGTCAATGAATGGTTTTTCAAATTATAGAGGGGGCACGCGTCCCCTGCGCCCCGCCTGGATCCGCCACTGCTTATGAGTGTACGGTCTTTTCAATTATTATCATTATTTTTTTAATTCTATTCATAATATTTTAGTCGATTTGCAATTAAGTTGCCACATCCTCAGTCGCTACAGCCGTATATTTCGACTGTATAGGCCCTACTTGTATTCTATTTTTTTCTTATTCTATATTCATGTATCTTATGTATTATGATTATAGTGCATTAAATTATTTTCTTTATGCACTGTGTTCTAAGGTTGCTGTGAAGGCGCGGACCCAATATTCTCAAGTTTCAATAAATTGTGCAGGGCCAGGGCAGGCCCAACTGTCCGGGGACAATTGCAGCTTTATTATGCTTGGGCATGGGCCGATACTTTTACATGTGTGACGTCAGGCTGGGTCCGCTACTGCTGTCAACATAACTTTATTATTCAGCTTTTAAATTCACGATAAATAAAACATGATAAACCACCGATGTGCATTTTAGCCCTCGAAACTCTCGAAAAATAATGCTGAAGAGCGCCACCTGTATATCAACTTCTTTTCTATGCACGTCCCTGGACAACAAAATGAAATTCGATAGTGTAATTACCCCCAAAATAATAATAATAATAATAATAAAAATTCTCCTGCACTTTCTAACAACTTCCAATAAGTCCTCTAATCATCAATAATGATCCTCAACAAATTTTCAGGTGAAAAAGGGAACAAAAATATAATAACAATACAATAATAAGCTCGCCGCGTAGAGGTTTAGCCGCCCCTAGCCCTGGTTACACTAGGCTACACTGTGAAGGATCTATGTGGTATGCTCGAAGCGCCCCGCATATTATAGGGGCTAGTATT